>LPNX010068343.1:341825-472877 GCA_001517045.1 Pseudotsuga menziesii | reverse complement strand
CACACACACACACACACACACACACACACACACACACACACACACACACATATATATATATATCGTCAAAATGTGTCATATACAAAATTGGACTCACAAAGCCATATGAGGTATACAAAAAGAATCATCAACCTTATGGGGTACACAATATAAAATCGTCTCCCATAGGCTCCATCTATACAGAAAATCTACAAAATGTGGCCCTCAACCCTACATAAAAAGAGTGCCCAACACTTATATATAGTCAAGAGCATCATGCCTATGGATCATGAGGCTTAATCATGGCCAGAGTTCCTATCTCCTTTGGTCCTCCTACTCCAGCTCCAACTACTGCCACTCTTGCACTAGGTCCTTGGGCTAGTCCAGGTCTCGGTGGTGGTCTCTACCCAACAAGGAGACCTTATTCTTCCTGCACCCCCCGCACCAAATGGAAATCCATGGAAAATATCCACATCATCTGGATCCATACAACCCTTAAATCTACTCATAGATGTAAAGTACGTGACAACTCAACATACTCAATATCTTCTAGACCTCGGTCATTAACACCCATCGTCAGATCTACCAACCATCTCTCAAAGTTAGCCAAGATCTCAACAACCCTGTCTTCTAGAGCTGCTCCCCTATGGGGAGTCTCCACACCAACAAATTTCGTATCGCCACCCACTACTTCAATAGCTCCTATCATCCCCACTCCCTCCTCATGTTGTCGTCAACGATGTACCCCTCAAGGAGGTTGAACCGATCAAACATCTACATCACATATAAGATACCACAGTCAGTTTGAGATATACATAAAAAGCATGTGCATAATCATAACATGCACAAAAAAAAATGCAATCATAAAACATAAGCATACATGTGGCATCCCAACCATGGACCAATGGGGGAAAATCCATATTCCAAGTGTAATCTATTCCACTCCATGGATACCACTTCATCAGATCTATATGTTGTCACCACACCTACAAAAGGTGGGGCATGAATACATGCCCCACCTCGTCACCACCATATTGAGGCATCACCTATCCCTAATACTAAATACGAATCTCCCGTGGCCCCCTTGGAGGTACCAAAACATGTCGTCACAATGAAAGATATCACTCAAAGAAATATGAGCATAACATGCTCCCATGGCAGAATGTCATATGACCTCTCCCTCCTCACACATACTTCAGTTTCTCCATTAGGATTTGGATCAACATTGTCCCCCATGCTACTTGGTGACCTAGTATCACCCTCTCCACTAGAAATAGATACCCATTGGTAACTCCATGCAGGGAGGACACCCCCAACACCCTCAACACCCTCAACACCCTCAACACAGTGGTTGCTACCACCTGAACTAATATACTAGTAAGGTGGGTCAATTAAATCTACCCTGAGCTCAAGACACACTGGTCACCATTGTAGTACTGGTAAATAAGACCCTCAATCATGTGGCCCACTTCCATAACTGGTTTTCTTGTCTCCTAATCCAACGACTAGACAAACTAGTAGGGAAATATATATCCTAAGTAGTGATTCTCAAGTCCTCACCACCCACATGAATCACCGACCAGTCTGGGTCCCACACACTACAACAAATCCTGGAATTAGCGTCCCTTTTTAGCGTAATTTGTTTTACATTGAATGGCCAAACTAGACACTAAATGGGACACATCATGGACAAAACTTAAAGTGTCTCAAAAAAAATCTTTTTTTGTGTTCTAGATAGAATCCTTTATGACGTCCAAAATATCATCTATTTTTTGCTTCCAGAATAACGTCCAACTTTGCTTCCTAAACAACGTCGAGGTTTGCTTCCTAAATAATGTCATATTTTGTTTCCTAGAGAGCATATGCTTTTTCTGCCTAAATGACATCCTCGTTAGCACCATATTTTCATCCAAATTAGCATCCAATATTGCATCCATTTGTGCTACCACTTTAGCATCCCATTTTCCACCACATTTTACTTCCAAATATGTGCCAATTTTCGCTTCCAAATTTGCACCAATTTTCGCTTCCTTTCCTGCATCGTGTTTGTCTACCAAAATGGCGCCAAATATTTCTTCTCTTGTTGCACCATATTTTTCTTCCTATGTAGCGCCACGTTTTGCATCTAAAGGTAACATCTTACTTTGCTACCATATCAACACCATGTTTGGCTTCATCATTAGCGCCATGTGTTGCATCCATTTTAATGCCTAGTTTCACATCTCTATTTATGCCAATGTTATCACCATGTTTTTAGAATACTTGTTGAGGCCTGGAAAATTGCAGGTAACAACAGTTAGGGATTCTCCCTAGTAATCGTTCCCAACTAGCTCGTTATTGTTTGGTATGGGGAATCCGTCCGGTTTACGGTCCGGCTACCGTAGGTCAAGTAACAAATTAAAGGCTTTACCAGTTACGGTCCGGTCCACCATGTATATTTTAGTTTTTTGAATTTAAGTATGATGTGCAAGTGCCTATCTAAGAATGCAGATTGATAGAGAATACGAGGAGCGGTCACAATGTGATGCACAGGTTCTTACCTCTCATCTTAACTCTCTTGCATCTAAATCACACACAACAAGAAACTAAAACTAACTATCTAACTTATCCCTAGGGAGCAAGATTATCATTTATCAATGAGTAATGTATTTCTGCGCATGCATTGAGAAAAATCACAGATAGATAATGCTTATTTCAAAACACATGAACATTAATAGATATATGAACAACAAGATAGCTTATTGTTTATGAAAAGCCTTCATTACTCACAGTGGAAATTTCATAGAATAAACTATAGTGCATTCATAACAAGAAAATAGGTTCAAAGAGTTAGAGCGATCTCACAGTTAATGGACACAAGCTGAAAATGAAATAATTCACATTCAACAAATCCATAGCACAACATTTGAAACCTTCCACCAAGCTTTCTCCAACAGGAAACTCGTAATTCTTTATTGCAAAAGGAAATAGTTCTTCTTACAACATACTCTCACAAATCTATCTGGGAAAAAGTCCCTTATTACATCTAACTCTCCTATATTTATATAAAACAACAAAACCTTTGGGCTGCCCCTGTGACCTTTGGGCTTCCCCCCGACTGTTTAATCTCACAATTTTGTCTTTTAGTGAGTGATGTATGACACGTTACATTAAATTAAAATTTAATAGCACTTTTATAAAAAGGGACCAACTTGGTCGCTGATGAACTTTTCCCAAGCCTGGGCCTCTGCTGCTATTGATTATGCTCAATAATCCATTGGTCTTTTTTAGATCCCGTTGATCTCAGACCTTCAATTTCTTCTTCTTTTCTCTATCTCTGCTTCTTCATTCTTCAGCCTCTTCCTTCCTTGTTGTCTCCTTCAGCCATCCCTCTTCTGCTTTGTCTTTTAGACATATCTTCTTTGCAGCAGCAATCACCCTGTCATAAACATAACAAAAAACTGTATCAATCTGTTTACCTCCTCCATATGCATTATGTAAAATGAACTATACATAGTATTAATGCATGAACAGAAAGAATGACAAAGCAAATAAAATCCTGCAAGTTTGTACTTAAACCCCTGTCTATAACCAAAATGAAAACCTTGATAGAAACGAATCTTCATCTGAATCCAGGTTGCATATGAACTAACTCGAACTCATCTGATAAAAGCATGAAACACATAATTGTAACCGCCAATCCTCAAAACACCAAACCCTGATTGTGCTCTTCATCTTGGAAAAAACCCCGACTCGACCAAAAACCACAGAAAACCTTCACCAGCACACAAAAATAGTGGGAAGGCCCTATCGACAGTCGGAAGCAAAAGACGCTAAGCATCGAGCAAATAATCCACTAAACAGCCGCAACGACGGGTATCATAAGGACTACAGGTTCCGCGAGAAAAATAACGTCGGTGATAGGAGGTTCTAAGAGCTATGTATCAGCGGCTTGAGGAACAAAACAATCCATAGTACCGATTAGACAAGCTGAAAGTTTCCACAATGTCGGCGAAAAAAAGCACTAAACGTCGCTGATAGTCATGCATCAGAGATCAGAACCACTACCCACTAAACACATCGGCATCGGCGAGCAGAAGGACTATATGTCGGACGGTTAGATCACAAAGCAGCCACGATGGTGGAAGACATATAGACTAAAGGTTCCACAGTCAACATGAAGCCATCGATGATCGAAGGCTTGAAGGACTAACTAGTAATGCGTAGACAGATAAACCAACTAAACATCGGAGAGATAGTGTACTACACAGCGGCAATGGTGGGAGACAGACTGACTATGGCTTCCGCGACAATAGAAAATCATTGGCGATCGAAAGAACTAAGGACTACGGATCGACGAGTTTAAAACTAAGCATCTCCATAGTGTCGATGAGAAAAACAACAAGGCCTCCGAAACGACAACATCGCTCGAGACTAGAACTCCGACTATTTGTCAAAAACATTTCGATAGTGAAAACCAAAAAAAAATCATTGCAAAGCAAAAGGTTTGAACCAATAAAACCATGGAATAGGCAAAAGTAAAACTATCCGTCGGCCAGTTCTCTATTTGTCCTCCAAAACGACGGTGATATAGAAGGCTAATTCTCTGACTGTGATAACATAAAATCATCGATAGTCCAAATTTTTTTTTAGATAAAAGCGCATCGGCGAAAATAAGAACTGTCCATCGAGATGTTCATTACTTACCCTCCACAACGACAGCTGTGTAGAGAACTATTGCCCTGATTCGCACATAAATAAATTTTCGATAGCGATAAAGGAAACCATTTTTAAATAAAAAAGGCCCTCATTTTCAAATCCAAACTTTAAACTCCACAGTCAAAAGCATTAGCTAGACAAAAGGTAATCATTCAACTTCCGAAATGGAGGAAAGTAGTCTACCTCAATTCAACTTCAAACAATCCAAATTTATAACAGAGGGAAAAAACAGAGTTCAGGAAACCAAATAAATCCAGGCAAGATATAAAATTAAAAGGAGGGTCCAAAATTTTTAAAAAATTGGGAAAAATTGTTGCAGCTACAACAATTGGCGACTACCCGGTGAACCCAGATCTCTGGACAATTTCTTCCTTAAGAAATAGACTGTTTGACAATAAATACCAACATGCTAAATTCTTCTATATGTCTGGATTTCCCAAATGACAAATGTATGTACTTTTAATCATTGATGATAGTCCAATTTAGGAAAATGGAAACCAAGATTTCAAAGTCAAGATAACTCTTTTAAGGCTAGGAATATGAGTTTCATTTTTTACCTCTGTCTTCAGGTAGCTCCTAGCTTGGACACCATGGGATTGTAACATATGGTAAACATAAATATTCATTTGTTCCTCATTCCCATACCATTTTTCACTTTTGTGCTTTTGGACTTTTTGTCCTTTCTGAGTCCTCCTACATGCCTTCTTTCTGAACTTTTATTTAGGCTCCTCTATCCATAGTGTCCTTTTGTGTGAGAGATGTATTGATTTTTCAGCTCACGGACGGAGAAGAACTTTGGCAATCTTGTACTTATATGGTTTAGTACTTTGTTTTAATACATATTACTTTCTTAGGAGTTTTTTGACTTTTATTTGCCTTTTTGGATTTCAATTCTTGGCATGGGATCATTTATATATAATATACTGTTTACCTTGCTTCCATTCCATGGGTCTTTTGTTGTCACCCCCTAAGACATTTTTAAATGTGAGATGGATGGAGCCTCGAAATAGTATTCCAGACCTTTTGATCCTGAGTTATTTTACAAGGATTAAGTAGGACTTTAATGTGTTCATAGACATTTAGGAAAACTACTAAACTAGAAGAATTTCTTTCAAATAAATCAATAGTACACAGTCTTATAATCAAAGATTTTAGTTAATCCAAAATTCTGATGCTCTCCATGCAACCAAAAGCTTGCTTCTTTTGTTGAAATCAATCAAAATCTAACTAAAACAAACATAAATGAAATAAATAAAAAATAAACGACCAAATCAGTTTATTTATGTACAAGATAATCAAGAAATAAAAATCAAGAAAAATAAAGTTTGAGAACTAAACCACTAACTGGTCAGTTCTCTGCCCACCCCTATAAATCTGGAAACTTGTAAGTTGAGGGGCTAGGCTTGACTGAAAAGGGCCTACCCATTATCTAATCCTATTGTACTTGAATAAAAAACTACATCTGAAACTAAGTCTACTATTTTACAATCAATCTCATCAGCCCGTGAAAATCGAAGGAGATCGGGCTGGGTGTCTGATGTACTGCTGGCTTCTTCCGCTTGGTAGATTCTCGGTTCTAGTTCAATGAGGTAATTTCCCAACACAGAATTCACTGGTTCATTTTTTTCTTCCAATTGAGTACCATTATGCTTCATGTGGGGCTCTCTTGATATTTTTATCGGATTTGGACTTTTGTTATGAGGCAACCACATATGTGACCAATCTGATGCGAAATATCTATTTACCCTTGCCGACCAGTCTCGATTCAAAACAAGTCCATAAACATCAGGTATGTCGGCTACTACAATATCAATGTACTGAAATACCTTTTCATTGGCATATAAGCGGATCAGAACATCTTCCATTTCCCCAACTACTTTCACAGTGGTCCTGTCTAGCTGAATAACTTGCCTAGTAGTTGGTTTAGGTTGTCCATTGATCTTATTGCAGATTGAAAGTGGCATAACATTGACTGCTGCCCCTGATTCTACTAAACAATTGTGCACATTATGGTTTAAAATCTCAAAAGTCAGGAGGAATGGTGGGGTTTTAAACCTAGACTTACCTCCCACACTTGCTTTAGCAATTTCTTCGTCAGGTTGGGTGTTAGTGGGAAGCTCTTCCTCCAGTACTTCAAGTGCTTTTAACAATTTTTCTTTCTGTTGAGGTACATTACACATTTCAAATAACGAAATATTTTCCTTAGCCCTTTTAATGTCCTCAACAATATCATACCCCATCTCAAGTGCTTTGAGATTTTTCTTGACATTATCAACCTTTTCTTCAATAGACTTAATAGGCATGTTGATTTTCTTCGGATCTTGACTGGTAATGGTAAATTCAGGTATTTTATCAGCTGTGTTGTTCTTCTGTATTTTCTTCATATTCTCCCGAAATTTCTTAATCTTCGGAAGTATTGAATTGTCTTTATTTAACAAACTTTGACTTCTTGTTGTCACATTTGTTTATGATGTTTCTTCCTGTTCCAGTGAACCTTCCTCTTCTGTATCAAAAAGTGAGACACAGTCCCATAAAACCAAAGCATCCTCTTCTTGTTTTTCTATGGGTTAATTATTTTTTTCTTCCTCATTATCAGTTTCTGTTAGTTTAGAGTCCAGTAGCTGATTCATTACTAGTGTCATCGAATTGATCCATTGAGGGCAATTTTTTTCAGAATGAGGCTGCTGATGAAAGGTGCAAAAATTATCCATACCTACCTCAGTTAAATTCATTGATGCACGACTATGTGGAGGAGGTTTAGATTGATTGTTGTCTTCTCTCATTTTATAGTAAGTCTTGTATGCTTTATGAGCCTCCTTTTCTTTTTCCAAATCTATCACTCTGTTAGATAGCTTCTGCATCATTTTTAACATTCCTTCAAAGTCATGTGATTGCTCATCCTTAGGCTCCGTCAGTAATAAATCTTTTTTACCAATTTTTTTTTCTTCCGACTGCTCAGGATAATCTTCTATGCTCTCTTTTTTAGCTTCTACTCTCTCAGCTTCTTTAGAAGTTTATGACAATGTAGGCTTGATTGACATCTTGGCAAACATGGACAATTCAGGCCCTAGAGCTAAAGTATAGTATTCATTCAGAACTTTATCAGAGGGCTTATCAGCTGTAGAATTTTTTTAAAGATAAGCAGCAAACCTTTGAGTGAAACTATGCACTTTTTCTTTTCTTTCTTGCTTTAAAGTGCGTAACCCTTTCATTAGAGCTGCATGAGTTTTCTGGACAACATATTTACTCCTAAATATTCTTTCAAATGTGTCCTAGTCTGTGATTGAATTTGTAGGTAGAGAAAAATACCATGAGGCTGCTGCTCCTTTCAGGGTATATGTAAACAATCTGTAGACTACATCTTCATGTTCTCCAGCCCGTAGTCCTTCTATAGCCAAGTAAAAGCTTTTCAAATGATCATCTACCAAAATCTTTTCACTTGGGTCAAACTTAGGAAACATTTTCTCAAAGTCTTGAGGCAAATCATGCAAAGGAGGTGCCAGGTTTAAAGGTGACCTAGCCTTCCAAGCAGGTGGTGGATTTGGTTGGTTTGCATTTGCATGAGCCATGATTTTGAGTGGAGAATGAGGTGGTGAGGGAACAGGGGTATGAACAGGTGAACAGTATGGTGTATCTGGGCCCAACTGATTCAGAGGTTGAATAACTTCCTGTAAGGCTTTTTCTACCAGTTCTTCAAAATTGTCAACCAAAACTGCGTCTTCCAATATAGGGTGGTATTTCTTTTGATATCCTCTTCTGGTTAAGACAGGAA
The DNA here is from genome assembly GCA_001517045.1 of Pseudotsuga menziesii. Classification (NCBI taxonomy): domain Eukaryota; kingdom Viridiplantae; phylum Streptophyta; class Pinopsida; order Pinales; family Pinaceae; genus Pseudotsuga; species Pseudotsuga menziesii. Next base: position 464,428 of record LPNX010068343.1, on the reverse strand, counting down.
TAATTGGTAATCCTCCAATCTTCTTTGCATAAGCCCTAGTAAACCTTCCCAAATCATCAACTACTTCGTTATCGATAGAATACAGATGCTCTTTACCCTTTTCTTTTGGAGTTGGATTGGGAAACAAACTGCTTTCATAACTGTCACCGGTGGAATAATTTCGAGGAAATGGGTTTCCTCGGCTAGCCATGCACTGGCTACCCTCCTTCTAGCACCAAAAACTGATGAGTCCTGGAAAATCGTAGGTAACAACAGTTAGGGATTCTCCCCAGCAAACGTTCCCAACTAGACCGTTACTATTTGGTATGGGGAATCTGTCCAGTTTACGGTCCGGATACCGTAGGTCAAGTAACAAATTAAAGGTTTTACCAGTTACGGCCTGGTCCATCGTGTATATTTTAGTTTTTTGAATTTAAGTATGATGTGCAAGTGCCTGTCTAAGAATGCAGATTGATAGAGAATACGAGGAGCGGTCACAATGTGATGCACAGGTTCTTACCTCTCATCTTAACTCTCTCGCATCTAAATCACACACAACAAGAAATTAAAACTAACTATCTAACCTATCCTTAGGGAGAAAGATTATCATTTATCAATGAGTAATGTATTTCTATGCATGCATTAAGAAAACTCATAGATAGTTGTTGCTTATTTCAAAACACATGAACATTAATAGATATATGAACAACAACATAGCTTATTGTTTATGAAAAGCCTTCATTACTCACAGTAGAAATTTCATAGAATAAACTAGAGTGCATTCATAACAAGAACATAGGTTCAAAGAGTTAGAACGATCTCACAGTTCATGGACACAAGATGAAATCAAAATAGTTCACATTCAACAAATCCATAGCACAACATTTGAAACCTTCCACCAAGCTTTCTCCAACAGGAAACTTGTAATTCTTTATTGCAAAAGGAAATAGTTCTTCTTACAACATACTCTCACAAATCTATCTGGGAAAAAGTCCCTTATTACATCTAACTCTCCTATATTTATACAAAACAACAAAACCTTTGGGCTGCCCCTTGTGACCTTTGGGCTCCCCCCCAACCGTTTAATCTCACAATTTTGTCTTTTAGTGAGTGCATTACGACACGTTACATTAAATTAAAATTTAATAGCACTTTTATAAAAACGGACCAGCTTGGTCACTGATGAACTTTTCCCAAGCTTGGGCCTCTGCTGCTATTGATTATTCTCAATAATCCGTTGGTATTTTTTAGATCCCATTTCTCTCAGACCTTCACTTTATTCTTCTTTTCTCTATCTTTGCTTCTTCATTCTTCAACCTCTTCCTTCCTTGTTGTCTCCTTCAGCCATCCCTCTTCTGCTTTGTCTTTTAGACATATCTTCTTTGCAGCAGCAATCACCCGGTCATAAACATAACAAAAAACTGTATCAGTCTCTTTATCTCCTCCATATGCATTCTATAAAATGAACTATACACAGTATTAATGCATGAACAGAAAGAATGACAAGGAAAAGAAAATCCTGCAAGTTTGTGCTTAAACCCCTGTTTGTAACCAAAATGACAACCTTGATAGAAACGACTCTTCATCTGAATCCGGGTCGCATATGAACTAACTTGAAATCCTCTGATAAAAGCATGAACCACATCATTGTAACCTCCAATACTCAAAACACCAAACCCTGACTATGCTCTTCATCTCGGAAAAAACCCCGACTCGACCAAAAACCACAGAAAACCTCCGCCAGCCAACAAAAACAGCGGGAAGACCCTATCGGCAGTCGAAAGCAAAAGATGCTAAGCATCCGGCAAATAATCCACTAAACAGCTGCAACGATGGGTAGCATAAGGACTACGGGTTTCGTGACAAAAATAACGTCGGTGATCGGAGGTTCTAAGAGCTACGTATCGGCTGCTCGAGACATAAAACAATCCACAGAACCGGTGAGACAAGCTGAAAGTTTACGTAATGTCAACAAAATAAAGCACTAAACACCGCCGATAGTCATGCATCACAGATCGAAACCACTACCCACTAAATACATCGGCATCGGTGAATGAAAGGACTATATGTTGGACAATTAGTTCACTAAGCAGCCGCAATGACAGAAGACATACAGACAAAAGGTTTCGCGGTCAACATGAAACCATCGGCGATCGGAGGCTCGGAGGACTAAATAGTAACGCGTCAGCAGATAAACCAACTAAACGTTGGAGAGATAGTGTACTACACAGCCGCAACGGTGGGATACATACTGACTATGGCTTCCACAACAATAGAAAATCATCAACGATCGGAAGAACTAAGGACTACGGATCAACGAGTTTAGCCATTGGCCCGTTCTCTATTTTTCCTCCAAAACGACGGTGATATAGAAGGCTAATGCTCCGATTGTGATAACATAAAATCACCGACAGTCCAAAAAATAATTTAGATAAAAGCGCATCGGCGAAAACAAGAACTATCCATTGGGACGTTCATTACTTATGCTCCGCAACGGTGGCTGCATAGAGAACTACCGCCCCGATTCACACATAAATAAATTTCCGGTAGCGATAAAGGAAATCATTTTTAAATAAAAAGGGCCCTCATTTTCAAGTCCAAACTTTAAACTCCACAGTCAAGAGCATCAGCTGGACAAAAGGTAATCATTCAACTTCCAAAATGGAGGAAAGTAGTCTACCTCAATTCAACTTCAAACAATCCAAATTTATAGCAGAGGGGAAAAATAGAGTTCAGGAAACCAAATAAATCCAGGCAAGATAAATTTAAAAGGAGGGTCCAAAATTTTAAAAAATATGGGAAAAATTGTTGTAGCTGCAACACTACTTTAGAGCCCAATTTATCATCCATTTTTACTCCCACACTAGTGCCACATTTTGCTTCTCGTTTAACTCCTTGGCTTTCTTCTTATTTTTCTTCCTCATGAGCACCTAATTTAGCTTCTCATTTAGCATCCTTTTTTGCTCTTTTGTTGGCCACTAGTTTAGCTTTTGGTTTGGATTCTACCTTGGCGTCCAAAATAACATCAAATTTGACTTCCAACTTAGCGCCAAGTTTTGCGTCCAATGTTGCTTCTAGATCTAAAACATAGCAGGCTTCCATTTTAGCTCATGTTTTTTCTTCCTTAGTAGCACCACATTACACTTGTTATTTAACACCTACAACCATATCCAATTGTGTGTGAATATATTTATTATATCAACTTATTATAATTATTCATTAATTTCAATAGTTCTCATATATCATTTACTTCATAGTTCTCAAATAACATAATGAAACATTCAAATTAATTGTGGATACAATTATTGAAATTAATTGCATAACATTTATAAAGAAATTTAATAGAAACATACAACATTTATCCAAAGCAGTAATATCGTCATATATATTAATTTTCCATGAAAAGATCATCAACAACTTCAAATATATATAAATTTTAAATATAATAGTGATAACATCAACATTATCTTTCATAAAAATAAGTGAAATTATAAAACATCATCGCATCATTAACCTATCATATGGATCATCGTATTAAGGTTAAATGAAAAAGTGATATATATATAGTGAAAATACCAATATCACAAGAAATATTTTTTTGATATCCATATCTAGAAAAGTCAAAATGATCAACAATAATCAAATTTTATATGTCAATGTGAATCCACCACATAGATCAAAATGACCCAAAATGTAATATGAACTTGGATAATCACAAAAATAACAATATGTTTCTTGTAGAATGGAGAAAGCAAAAAACATCCACAATCTCAATAGTAGCATCAATGACTACCATCCTCCTCCTCCTCATCTATCCCAACATCATATCCGTCATCATTTTCATTTGATCCATTTGTTTCATTATCATCAATGTCTTTATTTGGTACATCGGTGACAACATAATCAGGATCGTCACCTACGTAGTCATCTTCACCATTTTTCTGCGAATACCAAGAAATAATCAATTTAAAGCATTAGTATCAATTTCATTATATAATGCATATTTTGTGTTATATTGCAAATATTAGTGTGATAATTTATTCATTCTCACAAGTTTTCCAACCATGAATATAAACATCATCTCATAAAAAGACTAAGTAACCACACATATAAAGTGTATCCACAACCATGCATACACACATGTACAACATAAATCTTCATATCACAATAAAAGAAGACATAGAGGCAAGGGAAAATAGACATCCCCATGATTATATATAAAGTGAAGAAAAATATTATATCACATATATTATTTGCTTTGAACCATATTTTTTTCTAAAGTTGTTATTTATCTATGTATCTATCTATCTATATAACATGTTATTCAATATATATATTCAATAGCATATTAACCATGGTTTTCATCTCTCAATCAAGTTCATGAATTCTTTACATTGTAAATTCTCCTTTTCTACAAAAGGTTTTGGTCTGGGATGGATTGCTTGTTTCTACTGATTGTTTAGGTCAGGATCAATCAATGAAAACCCTTGAAAAACTTAGGGAAATAACTGATGTAACCACATCAATTCCCTCTAACTTTAGGTTAGTTCATTTCTAGCACAAGTGGGGGATTTCCTAAGTAAGACTCTTGCGGTTAAAACACTTAGGACAAGGTTATTACAAGGGAACACTACAATAGAATTAGAAAGATTGATACAAAGTAAAAGAAAGGATGGATGGATTGTAGATCAATGTCTTAACACTTGGGAAATGGAGTCAAGAAAGTTTAAGTAAGAAGGCTATGTAATCAACAAAGAGAGAAATGTGATGGCCAATAAACACTTCTTAAGCTCCTTGAAGGCTAGGTTTACATCAAAGGTTAAATACTTTAACTTTAAATAGAGAGATATAGTCTACAATCATGAATGTAGGGCAGAATCCAAACAAGACATGTAACCTATGTTTCTTGGACAATGCGAAAACACCTTCAATAAAAAAGAGTTCATTACTTTCATTGATCCTCGGGTCAAAATAATAATAATAACACCCTTATTCATAAACCTTAAACCCTTTTTAAAAAAAAAAATAGTTGAAGAGATATTTTATAAACTAATAAATTATCTGTTACATTGATATGGACACATACTGCTCGGAGAGGAAGACCACTTCCATGCCTCCTTGTGTGTATTTTTCCAATCTATTTTTACCAGTATAATTTCCTATTCTTTGAGTACTGTAACTCACAACCTTCCCAAGTAGGAAAATACAAAAGCAGAACATTCCAGAAATGTGGTGAAGAGGTACACTATAAAGGGATCCATTTCTCTCATTTTCCTGTTGATTGCAGAGTAAAATTCCATAATCTAGACCCTCCCCCTTAATGTCCATAATATCCGCTTGTTTATTATTTTCTCTCAAAACGTGCAGGAAGTTGATGGATTTGTATTCCTTTACAATACCTTTTAGGAGATGATGAGTTTTGGTAACTCGATTCTTTTGTTTACTCGTCAACTTCTGCGCTTCCCCAATTACCATACTCGAGTCACCAAAGACCACCAATTACTCAATGCCAACTTTCCTTACCAGCTCCAGGCCTTTAACATTTAAACCTAACCATTCTGCCACATTGTTAGTCTTTTTTCCGATTCCCCAAGCATACTCTTTCATCTTGATTTATTCGGAATAGTAGACTCCCCCTGCACATGCCATCCCAGGATTTAGTTTTGAGGCTCCGTCAAAGAACAAATAACTGCAGCCAAGCTTCTTCCACTAGATTTTGAATTCTTCTAAGCTTATTCTTATTTTCCAATCTTGCAATATTGGTGTTTTTTTGGATTGATTCCATGGTAGATGGGATGGAAGGACTAGAAAATAGGAGACCCAAACTCTTTCTTCTACTGTCAATGGTTCCTTACTGATGTTGTGCATTTCCCTCATGGATAAAACTTTTGCCCAAAGTGTCTTTTAGCTGCTACAACTTTGCCTGGACTGGTTTTTTTCCCGTCAAAAATATCTTTATTTCTTGCCATCCAAATATTCTAGTCGATATATCTTGGAAGAGCTTCCCAAGCCCTCATAAAATCTGGTTTGTTAGAAAGTGATCCGTGATAGTAGTCCTTCCAGCAAGCAAATAAATCATTCCAGTTTGTTGGCAGAGTCAAGTCAAAGTGCATGTCTTTGTATGCTTGGTGCCATACCTCTCTGGATAATTTACATTGTAAAAAAATACGTTCTAGAAATATCTCTAATTCTTTGCAGAGAATGCATCTCAAAGGAACTTCCATACCTCTTTTTCTTATGTTTTCTGGTGTGAGCATTTTGTAGTGATCTAGTATCCAAGAGTATAAATTAATTTTTGGCAAACCATCTCTGTTCCAGATATTTTTCCATTTGTCATCAATGTTGCAACTGTTGTGTAGACCATCCACAATGCTATATCCCTCCTTCACCGTGTAACATCCCAATTTTCCACAGCTTCTCTCGTCGTTCATCTCACGGTGCACCGAAGATGATAACAATAGGGTGAATAATTGGTAGTCTGGCTTGAGTTGGTCGATATATAAATCATGCCAACTGTCCCATCTTCCACTGTCCGTTCACGCTGAGAACTCATGAAGGGTGGTAATGTTCATGGTATCCAGTCTCTGCCTTAGCTCTATGAACGACTGCAATAAGTTGGCAGGGGATGCGTTTCCACACTTGTCTTTCCAGATCTTGATTTTCATCCCGTTACTTGGTTTCGAATACAAATTCTCTTTTAATATATTCGCAGCCTTGTTACACAACTCCCATATCAGTGAACCTTTTTTGTTTAGGTTGATCTTGTCCACGCATTTCTTTCTAGTTCCTTTCATATATATATTTTTTGCATAATTTCCTTCCACTAGGCTCTTTCTCCTGAGACGATTCTCCATAGGATTTTGGCTCCAATAGATAAATTCATTTTGTTTGGATCCCTTATTCCAACTTGTTGTGCCCCTACTCAACAGCCTTTAAAAAAGACATATTTTATCAAACAAAATCCCATTTTGTTTGATGAAATGTTCAAATTTTAAAGGGACAAATCCAATGCATCACCAACTATTGAAAGGGTGGTTTTCCTTGAGCTACTGATTCAGCAAGATTCAATGTTTTTAAACAACCTTTGTGAACTATATTAAATTAACGAAATTACTACTATGAAGCTATTGTTTGGGTGGACTTATACTAGGAAAATCAAAGGATGAGTATAAATGATTCTCATAATGGTTATTGTCATCCTAGTCTTGAATCTTATCCAAAAATATTATAAATCGATTTTATTGCTTGATTTCATTATTATCATGGTTGATAAGGTTGAGATATTATAATGGTTGACCTTGGCATGATTTCTCGCATTACCATAGATATTTTTGCATGGTTGTTTTGTTATGACTTTGGTAAAGCCTAGAGTTGTCGAAGACCAAATGTTTTACGTGCCATATCCGCCATATCGTTTGGTTTCAAACCCTACTCGATGTTACCATACTAGTTTAATGCCGATTGTTATATGGTTTATATTCCAAAGTATTGACTTCATGGTTAGTATTATGCTGTATCGTTCGCCACCTTTGAAGGGTAAGTTGAACTTACAGTAAGGATGATATGCATTATGGTTAATCGTCAGATTAATCTATGCCGTAACCTTCATTCCGATTCACCTGTTGCGAAGCCGATATGTTATCATGACACTGGTACTGAATCCTGTCCATCACGTTTAAGACTTAGTACTTGCCCTCTATCGTGGCGGCTTGTAAATGGAACACTTGTTCTGTCTACAGCGAGAGGTCTCGTATCAGTCACATCGGATTAATAATGATAACAGGAGTTATCTAGAGTCTTCGACCGTCATTCCTCATTAATCAATTACCTCTCTGAGTGATAATGCTATCGTCCATGCCAAAATTACAGGGGTGCAGTCCGCGTTCGTTCATGGCTTATTTTCCTTATCAGGGGTTTGAGTTTCATTACTCGTTCTTGCTTAGGCTTTATCCCGAGTGCTCATTATCTGGTTTTCTGTCTTTTTCCGAGCTGTGGTACTTCTTTTGTGTGCGTTTACGTGCTTTGACACGGCTGGTCATGGCGCCTGTGGTGAGGGTAGAGCCTTGCGAAATGAAATTGCTGGATGCGAACCCTGAGCTGTCAGCAAAGGTTCAGGCTATTGGGTGGATGCCATTTATAAGTAAATTCTCTGATTCGAACCCCAAAGTCACAAGGGTTTTCGCTCTCTCCCTGGCTGATTATCAAGCTGAAGTAGGTGACCTCTGTTTCAGGGTTGATGAAAGACCAGTGGCGCTCGCTACAGGTCTGTGACTAGAAGGCGAGAAATGGTTTAAATATAAACGCATGGATATAACAGAGTGGCGGCAGCTACTTAAAAACCCCTGCCATGATGTTTCATTTCGAACCGGGGTAGCTCGCAAGTACTTCAAAAAGGAGTGGCGTCCTGTTCTGGATTTGATCCACAGATATTTGACTTGCGAAGGCCGCCTGTCATCAGCGTACGTATATCATCTCAGGCTTATGTCTGCATTCATAGGTTTCCCGCTGAACTTACCTTATTATCTTTTGCATAGTCTGTTTAAGATGTCTAATGCGATAAAAAGGGTCCTAAACATGTCAGTCATAGTCTCTTCCACCATGGCTTAGTCCGTATGTTAATCGATAGGGAGTTGTCGAAGTCGAACCGGTCCTGGGATGAATTCGTTGAGTCCAATGGCTTTTCCTCTTTTTGTCACTGTATGTTTGATAAACCTGAGGAGTGCAACAAGCACAGAGATCCGATTTCAGTTTCGGTTTCTCCTTCACATAAACCCTTGGCAAACCCTACTGCTTGTATGAGTCCCGAACCCTGCAGTGATTCTATGCCTACTCCAGTGAGAAGTGTTGATACTCCCGCGGTTTCTAAACATGTGAGGGGATTCTCATATCCGATTACGCCACAAAACAATACTGATAAAACTGGTAATCAGGGAAGAGACCGATCGAAGGCCAAGTTGGTGGGTAGATTCACCAGGAGTATGACAAAAGGCCAGTCTGTCAAAACCCCCGTGTCTGATAGTGCTCATATTGAGACTGTGGTGATTGATGATGAAGCCGAAGATCCCAGTCTGCCTGTGAATGATCAGTCTGTCAAGCATGAGTTCAATTTGAACCATGATTATGATACTCCTCCTGCGATTGATAAAGAAATACAGGTCGATCCTGTTATTGGTCATCCAACTAAAGAGAAGCATGTAAAGTCAAGCTCACCCAGTTCTTATGGAATTGATGGTATGATGCATCCTCTATTTGTTAACTGTCTTTTAGAAAAAATTCACAGAATGGAGGAAAGGGTTAGTGAGGTAGCAACAAATTGTGATTTGATGAAGGCTGATAATGTTATGTTAAAGGAGAAAGTGGATGTGACTGATAAACAGCTCTTACGCTTGAAAAATCACAAGAATAAGTTGATTAGAAGAATTCTCAAACTGCAGGATGAGAATGATAAGAACTAAGAAAAGCTGCGAGAGCTTAATGCTCAGATTGCACTCATGCAGTTTAAGGTTCAGTCGCCGAGTCAGTCCAGTGGTGTGAACATCCAAGTTTTCAATGCGCCTGTAAATTTGTAATGTTGTTGGGTGTATTTGCTGTTGGTTTTTAATTTTGAAGTTTTGATGAATGACGATCAGGTTATCTCTGTACAGGTATTAATTCGTTTTATTTTTGTTTATTATATATTGTTTGTCATTTCGATTTTTGCATATGTGCTAATTATATCATTTTCATGTGTTGTGATGTAGGTGATATGGTTACTGTTCGTGCTCAGATTTTGATGGTTGTCTGTTTTTGGATCATCACCCACATGATCGGAACGAATCGAATATCAGACTTTCCAGGTGTTGTTTCATCGTTGTGATTTTCGATTTTCATGGATCGAATCTTTACCGTTTCTTGGCGTTTTTACGTATATGGAAAAAATGACATGTCTTACTTGTCATTTTTAATGGGAATTGGTTAGAGGATTCGATTTGGCTATCTCTGGTTTTTAGGACTGTTTCTCTTTTGAGATTACATGTATTTAAGGGGAGATTGCATGTGGGTTAAAGGGGGTCGATAGTTTATGGAAAGGGGACAAAAAGACTGCAGTTTGATTTTTGGTGACTGGAGACAGCTTTCTGTTACCAGATACGATTTTTAAACAGGTGATAAATTATATATATGTTTATGGTTTTATGCTTAACACATGTGTACGCTATCCATAGTCTTGTTATTGTTTTTCAATATTATACATGTTTGTCATAATCTCACTAATGAAATTGTGCAAATATATTATTTTCTGGCTATTGGCTCATGTTGAATATCGTTCTGTTAATAAATGCTATGTTGTAAATTAATGACTGTCATTGTTACGTACATGGTATATGCCCGTTGCTTGATCTTGATAATTTCTAAATTTGTTTTGAAGATTGTCAAGATTATTGATAGTCTTGTTAACAGATCTGATTTCGGTTAATTCGTATTGCTCCTGATCAGGATAGTACATAGGTTTAGATAATATGTTCTTATTTTCTGATTAGTATATTGTTTAAAAAATCTACTTCAATCAGATGTTCATACTCATTGTCATATGTAGATAATTCTTTTCATTATTGGTTTATGTACATATGTATATAATGTATCTTTGTTATTAATCTAACTTGTTAATAGTTGTTTAATTTTCTATAAACTGATTTAACTTAGTTGATTAATAATGTAAATAATAACATTTATTAATATGTACAGGCATAGATACATTGACTAATAATAACCAGTAGTGTTAGATCTATCTCTTAGATTTTTACATAGTGTAAACCTTTAGGCTAACAGAGCCTTTAAACCTGTCGGGAACAACCATCCCAAACAGCTTGGAGCCTGCTCTAAGGATCCCGGTCTGGGTTGTCTCCCCCGTTGTGTGCTTAGTCATACTACGCCCATAAACAATGGCGCTATAAAGAGGGCCAGCGTAAGCCAATGGCTGATGAGAACAAACCTGTTAACAAAACTAATCAGCCTACCACCCCTCAATTACAGTCTACCACACAACCACGTACTCGACAGTCATCACGACTAAGTGGATTCCCATTGACTGACTCTGTTAGAAATCTTATATCGCAGTTTGATGCTAGCAGTACTTGCCGTCCTGAATATTTGGACCTATTAGAGAAAGCCATAAACGAATCTCAAAGGATCTTAACAAGGTCTTATTCGAACATCACTGGGCGCCAACCCATTGAGCTACCTCTCCCGCAAATTACCCGTCCCCGTACTCATCGTACTGAGCCCATTACGAAAGAGCAAGAGTAGCCTGTAAGTACCTTCCCTGATCCTCAGATACCACACCTTTTGATAGGTGTCAATCAACCCTCTTCATCCTCAGGACCAATTTCCTCAGGAGGTTCTGGTCAGCCACCATCACCACCCCATTCACCTCCCATCCCTCAAACACCACCTTCACCACCTCCTACACCAAGGAACATGGCAGGTGTAAACGCTAATCCTAATGCTAATATGCCATGATTGGCTCAGGATGCAGTTGCAGTTCCAGGCGATCAACATCCTTTTCCCAAACATCCTGAGAAGATGTTGCCTAAATTCAACTCTGAGTCAAAAGAACCGGCTGAAGATCATGTCAAGAAGTTTATGTTGGCGGTTCGGCTCTTAGATGTTGAATATGAAGACGTATTATGTTGGATTTTCCCTTATACATTTGAGGGGAAAGCTTCGACATGGTATTTCTCACTTACAGCTGGTTCCATTACTAGCTGGAACGAATTCGACCTTGCATTCATGAACAAGTTTGGAGATGACAAGACTCCAGCAGTATTAGTGTTAGAACTGTCTAAGATTCGCATGGAACCTAAAGAAAGGGTCAAAGATTTTAACCAGTGTTTTTTAACTCTAAGAAACAGAATCCCTGCTACTTCAAGGCCGACTGAGGATGTCACCGTTGAATTTTACACTTCAGCCCTGCCTGGAAAAATAGCCATGTTTGTCAGACAAAAGGCTAAAATTACCCTCGCTGAGAACTTTGAAGAGGCAATTAAAGTCGAAAAAGATGTGACTACCACAAAGGCAAATCCTGGAGTAGATACCGATTCAGCATCTTCTTCTCGGAAGAAGACTGACAGTCCTGCCAAAACTGCAGCAAGCTCTGACAAAAAAGGCCAAGATGCCTTAGATCTAGATAGTCTCCAAAGAGTTATTAAAAAACTGTCTAATGAAATCATTGATTTAAAAAAGGATACTTTTGAAAACACCCCAAACAAAGAGCCACCTAAGCAGTTCTTCAGGATACCTTTTCAAAATCCAGCTGCGAAACAAACTCCACCCTCTGAAGCCAACAACATTGAGGAAATTAATAGTTTCCTCAAATTAATAGTTTCAGATCTAGAAACATCTACTGAAAATGAAACTCAGTCTTCCAGACAGAGTTCTCAAGATAACCAAAACACAGATGATAGAAATGACGATAAACCACCCCATGTCATCAGTCATTTCCGGGACACCTCAGAATTGACCGATGATGAAGATGTGGCTGTTGTCAATGTAAATCAGCACCAGTATAACACCAGAAGTAAGAAAGACCAGCCCCCAGGTGAACCTTCTACAACTGCTACAGATAATAGTTCAGCTGTCAAAAACAAAGATCAGCCTACAAATATTAAATCTGCCCACTCCCTTGAGTTAGAATACGACCTGATTGAAGATTTAAAGAAAAGCAGAGCCAATATCTCGCTCTATGAGATTCTCAAGCTACCTCTGATTCAGGATAAAGTGATGCAAGGAGTTTCCCCAAGTAAAACTGGTAAGACTCCATCCAATCAAAATAGTTTTGTCAATACTAAGGATAGCTCAAAAAAATCTTCAGTTAATGCATCATCTATAGGCAAGAAATCTGGTTCTTCAATCCCGCCTTTTTTACTTACATTTGAAATTTTTAATCGTAAAGTACACAACTGTATGATAGACTCAGGGGCCTCCAAGAATGTAATGCCTTACTCTGTATGTAAAAAACTTAATGCTGTCCCTGAACCTTGTGATACAAGTATTGTATAGCTTGACCGTTCAAACGTAAAAGTAATAGGTAGGTTGAAGCAGGTGCTGATAAGGTTAGCTTCGAATCCTCAAGTTCACTTTATCATCGATATAATTGTTGCTGACATCCCAGAAGTATATGGTTTATTTCTTAGCAGGGATTGGTCAGAAAATATCGATGGATATTTTGCGACAGACTGGTCACACTTATGGATATCTCATAACGGTCGCCCGAATAAGATCAGAATCTATCGAGAACGGTATATGAAGCATGCCGTCACTGAAATTGATGACTCAAATGAACCACTCTTGTTTACTGATACCATAATGGGTAACTACATGGCTGACTCATTTTTTGGGAACTTGGAAGCTGAAATTTCAGAAATTCCAGATTCAAATTAGCAGTATGAAATTTGCCATTTTACACAAGTCTCAGCTGAAAATCCAGTTCCAGATACACCACATTTAGATCTCAACGATGGTCTTTGGTCTCTTTACTTCGACGGTTCTAAGTCAAAAGAAGGAGCTGGTGCAGGGTGCTTGCTTATAGATCCTTATGGGAAAAGGTATTTCATTGCTTGCAGGTTAGAATTCGATTGCACCAATAACATCGTTGAATATGAAGCCCTCATTCAAGGGCTGAAGAAAGCAATTGACTTGGGAGCCAAAGCATTAGTAGTCTTAGGGGATTCTGAGATCATTGTTCGACAGGTACGTAATACAATACACTGCATAGATGGACACCTGAGAAATTATCAGGCTGAGGTATGGAATTTACTATTAGCATTTGAAGCATTTAACATAAGTTCCATCCCGCGTTATCTAAATCAGGAAGCTGATCTTTTAGCTAATGTTGCTTCCAGGTTAATTCCATCTGAAGGAATGCTTACTGATGCTTTCTTGGTTGAATTGCTGTTCAGACCTTCTATACTTGACAACATAGCAAATTGGAGAGGCTTCAATGACGACGAGCAGTTGATCGATTTTCTGACCTTGAAGGATACTTTTAAGGATGTGGTTTTGGACGAAATGACTCACGATGAGGATCTATATAATTTTGCGGTAATCCATAAGCCTTGCTCAATTCAGGAATCTCTCAATCAGGTTAGTGCTCTTCCCAGATCAGTAATCAAACTTGAGAAATTCTATGACTTAAAGGATAAATTTAAAGCTGCAAGGAATTGTAAAACTAATAGCTCCATCATGCAATCTAAAATTGTAAATCTAGGAACTGAGCACAACCCTCAATGTGTAAATCTGGGCAGTACATGTACTGCCCAGGAAAAGACAGCCTTCATTAAACTCTTCAACGAGTTTAAAGACATATTTGCATGGACGTATGATGACCTGAAAACATTTGACCCTAATATAATGCAACATGTCTTTCCTATGAAACCAGAGGCTAAGCCTTTTCAACAAAAATTGAGGAAAATGCATCCCAGCCTAGAACCAGCTGTCAAGAAGGAGCTGAATAAACTCCTTGCCGCCAGAATAATTTTCCCGGTTTGGCATGCACAGTGGGTAGCAAATCTTGTACCCGTGAGGAAGAAAAATGGTGACATCAGGTTATGTGTCGACATCCGAAACTTGAATAAGGTTTCAGATAAGGACAATTATCCTGTTCCTCCAATGGAGAAAATCTTGCAACAGGTCTCCGGATCTGAAATGTTTTCACTACTAGATGGTTTTTCAGGATACAACCAAGTGTTGGTATCCAAAGCTGACCAGTTGAAAACAACTTTTAGGACTCCTTGGGGAACCTATGCATATAGGAAGATGCCATTTGGTCTCATAAATGCCGGAGCAACATTTCAGAGGGCAATGGATATCGCCTTTAGAGGTCTGATCGGTAAGTTTGTTGTTATTTATCTTGATGATATTACCGTCTTTTCAAAAAACAGAACTGATCATTTAACTCATCTCAGGAGAGTTTTTGAGCGTTGCAGGAAGTATGGGATCTCTCTAAATCCTAAGAAATCTTTTTTTTCAGTCACAGAGGGTAGGTTGCTAGGTTTTGTTGTTTCTAAACAAGGCATCAATATTGACCCAGAACGTACCCGTGCTATATCACAGATTTCGATGCCTCACTCAAAAAAGTCTATGCAGTCGTTTCTTGGAAAGATACATTTTGTTTCTAGATTTATTCCTGGGTTTACGGAAATTGTTAGCCGCTTCAGAAAATGATAAAAAAGGATGCTGATTTTAAATGGTCTACTGATGAGAAGCAATCTTTTCATGACATCTTAAAAGCTATTGCCGAAGCTCCTACTCTAACTAGCCCAGATTTTTCCAAACCTTTCATTTTGTATACGTTTGCTTCTGATTCTTCTTATGCTGCTGTTCTGACACAGAAAAACCAGGAAAATAATGAAGCTCCTATCGCTTTTACGATTTCTGGTCTGAACGGTGCAGAATTAAATTACCCAGAAGTAGACAAGCAAGCTTTCGCTGTTTTCAAATCTGTTAAGCATTTCATGTTAGGATTATTAATCCTCCCTTGTCCAAATTTGGTCATATGTCTAAATCGGGAGTCATGTCTAAATCGGGAGTCCATCCAGAAGTTTAGGAGTCTCCTAGATCAATCCCTACAATTTAGGAAGCAACTGGGAGTGCCGAAACCAACCAAGGTCAATTCACTTCAGTTAATGACTAGTCAAGCCAAGTTAGGAGTCAATTACATTCAGTTCTAGCTCTCTACATTCAGTTAAATAATGGTTTAAGTAATTGCACACATGTGGGGAGTTTTTCTCACCTACCACAGTCAGTTAACCATTATTTAATACTAAATGTAACACTTGGTTGTGTTTTAGAACTCCAGTTATGATTTAGACAAGGACAGTTAACTACTGGGTCTAGGAGTCAGTTACATTCAGTTCTAGCCCTCTACATTTAGTTAAATAAATGGTTTAATTAATTGCACACATGTGGGGTGCTTTTCTCACCTACCACAGTCAGTTAACCATTATTTAATACTAAATGTAACACTTAGTTGTGTTTTAGAACTCTGGTTATGATTTAGACAAGGACGGTTAACTACTGGGTCCTCCAATAGTGATTTAGACAATGTCTTGGTTACCTACAGTCAAGTAGAGTCATCAATTCAAACTTCCTCATGTGGATTCTAATTGCTTGTGGCTATTAAAGCCATTTTACATCATTGTAATTATTATTCAGATTACTTTTTTGATTAATGAAAGCATTCACAGCTGCAAGCCTTTTGCACTGTTTCATTCTTCAATTGCTGAGTAAAATGTGAGATCTTCTTTGTGAGTTGTGTGTTTGTCTACAGATCTATATGCTCAAATTTACATTTCAGGCCTTACTTGCTGAAGTCCCACACCAAAGTCGTTGTACCATATTCTGCAGTTAGAAATCTCTTGGTACAAAAGGATCGTGGTGAAAAAAGAGCACATTGGGTCACAGCACTTCAGGAATACGACCTGGAAATAAAACCTTTAAAGATTGTCAGGGGACAAGGACTTTGCAAGCTAGCAGTTGGGTCTACGGACATTTTTGAACCAGATCTGCACTTCTTTAGCGAACCTTCTTTATTTGAAAGGGAAGTTTTTCTGATCTCCACTCCTCCTGATTCTTGGTATGACGATATTAAGTTCTTCTTATTGCATGGGACCGCCCCTGAACATTTAGACCCACGTCATAAGAGGGATTTGAGATTGAAATCTGCACCTTATCAGCTTATTGATAATATTTTGTTTAGAAAGAATTTTGAAGGAGTTCTCCTTCGTTGTCTAGAAGGACATGAGGCTGATAATGTGTTATCTCAACTACATGCAGGACCGGCCGGAGGACACTTTAGCAGAGAAACCACTGCCCATAAGATACTTAAAGTTGGGTATTACTGGCCCACATTGTTCAAAGACGCATATTCTTTCGCCAGGAAGTGCCAAGAGTGTCAGAGAGCAGGAGGTAGACTGAAGAAGGCAGCGTTACCCCTCCAGCCGGTTATTATCGAAGTCCCATTTCAGCAATGGGGTCTGGACATTGTTGGCCCAATCACACCAGCTTCTTCACAGCAACATAAATACATTCTGATAGCCACATACTACTTCAATAGATGGGTTGAATCCATCCCTTTGCGGGTAGTCAATTCAGAACAGGTGATATCTTTCCTTGATTCTTTTATTATTACCAGATTCGGTGTTCTAGAATCTTTAATATTTGACAATGCAACTTATTTTTCTTCTGCAAAATTAACTGAGTATGCATTGGATAGGGGTATAAAGTTGAAATATTCAGCTAATTATTACCCTCAGGGTAATGGGTTAGCAGAATCTTCTAATAAAAATCTGATCAAGATTCTGAAATGTACTGTGGCTAACCATCATAGGAATTGGCATACTACTCTGTCAAATGCTTTGTGGGATGACAGAGTGACCCCCAAAGCTGCTATAGGAAACTCTCCCTTTTTCCTGGTATATGGCAAGGAAGCTATTTTGCCTCCTCATTTTTTCTTACCCTCTTTACAGCTTTCCCAGTCAGTGCAAGAGACCCCACGTTCTTCCATGGAACATCGAATTAATACCTTGCATAAATTGGAGGAAGATAGGGAGTTGGCTAGGAAGAAATTTGAAAAACACCAGCAGACCGTGAAGCGTTGGTTTGACCTCAGAAAGTCAATCAGTTGAGATCTGGAAGTGGGTGACTTAGTCCTGAAATGGGACAAGGAGCACGAAGATAAAGGAAAACATACGAAGTTCCAATGCCTGTGGCTGGGACCATTTATTATTACAGAAAAACTTGGTCCTAGCACTTTCAGGTTGCAAACATTGGAAGGTGACATTGACAGCCTTCTAGTAAATGGTCACCTAATTAAGAGATATTTCTGCTGATTCCCCCACAAGGGATCGTCCTGTATATACCTGGTGTGGTGTGTTTGCTTCATTTTATTGCCTTTCCTTTTGTTTATTTTCTCATATTTATTCGCTGTTTTATTTGCGTGTTTTGAGCCTGATCAATTTACCGAACCTCAAACTGATAACTGATTCCAAACTCTGTAATTTATCTGGAAATCATGCACAAAGACATTACCATCCTGGAAACTGTCATTCTGTTTTACTTCTTGAACATAGAATAGTGTTTTTATCGTCCTGAATTTTACCAGAAACTTTTAAACTATGTTAATATTAATTAATTATACCAGTTCTGCAAAAAATTTCCCAAAGGGATTAGGGCAGTGCTTGGTAAAGTCATCTATTCAAATCTTTTACGCCACTCCTTCTTGTAAAGAGGATCAGATTTGCCTCCCCATATGTTAAGATAATCTCATCTGAGATTAAACAATGACTACGTTCTGGTCAAAGATGGACATGAACATTTGCAAAAGAACAACCTGAAGGACAGAAGGTCTCATAACGAGCTGATCTGTTTAGGATCATAGGTTTGCGTTCAGTAACATTGTCGTCTCCGGTCACCAAGCCTGGGCAATGACCCTTGGACAGAAAACTCTGAGGGGTGAAAGGTCTCATCACGAGCCGGTTCATTTTACTGTAATGCAGACTGGTGACTGACATGGTTACTATCTGGTTACCAAGCCTGAACCATGGCCTTCATGAGTAATAAAATTAAAAACAAAACAATGGTAACAGTTCACCCTGACCAGAATTGTATATTAATAACTAGCAAATGGGATACTGGCATTCTGTGGGATATGAAGCAACCCTGTCGAGGCTATGGACGCCTACAGGCAGCAGGGACATGCTTGTGGTATTGAGATTTTATTCTTTAAGACTAAGCCATTTACTGTCTTACTCTTTAAGGACTGATTTTTGTTGGAAACCTGATTTTATCAAATAAATGAATGAAACTGTAATTTTCTGGTAATTTTCAGCACTGTGAAATACTTGAATCTGTTTGAGAAAGTTAAAATAGTGTCTTTTGTATAATGGCTCATATTAAGGATTTAATTTCTTTGTTCGCATGATTTCAGGTCACAAAACAGAGATAACTGTTTCGCCCAGCAAGTCGCCATCTGTTGTGCCCCTGCTCAACAGCCTTTAAAAAAGACATATTTTATCAAACAAAATCCCATTTTGTTTGATGAAATGTTCAAATTTTAAAGGGACAAATCCAATGCATCACCAACTACTGAAAGGGTGGTTTTCCTTGAGCTACTGATTCAACAAGATTCAATGTTTTTAAACAACCTTTGTGAACTATATTAAATTAACGAAATTACTACTATGAAGCTATTGTTTGGGTGGACTTATACTAGGAAAATCAAAGGATGAATATAAATGATTCTCATAATGGTTATTGTCATCCTAGTCTTGAATCTTATCCAAAAATATTATAAATCGATTTTATTGCTTGATTTCATTATTATCATGGTTGATAAGGTTGAGATATTATAATGGTTGACCTTGGCATGATTTCTCGCATTACCATAGATATTTTTGCATGGTTTTTTTGTTATGACTTTGGTAAAGCCTAGAGTTTTCGAAGACCAAATGTTTTACGTGCCATATCCGCCATATCCTTTGGTTTCAAACCCTAGTCGATGTTACCATACTAGTTTAATGCCGATTGTTATATGGTTTATATTCCAAAGTCTTGACTTCATGGTTAGTATTATGCTGTATCGTTCGCCACCTTTGAAGGGTAAGTTGAACTTACGGTAAGGATGATATGCATTATGGTTAATCGTCAGATTAATCTATGCCGTAACCTTCATTCCGATTCACATGTTGCGAAGCTGATATGTTATCATGACACTGGTACTGAATCCTGTCCATCACGTTTAAGACTTAGTACTTGCCCTCTATCGTGGCGGCTTGTAAATGGAACACTTGTTCTGTCTACAGCGAGAGGTCTCGTATCAGTCACATCGGATTAATAATGATAACAGGAGTTATCTGGAGTCTTCGACCGCCATTCCTCATTAATCAATTACCTCTCCGAGTGATAATGCTATCGTCCATGCCGAAATTATAGGGGTGCAGTCTGCGTTTGTTCATGGCTTATTTTCCTTATCAGGGGTTTGAGTTTCATTACTCGTTCTTGCTTAGGCTTTATCCCGAGTGCTCATTATCTGGTTTTCTGTCTTTTTCTGAGCTGTGGTACTTCTTTTGTGTGCGTTTACGTGCTTTGACACGGCCGGTCATGGCGCCTGTGGTGAGGGTAGAGCCTTGCGAAATGAAATTGCTGGATGCGAACCTTGAGCTGTCAGCAAAGGTTCAGGCTATTGGGTGGATGCCATTTATAAGTAAATTCTCTGATTCGAACCCCGAAGTCACAAGGGTTTTCACTCTCTCCCTAGCTGATTATCAAGCTGAAGTAGGTGACCTCCGTTTCAGGGTTGATGAAAGATCAGTGGCGCTCGCTACAGGTCTGTCACTAGAAGGCGAGTAATGGTTTAAATATAAACGCATGGATATAACAGAGTGGCGGCAGCTGCTTAAAAACCCCTGCCAGGATGTTTCATTTTGAACCGGGGTAGCTCGCAAGTAATTCAAAAAGGAGTGGTGTCCTGTTCTGGATTTGATCCACAGATATTTGACTTGCGAAGGCCTCCTGTCATTAGCGTACGTATATCATCTCAGGCTTATGTATGCATTCATAGGTTTCCCGCTGAACTTACCTTATTATCTTTTGCATAGTCTGTTTAAGATGTCTAATGCGATCAAAAAGGGTCCTAAACATGTCAATCATAGTCTCTTCCACCATGGCTTAGTCCGTATGTTAATCGATAGGGAGTTGTCGAAGTCGAACCGGTCCTAGGATGAATTCATTGAGTCCAATCGCTTTTCCTGTTTTTGTCACTGTATGTTTGATAACCCTGAGGAGTGCAACAAGCACAGAGAGCCGAGTTCAGTTTCGGTTTCTCCTTCACATAAACCCTTGGCAAACCCTACTGCTTGTATGAGTCCTGAACCTTGCAGTGATTCTATGCCTGCTCCAGTGAGAAGTGTTGATACTCCCACGGTTTCTAAACGTGTGAGGGGATTCTCATCTCTAATTACGCCACAAAACAATACTGATAAAACTGGTAATCAGGGAAGAGACCGATCGAAGGCCAAGTTGGTGGGTAGATTCACCAGGAGTATGACAAAAGGCCAGTCTATCAAAACCCCCGTGTCTGATAGCGCTCATATTGAGACTGTGGTGATTGATGATGAAGTCGAAGATCCCAGTCTGCCTGTGAATGATCGGTCTGTCGAGCATGAGTTCGATTTGAACCATGATTATGATACTCCTCCTGTGATTGATAAAGAAATACAGGTCGATCCTGTTATTGGTCATCCAACTAAAGAGAAGCATGTAAAGTCAAGCTCACCCGGTTCTTATGGCATTGATGGTATGATGCATCCTCTATTTGTTAACTGTCTTTTAGACAAAATTCACAGAATGGAGGAAAGGGTTAGTGAAGTAGCAGCAAATCGTGATTTGATGAAGGCTGAGAACGTTATGTTAAAGGAGAAAGTGGATGTGACTGATAAACAACTCTTACGCTTGAAAATTCACAAGAATAAGTTGATCATAAGAATTCTCAAACTGCAGGATGAGAATGATAAGAACGAAGAAAAGCTCCGAGAGCTTAATGCTCAGATTGCACTCATGCAGTTTAAGGTTCAGTCGCCGAGTCAGTCTAGTGGTGTGAACATCCAAGTTTTCAATGCGCCTGTAAATTTGTAATGTTGTTGGGTGTATTTGCTATTGGTTTTTAATTTTGAAGTTTTGATGAATGACGATCAGGTTATCTCTGTACAGGTATTAATTCGTTTTATTTTTGTTTATTATATATTGTTTGTCATTTCGATTTTTGCATATGTGCTAATTATATCATTTTCGTGTGTTGTGATGTAGGCGATATGGTTACCGTTCGTGCTCAGATTTTGATGGTTGTCTGTTTTTGGATCATCACCCACATGATCGGAACGAATCAAATATCAGACTTTCCAGGTGTTGTTTCATCGTTGTGATTTTCGATTTTCATGGATCGAATCTTTACCGTTTCTTGGCATTTTTACGTATATGGAAAAATGACATGTCTTACTTGTCATTTTTAATGGGAATTGGTTAGAGGATTCGATTTGGCTATCTCTGTTTTTTAGGACTGTTTCTCTTTTGAGATTACATGTATTTAAGGGGAGATTGCATGTGGGTTAAAGGGGGTCGATAGTTTATGGAAAGGGGACAACAAGACTGCAGTTTGATTTTTGGTGACTGGAGACAGCTTTCTGTTACCATATACGATTTTTAAACTGGTGATAAATTATATATATGTTTATGGTTTTATGCTTAACACATGTGTACGCTATCCATAGTCTTGTAACTGTTTTTCAATATTATACATGTTTGTCATAATCTCACTAATGAAATTGTGCAAATATATTATTTTCTGGCTATTGACTCATGCTGAATATCATTCTGTTAATAAATGCTATGTTGTAAATTAATGACTGTCATTGTTACGTACATGGTATATGCCTGTTGCTTAATCTTGATAATTTCTAAATTTGTTTTGAAGATTGTCAAGATTATTGATAGTCTTGTTAACAGATCTGATTTCGGTTAATTCGTATTGCTCCTGATCAGGATAGTACATAGGTTTAGATAATATGTTCTTATTTTCTGATTAGTATATTGTTTAAAAAATCTACTTCAATCAGATGTTCATACTCATTGTCATATGCAGATAATTCTTTTCATTATTGGTTTATGTACAGATGTATATAATGTATCCTTGTTATTAATCTAACTTGTTAATAGTTGTTTAATTTTCTATAAACTGATTTAACTTAGTTGATTAATAATGTAAATAATAACATTTATTAATATGTACAGGCATAGATACATTGACTAGTAATAACCAGTAGTGTTAGATCTATCTCTTAGATTTTTACATAGTGTAAACCTTCAGGCTAACAGAGCCTTTAAACTTGTCGGGAACAACCATCCCAAACAGCTTGGAGCCTGATCTAAGGATCCCGGTCTAGGTTGTCTCCCCCGTTGCGTGCTTAGTCATACTACGCCCGTCAACACAACTCCATAGATTTTTGTCCTGCAAATAGTTTCCCAATTCACCAGGTGAATTTTTTGGATTTGTCTGATTTTCCTCCTTGGCAAAGAAATCTTCTGATTTCTTTTGAAAATGATTTCATTATTTTGTTTGGGGCTAGTGAGATCGAGAAGGTGTAAATAGGGTAGGCATATAGAACATAGTTGATGAGGGTGACCTTTCCAGCCCTATTAAGCCACCTTATCCCCCATGCATTAATTTTGTTCTTGATATTGTTAATCATCCCTTGCTAGTCTGCAACCCTTTTTCCCCTTTGAAGATTGGAATCCAAAGGTAATTAAAAGAATTCCATGTTATGCTTCCTTCCAATCCAAGGGTCCCTTCTATCTTTTCCAAATTTCTCTGGGGGTAGTTCCAGCTGTATATTTTTGAATTGGTTGAGTTCGCTTTGCCATCGGATGCTTTGAGGAAAGTAGATAGCACACATTTGAATCTCTTTGCAATTGTGGTAGATGCTCCTCCTAGTAAAATGGTATCGTCTACAAACTGTGCATGGTTGGAAGCTTTCACTCCTCTAGCTATTTTCATACCTTTTAGATCACCAGAATCCTACAAATGATGCAACTTTCTACTCATAGATTCAACCACCATGAGGTAAAGGAATGGGGACATAGCACAGCCTTGTCAGAGTCCCCTAGTTTCCTAGAAGAAATTGGTAGGTCTGCCATTTACTAGTGGTTCTATACAGGATTTTACCTATCTTACAAATCTTTTTGAAAGTCCAAACTCGGACATGATTTCAAAGAGAAAAAAATGATTTACTTTGTCGAAAGAATTAACCATATTCAGTTTAATAGCCATACCTTGTTGCTTTTTTTCCATGTTGGAGTGTATAGATTCTTAAACGATGATAATATTGTCAAGAATATGATGTCCTGCTACAAAATCTCTATGCGAATCTGAGAGGATGCAGCCCATGATGCTTTTCATTCTAGTGGCCAATATTTTCGATAGAATTTTATATGAAGTGTTGCATAATGAAATTGTCCTGAATCTATCAAGTGATAGAGGACTCTTTTATTTTGGAATTAAGGCTGGGAAGGATGAGTTAGTGGCCCCTCCGATCTTGTATTTTTTTCCTTGTCCAATTTAACATTTTTTTCATATATTATTTTATAATATCCCATGATGATTTGTAAAAATTTATTGTAAATCCATTTTGTCCAGGTGCTTTATCAGTATGGAGTGACCAGATTGCATTTCTTATCTCATAAACCAGAATGGGCTTTGCAAGCTCTCTATTCTATACATCTTTGATGAGTGAGGGAATACCAAGGAGAAGATCCACTTGTGCTTCCATATCAAAATATTTAGTATCCACGTATAGCTCTTGAAAATGAGTGAAAATGTGTTGCTTTAGCTCTTCCTTCCCTGTTATTTTGCTTCCATATTTACCATTCAAATCCTTGATGGCGTTGTAAATTTCCTGAACCTTGGTTTTCTTATGAAAGTACTCAGTATTGTTGTCTCCTCCTTTCAGCCACATCTGTCTGGATTTTATTCTCCACCCCTCTTCTATCTACCTTCCAACGTTTAGAATTTTAATGTTGTGACTCTTTCTCCTGCTTCAGATCTACTGGAGTCAACTCATCCACTTCCATACAGGATTGAAAAATGGCTAAATCACTTTGCAGTTGGATTTTTTGAATATTTGGATTCTTAAACCCTTCTTTCACCCATCTTTTCAATGCGGATCGCATTGATATTAGTTTTGATTCCTAGATGTAGCTGGGTGATCCGTAGTGTTGAAGGTTCCATTCCTTTTGAATTAGATCCATAATTTTTCCATCGTGCAACCAGATCGGGTTGAATATGAAAGGAATGGTCCCAAGATTAATTGGAGGGGATAAAATCAAAGAAATTGGCTTGTGATTAGAAACTGCTGAAGGAATAGCAAGAGAGGTTGGAAGGAGGTCCTTCTATAGGAAGGTGGAACTTACCAGATATCTTTCCAACCTTTCTGCTACATGTCCAATTCCAGTTCTTCTATTTATTCATGTGTACTTCCCATTCTTCAATGGAATATCCAGCAGATCTAGATCTTCCATCAAGTACTCCATCTTCTCACCAAAAGGGTACTTGAACTTTGTTCCTCCACATTTCTTAGATTGTGACTTAGTGGTATTGAAGTCCCCAACAATGATGAGGTATTTTCCTTGTAGATCCTCATTTAGTTTGTTGAGATCATCCCAGAATGTTGTCGTGTCCATGTAGTGCGTTGGCCCATATACATTACATATGTATAAAGAATTTAAGTCCTTCTTTTCTTGAATTTATTTCAGTAGCTAGTGATGGATTTCCCTACTTGATTTGACCAAAAAACATCTGATATTATGGTGGCAATTCCCCTAGATGCTCCTCTGAATCTTATGGCTTTACCTTTGCTATTTTTCTAGAAAAGACATGAAATTTCCATATCCTCCACATCTGGCATTTTTGTCTCTTGAAGTAGCAGTATGTCTGGCCTCTCTATTTTGATTATCTCTCTTATTTCTTCTACTTTACTTAAACCTCCTAGACCCCTACAGTTCCAAGAGACATTTTTCATCATTTCTTTATTGATTGAGATCCTTCTTGGGATCTACCATCTGTTTTTCCCCTCCTGTGTTTTTAGGATACTAAATAAGTCTCATTTCCTTGATACTTCTCTATCTCCCTAGTTCTAGATCTCTTTCTTCTTATTGTTCTCTGAGGTATCTTTGCGACTTTCTTCCTTTGGTGTTTGGTTGTAGGGTTACTTAATGTAATTCCTAGGATCCTTCTGAAGGTGATATTTCTAGGGAGAAACCCTACGACAAGAATTTTCTATGTTTTACCATCTCTTTCCAATTACCCCCTAGTTTTGTAGATCCTTCAGGAGATTTTTTTCTCCTTTCATTTCTGGGAGACAAAGGAGGGATGCCCGCGTCTGCATGGATATCTTCTTCTTCTGTTTCATCTGATATTATTTCTCTGGGTGGGATTTCTCCCTCTTCTATGAGCAATGCCTGGAATTGGTTACTGGTTGAGGATTCTTTCCCTTCTTTAGGATTTTCCTTGCTGATCTTTGGCTGCACCTCACTTGATATTGGAGGAATTTTTATTCCCCTTTTTGTCTACTTCCATCCTTCCTCTTGATTTTTTCCTCAGTTTTCTTGAACTACCTTTGGGAAACTTTTAACAAAGTGACCGTACTCGAGGAACTTCTTGCTTTTGAAAGGCATCTGTTCATAGTCTACGTTTTGTATGTGTTCCCATCTGTCCATGTATAGATTTACGTCTTCTGGAAGGCCTTTCTCCATATCTACTTCTACACAGATCCTTGCGCAGGAAAACAATGGTCCCTTTGGTTCCACTTTGTCAATGTAGTTTCCAAGAGAATTCCCTATTTCTTGCAAAGTTTCATCATTCTAGCATTGCAGGGGAAGATGTGGGAGGAGAACCCAAACCGGGACCACCGATGGCACATGCTTTTCTGGGTCAAATGAAAGACTCCAATGGTTTAGGTATAAGCCACGAGGGCCCATGAAGTAGGGTCTACTACTGAATATGAGATCTCTATTAGCTTTATTTTCAAACAAGAAGGTGAAAAAGCATTTTCTGCAAAAAAAATGTTGCAGACCCCCAAATATTAGGGGCATCCAGTTTTTGTTTATCCAGATGTCCATAGTTTTTGGTGATGGACATATTCCTGTAAAATGACTTATCATACCTTTCTCACTCAAAGATAGGGATTTCAATCTTGAAGTTGTTGACGTGATCTAGATTCATGGAGAGGATGCCCGCTTAACAAAGTTCCTACGATGGAATCCAGAGCGGGCAGAGTTGAGGGAGATGTGGTAGCCACCAAAGCTTTGAAGGATTCATATAAGATTCTTCGGCGCTCTTCCAGGATTAGATCTGGGGTTGGATCCATTCCTGAAGCTTCTGAAACCAGCTTAGATGATCGCTATTTCGATCATGATGAAGATCTAATAAAACATTCCAGCCATGTAAATCTTCCCAATCCTCAACTGGTTGGAAAATATCCTCACAGATCGCTGATCACTGGAGGATTATCTCCAAGAATATTGTTGATTGCAGAGGATTGATTAGCTGGAAACAAGCTTGATCACAGAGCTTGAATGCAGATGTCATTTCAAAAATTAAATTTACACTACAACATAATAACTTCATGCTTGGTCACAGAGCTGGATTCAGTCTTGATTCAATATCTCCAAACGAAATGGCGTCAGGATCAATCTCAGAGCTGGTCGATCTCATTTCTTGATCGCAGTGTTTGCAAGAATCTCCCATAAACCTTAAACATTTAAAAATAGCAAGTCCATATAATAACTAAAAATTAAATCTAAAATACTTCAAAAGTGATGACAGAAAAGGTGTATATTATATGGCATGTGTTACATACAATAATAGCTTTTATAGAATGTACAATAATGGATAGCAGGTGTGTTCCTTAGGGAAGGGTGTTCTACTTCACCAAAAAATAGTATGTGACATAGTTATGAGATGGTTTGTAAGAAATCATAATTGCATAATAATTTCCATTGTGGTGTGAAAGTAGCAGTGGTACAAGTGTTTGATGCCCCTCTGCTCTCATGAACGTTATTACCCGTCCTCCTCTGCGTCAATGATAGAACCCATGTTAGATGAGTAAACACGAATAAATTATATAGATAAGGTCATTAGCTAGGGTGAATGAGGAAATGCGAAGTGGGGATGTCTACGCCTTTGGACCTTCCTTTGGACCTATCTATGAATATAACCTTCGTCTTGGGAATAAATTAAGCAACTTTATTATTGGAATCATCCTTACACACTCCCTTTGGAACCTCTAACTCTTACCCTTGCCTTTGGTGGGAATAGTCTTGTAAACACCATCCATACATCCTTTTGAATTTAGACTTGGTAATATCCCTTGGAACCTCCTTCGAAATATACTTATCAGCATTTCTTTGGACTGTCTCATAAAAATCCTCCTTGGGAACTTCTTGAAACTCCTCAACCCTGTGATCTCTGAATGAACCTAGAAATTCACATTATGTTCGTGATATTCAGTTTTCATTCCCATTAAATGTACACATTCCCTGTTCAAACCGCCTGCCCAGTACACATCACCACAGAAAAAATAGTACGCATTATCCCATTAACGCTTTACCTACCGGGTGCACCAGTATGCCGCTAGTCGATCCAGGGATTTGGTGCACTCCATGTTGGTTGGAGATTCCTGGTTTTAGTCCAACGGTCATCGAGGTTAAGGAAATTTTTATGTCAAATGAAGTAAGCACAAGTTACATGGATTTGATTATATACTTTTACCCCAGTAGGACTAGGGATGCATGGATAGGGAGGTATTCAAAATGCGTGGGCCAATAGATGGGTCGATATTTAACCGAGAGTGTGTGAGGTGGTGCTTAGCTACTTATCGTGTGTGTATATGCACGTATATAATTCTATCTTGGACTCATGTAATTAAGTGAGTGGATTAACAACTCTTCAGTGAATGGCTTTGTGTTGTTATGTGAATCAATTTCATGCAGCATGGGAATGGCTTGGATTCTGTTAGTGGCGTATTTTCTTGTCAAGCATGGGACAACACACGGTACATGAGTAAACTACAAGGGGTGGAAGGAGTGTGAGTAAATAAAAGGGATACAACATAGGTGGGTTGTAAACAACATACTTTTTTTGGTAAAAGATATCACAGCGCTAGAAAAATATTGGATTTCCAACATCTTCAGAGCGCGCTGGGCCAATAAATGAAAGAGGTGCAGTGATTAAACTTACAACCCTACCAGGTGTGATATTTTTCCAATCAACAGATCATAGCTTACCAATGTTTACAGGTTATGGATTAAACTAGTTATTCTCATACTCATCCATCACCTATCCATACTTACCCTCTCAACTCACCCTATACTCTATAAACTACCTCTACCTCTTTGGAAAACTTAAACTGCTCCTTGGGAACATCTTGAAATTATGCCTTGGGAACCTCTACCTAATACCTACATTCTTTGTTGGGAATATCCTTTGGAAATCATACTTTGGTGCGACTCTGGTAACCTATGCATCTGACCTCATTGGGACCTTAACCTTATCCTTTGAAACCCCCTGAGACTCCTCCATCCTCACCTAGACATAATTATACTCTAACTAAACTATACTTACTAGAATTTCCTTCCTAACCTTCTTCCCATATGCTTTCTGTCCGATGTCTGTTTTTAGTCCATTTACTTTAAGTCTGTTCTTGCTTTCTGTTCGCCATTGTAAGTATGTTAGCATTAATCCAGTCAAGCACTCCATGGGGGGGGGCACCGTTTTATCCTGGACTAGTGCTCGACAAATCATTATTTTCACATGACGAACATATACTCCATCGATCTATATCTCCACCTCGATCAGACCACTGGACACAAGATGGGACATTACCACGAGTCAGGAATACTACAATACTATGCTTCACTCTTGTCTCTTAGTCTAGGGGGGGTTAGCTTGTCTTCGTTTGACCTATACTTGTTTTTACCCTCTCCTGCATATGGAGGAATGAAATGGCAGCGAGATCCATGCATAAACGATATGCATCTACACATTCTACTTATTTTAGCAATCCCCCATTACGCTTTCAGGAACCAATAGAGGAACAATAAAGGCCTTGAATATTTGTGGGAAGTCATTTATTACTTCCTGCATGATTATGCAGGAGATTAGTAATCGATGACTTACATAAAATACATGGGGTGGGAGTAGTGCCCATCGCAAAATTGGCATTTGTTTGTCTTGCAAAAGCGGTCATGCCAACGAATTCATTGATGTTTCACTTTTGTATGAAAAAAGTGCATGTTGTCAAATATCATCTAAGGCATTGAGATGGTGAATCCTCTCTTGTTATGCTGTACAAATATTAATCCCTAGCTCTAATGTTGTCAAAAGAGTGTTAATTAAAATTCGATGGGCAGAAAGAAAGTCTTGTTATACACCAACTCATAAGGAGTGAAACTAGTGGTAGTATTCCAAGTTGTGTTATAGGCCCAATCTGCTTTAGAAATTTTGTTAGACCAAAATTTCCTATGAATAATTGTTCTTGTAAAGATGTTATCAAGCTCTTTGTTTATAACATATGCTTATCCATTTTCCCACGGATGGTAGGGAGTGGAGTTTCTATGAAAACATTAATATCGGTCAACCAAACTTTTCATCAGTTGTGAAGTAATTTAGGTTCCCTAATCTGTCACTATCTTCTGTGTAAGACCAAATATTGAAGGTATTTTATTCATACAAGAACTCATCTACCTTGTCTTACTTGGAATTCGACGATGCCTTTACTTCCACCTGCTTTGTAAGATAATTGGTATAAATCAAAATCTAATTTTTGTTTGAAGGAGGGTTGATGGGACCAACAAAGTAAAATCCCCATTTGTCGAATCGTTCCAAGAACACTTCTACCTGCAAAGACATTAAATCAGTTTGAGTAGTACTACGATTCGTTGGCATTCATCATAATGGCTGGCATATTCCCTAATATCCTTGCCAAGAGTTAGCCAATAATACTCATCACGAATACTTTGAGGGTTTTACTTTTGGAAGCAAATGACCTCGATTTGGTTCATCATGAAAAGCATGGAGCAAATAAAAAATTTTATCCTCTAGAAGGTAACGACGTAGCACATGATCAGGTTCCATTATTGAACAAGTACCATTGAATCTAGTTATATGGAGCACTTTTCCTGATGATTCCACAATGTTATTTATGAGATAAATGCTCAGTAAACTTTCCAGCAAGAAGGTTGTTTGCAATGTCACAATGAACAAATTCTCATATGGAAAGGTATTATCCACAGGTCCTTCCTCCGAGCTATTAGTTAACCGAGATAGTAAATTTGCAACAACATTTTATCGACCAAGCTTGTCAAGTATATTTAGATCAAAATTTTTAAAGTAAAATAAACATTTAATAAATTGACCATTAATAACATTTTATTCTTGAGATACCGAATAACAGAATGATCTATGTCTGCAAAAATAGGGTATTCTTTAATGTACTTTCGAATAAATTGATGGCATATATTAGGAATTATTTTTCAATGACAGTTAAATTTAGCTTATCTCTAGAAAGATTATTTCTATATAATAAATTGGCTTATGTTTCAGTAGCATCCTTTTTCCCTATAGAAACTCCGAAGTTTCTCTCTAAAGCATCAGTATGGATATAGAGAGTAATATCTCAATTGGGTCCTCTCAACACAGGAGCTAAAACTAAATTTTTTGCACTTCAAAAGCTTATTTACATTACGTAGTCCAAAGAAATAAGGCATCCTTTGTAAGAAGGACAAATATGAGTGTTGTAATTTGACTAAAGTCTCAAATGAGTTGTCTATACCAGCATGGCTAAGAAATCTAAATACGTCTCCTTTTTGGCATATAGGTAAGAATCCATGGATAACAACAAATTTGGCAGGGTCAACTTAAATACCATAAGATTCTATATGATACCCTAACACTATTTCCTCATTCATCAGCATGAAACATTTATAAATACCAAGGGACAAGTTTATATGTTGACAATGTTGAAGCATATTTTTTAGATTAGTAAAAGCTTCTTCATAAGTGTTACCATAAAATATGAAGCCATCCATATAAACTTCTACCTAGTGATAACTCACAATGATAACTAAATTTGAAAATATGTTTAATACAACTCGTTTCAATTTTAAATGTGGTAGGGAAATTACAAAAATCGAAAGGTAGAACCTTATAATAATTTTTTCCCAAGGGTATGTGAATTTTGTTTGGTCTTGGTCCTAAGGAGTAATTGGGGTATGATTGTAGCCCCTAAAACCATAAAGGAAAGTGAAACACTTCTTCCTTAACAAAGCATCCAATACTTGGTCAATAAAGGGAAAGGGAAAGCAACCCTTCCGAGTAGCCTATGTTGAGCTTTCGGTAGTCCACACACACCCACCATTTTCCCCCTTTTAAGGACAATGAATAGTATTTAAACCCACCCACTATCTGAGATTGGGTAGATAAAATCAACGTATAACAATTTTTGTATCTCGTTTTTACAATGTCTTTAAGGGAAGAATTCATTCTTCTTTGAGGATGTTGAATTGGTTAAGATTCATCCCTGATATAAATAGAATGTCTACAAATGCTTAGGTCAATTCCTTTCATGTTCTAATATTCAAGCAAAAGTAGAACTATAAACTTGAAGAAAGTAAACTAACTCTTGTTGCTACTTGGAATTCAATTGGCAATTAATATTTAATGTTTTTTTTAGAATAATTTCCATTGTCGTTATCAGTAGGTTTAAAATTTAAGTAGTTCAAACATCTTCCAAGTACCTAAAATTAATAAAACTCATTGTACTTGCATACTCATCTCTTGGTAATACAATTTTTATTGGATCTTCATCATTGAGTTCAATTTCATAAAATTATTTAAGACATTCCCGAATCTAGACTTCCGAGGGATAATGATTTTGCATTAAATTTAAATTCATGGTTTACTCATCGAGATCCTTTAATGCTAAAATTTTATCAGTTGTAAGGATATGCTGAGAAACAAATCCAAAGAGTGCATCTTCTTCATTTGGACCAACCCAAAGTGTCTACTCAGCCTCTAGAAATGATCCTGTTTGCGGGTACATAACGAGTTTATAAAATGACTAACCATGGGTGATAGTCATGTCCCCCGATTTGCAGCTAATATAGGCATCGATTCTTTCCAACCAAGGCCTACCAAGAATAAAGGGATAGTCACTAAGTCCCTATTTTGTATGCAGCACCATGAAATATTCAGGGTATTATCGTGATTCTATTTTTACTAAAAAATCCTACAACATTCCCTCCAGTTTCACCAGTAGATCTATCGGCCATCTAAACAACAGTAATAGTTTTTCTGTTAAGACCTTGTAGCTGCAATTTTTTTGATGTCTCCTTTGTTATCACATTCATGGCTTCTCCGAAGTTAATCAAAGTGTTTTTAATAAGGTGATTATTTATTTGTATGTCCACTATAGGGATTTCTGGGTCTGACTATTTTGGAGTAAGAACCTTCCCTAGCATAAGTACACCAAGGTTGCCTACAATGTGGATGGTATGGGGATCCAAGAATGACCACCGGTCACTTACTTATTTACTTGGTCAGTGAGGGAAGAAACACATTTCTGCATATATAAAGAAAGGCTATCAGTTATAGAGTTTGACCTAGTTGTACATGATGATTGTGCAAGTGATAAGGGAGAGGTGAAGTGGAGTCACTTTCCTAAGGAAGGAGGGGAAGGATTGAAGTGTAATTACATATATAAATAATAACGAATGGAAGAAGACTCACACAAAATGGTATTTTATTCCAATTTTTTTCCAACTAAATCTTGCATAATTATACATATAAAGAATTCTCAACCCTGAGCATATAAACTCAATGGGTTCTAGCAGGAGTAACTAATAGGATGCTTCACACTCACACCTTCGAATCACACCGAATAAAGCGTAATTACATATATAACGAATTCATATAATCTGGTCATTATTGAAACACGGTTACATTCGTTCTTTATATATGTAGTTATGGAAATGATTTTCACTTACATAATAACAATCTCTACCAATTTTTTATCTATAATTTACTAAGAGTCATTATTTCCTTATATATGTAATTATGCTAGAATTGGTATGGAATAAGACTAGATTCGATGTTCGTTGCTGATGATTGTACCAATAAGTCGTGGAACAACTTTATATATGTAATTACACTTTTTAGTTGGTGAGTGATCTCGACAGCTCCCGACAAAAATACTATGTTTTCTCTTGGTGCACCTAACATTGCTAAATAATCCTCCATCTGTGGGGTTGCCTAGCGTCACCAACATGGCTATGTCTATAAAGAAATGAATACAAAGGAAATGCTTGGAAAAATACCATTTCTCATATAGAGAAATGATTTGAAGAGGTATAGTTTATTAAATATAAGATACCTTTTATAGTTCTGATTATAAATTATGCCTTTCCCCTACCAAAAAAACATTTATTTAGTCAATAATAGTGAATGAGGACCCACTCCTGCACCTGATAAGGTAACTATGAGTTGTTGTAATATCTAGAACTCCAGCCTATGGGAAACTATAATCCACTAATCCACAATGGAAGAGGTCCTCCTCCTATAGTGACCCAATGGGAGGAATCAACAAGGAAGGTGAATAATAAATGCGTGGAATAATCCAGGAGGGGAATATAATACACTGCATAGAAGCCTAGTAATAAGTCAAGTATGGAACTTAACGTGTCGCATCTATATTACGTTTACCTTTTCCATTAGAAAGAATAAAAATAGGTAGGTTATCTTTAGCACCCGTTAATCCCTTACTCCATGAAACCCATTCTAGCGAAATAGGGTCCCCTTTCCTTTCTTTCCTTAACTCATAAGTGGGATCAAACTGGAATCTTTAATGAAATATACTCTTTATTAAAGGTTCCCATTGATTTCCATATGTTCATCCACTTGATCTAGGTGGAAATAAACTAGCTTTTTGTGAGGAATTCGAACCACTAGGTGAGTAATTCGAACCACAAGACAATCTAGGAGCATTAGGGAATCTCACAAATCAAATTTGGTGCAAGAATTAGCAAAACGATCAAATGAGAATTAAAATTACACACACAATGTGAACAAAAACAAGATAATTTTGGACTGTCTAACCATGAAACATGTTATTATTAGGTATATAATACAATATAATATTTTTTTGAGGCTTTGGAAGCCAATTGTGAGCATACAAGTCAAAATTGCCAAAATGGCATCAAACCCCCCTAGGTGGGCCAATCATGTCCCAAATCACCCCAAACAACCATGAATTTCTGAGTTTTCATAGATGATGTGTTTTGGACCAATGTTTACACCTTGGAAAGCATGGGTGTGGAAAACTGGGTGGTTTAGAGTCTCAATGCAGCATTTATTGCACCAAATCAAGCCAAATTTGGCCAAAATCCCACTCTAGCACTCCAAGTCAACTTGCACGTCCACAATCAATGAATGGGAGCACACAAAAAATGTTGAAGGTGCATATGTGTATGTTGACTGAGCTGGAATGCTCATGTGGGTGTGAAATTCCCACTATGACATGTCCTTTGT
Source organism: Pseudotsuga menziesii (assembly GCA_001517045.1). Classification (NCBI taxonomy): domain Eukaryota; kingdom Viridiplantae; phylum Streptophyta; class Pinopsida; order Pinales; family Pinaceae; genus Pseudotsuga; species Pseudotsuga menziesii. The sequence goes on along the minus strand of LPNX010068343.1, from coordinate 429,285 downwards.
CCACCTAAGCACCCCTAGTCCACCTCATAGTGTATTAAAGCTTAAAAGGCAATAAAATTGACTAATTAGTGTAACTAAGGTACTAATGATGGATTACTATTCTAACACTTGTATTCCATGCCAAGAGGCAAGCCACTCAATTTTCATAGTAGGGATTTGAGAAAGTATATCTTTGCTTCATAATAATTACGTTCAGGAACACGTTTGAGGCCCAAAATTATGGATTATCCAAACAAAAAGGCGATACCATTTTTTAGTTAGGGGTTGAGGGAGTCTGCCAACAACTGAAATTATCAATATTGGTTGGGCTATGATGGGGATGGATACTTTGTTGGGTACTTTTTTATGAGTCGTGCTAGAAAATCATTTACTACAAGCTCTTTAAAGTGTCATGAATCTTTAGTGTTGTTGGAGGAGTTAGTGAACTGATCGACTAAGTCGGTAAGCCGACTAAGTTGATCAGTTGACTATCTCCTCCAACAAGTGCCAAGTATTTTCAGTTACAATCATCATAGACATTAAGAGTTACCCATATAAAAGGGCCAAAGTAGGTAGTTTAACCCAATAAAGAAAGGTGTGGCTTTGAATCTATGTTGGTTATACCAAAGATTAGGTTGATATTTTATTTGATCCCTAAAGGTTAGAAACATCAAGGAGATGCTGGGACTCACCTAGTATTAATACCCAACATGATTTATGTAGTGTTAATTAACAGTTGTTACCATGGTAGGAAAAAAGAAAGAAGCCCATACCCATTAAATGTGAAAATATATCACTGCCAATAGTCAATACAAGAAAAGAGCACTAGTTGAGCTAAGAGGATATACCAGGATTCATATCCAGGTGGAAATATAATTTTTTATGCTATCGATTCTTATCTTTCTTTCCACTCGATCTTCTCTCACTCCAAATATTAAGCTCCTAATATAATGATATGGGAACTTGTCTAAAGCTACCTTCTTTTGGATATGATTTAGACCCCACCTTTAGGAAGAAGCTGATTTCCAATTCGCTGTGCCTCTTTGATCCTCACCTTTAGTTTAATATGTGACAGATGGGGATTAGTCTTCAAAACCTAGCTTGTTTATTACTTTTATGAATAACCTTAATTCCCAAAGCCTCGTCTAGGAGCATTGGAAGAAAGAATAGCTTTCAACCTTGGATTCAGTAAAATAATTAAGGACTCACATAAAGAAATCCTAGTTCGAAGTTAACACCCTCAAGCTTAGGAGCTTCGTGAGAATAGGTCTGAAGGACGGGGGATGTTATTTCTTTCCATAGATTTCCCACTTGGGGCTTCTAGTTAGTGTCTGAGTTCTTCTTTGGTTGATATGCTTCAAGATGAAAGGCACAAAAGTGTTTTAAGATTAAAGCATTCATATGGTGAGGGAATTAGGAGAATGCAATTTATTCAGCTTTTGATCTTGTGCCTATTTCAGACGGGGATCTTATTCTCACAAAGATGAAATGGTTTAGATCATAATGGGCCTTTATTTATATATGGTTATTTCTGCATAGCACTTTTTAGTTCATATAATTCCTCTTGGGCTAGATTTTCGTATTTATTTTTTATAGGATTGACAAATAAATACACTTTTTATGTAGGTATATTATCTCTTTTACTTCTTATTGGACTAATTTACTTGCATGACTTATTGTGTTTTCACAACCCAAGCAATTTATGTGCTTCCAGAATCTATGAACTTCACTGAATGCACCTTTACCCACCTGCAAGAAGTAGACCCGTCTTCTAGTTGTACCAATTATTGAATGAATCACTTAGTTTAGTGAGTAGGGTACTGCTATTGACTACTCTATTAGCTGGTATCAGGATAGGATCAAACATACTACATCCTTACATTTCTTACTTCCTTCACTCTAGGACGATAGAGTGCTACCCAACTCATAAACCGTCTTTCTCTTAAGAAGCAACACCTGTCAGAAAGAATGGAGGCTTTCACAAAGAATGAAGGAATGGACTTGAAGCAAGAAGAGTGGCTTAAGATTAATCAATGAAAATGAGTAACTTCCTCTTATGTCGGGTAACCTCCTCCATGCGGGTATACTTTATATATATGTATCATATATGCTTAAGAAGTAATTTATATGTATTAGCCATGCTTTACATATAAAACTATATGGAGCCATATCCGTTGGATCTTTTGACTCCAAATATATCGATCCTCTGAATCGAAAGATATTGATCAAGCAACACCACTAATCAACTAAAGAGGTACTTACCAGGTTCGGAATAATCACATCTATAAGCCACAACCTGAAGCACCACCTAGATGTTCTAGATGGTGTTGTAATGGCAGGATCCCACATTCATAGTCCCCATGAGAGGTGTCCAAATTTATTTGTGTAGGCCCATTTGTTGGTGTAACCCTGTACTGTTGGTCATTATCCTATTGTGATTGGTATTTCTAGTCCCTAGGGCATCTCTATTATGGTCAAGGGTTATTATTCCCTCTCCTATTCAATGTATGAAGGGGGTTACTCCCCCGTACAGTCAAGGGCTCTTCAATATTCTTCCAAAACACATTATAGATGAAAAAACATTAATACAACCCCAAAAAGAGATCGCTAATTTTGTTGTACATTTGAAAGAAAAATCCAATTCTTGTACTCAAATGCATCCATAAACAATGATAAGTTCAGGCTCTAAAACGTCTATTTTTTGGCTCAAAATAAACATTCCTGGAATCAAAGTTTTTTAGAACCAGAACCAACTGACAGGAACTAGCCAAAAAACTAGGTTGAAAAACAGGTCAACTAAAAGTATATATGCAGATTTTAATAAATGATTAATACAAAATGTGTGAGACAAAATATAGGGTGGGGTTTCATTAAATAACAATAAATTAGGGTTTGGACGTGCACCATTTTGATTTTCCCCTTTTTTCAGCGTTTTTCCTCCTTTTTTTCCAACCATGCAGGTAGGCCTGATAAGATGAGAGCCAGTCCAAATTGTAATCGGATGGTTAGAACCAACCAACAGTTCCAGTTCAACAACCAATTCAAACCCAGCCCATTGTGAACCTGGTCTAGACCATCTAGTTCCAATAGCTTTTCCTTGGATCTTCCAAGGGAAACCCTTTCTTTCAAAAATGCTATAGGTGTATGAAGAACGCTTTTCAAACCTACATATTCAATGGGAAGTAATGATCCAGGCATGCAAGTATATAAAAGCCAAACTTTCTTAAGACACAACAATAATGCATCAATGAGAATGGGAGCTTATGACATGCCACTTGACCGATTAACCATTTGAAACACAGGCCCCTTTCCAAGTTTCTTGAACCTCATAATTTCCAAGCTAAACAAAGTTACATACCAAGAATTTCTACTTGTTTGTAAATTTCATGTGTGCACACATGTGGAAAGATATCTAAATCAGAGCATTCAACGATCAAAATTCAGATAGAAAATTGAAGTGTCAAGTAGCAAAGTTTTCAAAGGTTTTTTTTCTAGTATTCAATTGATTCTTTAGTTTAAGTAATAAACCTAAATGTAATACCGAGCATTGAATGTTTTTATTCCATTGGCCAGTTTTGGCTAGTTGCATATGTTATCATAGTTTCTCTCTTTTTCTATATAAGACCTAGTTGTATAACATTTCCATAGATAGTTTCCACCTTCCACAAAATCTGGCATCAGTCCTTAACTGCAAATTCATTGAACATAGATATTTTTTAACTTAGAGGTCTTGTACACTATAGTAAATTTTGTGACCTTTTATCGAATTCATGAAATTGATTTCAAAATGAAATGAACTTTGAAGCTATTCCACCCCTATAATTACTCCAAACTTTAATTTGAGCAAATCTACAATATAAAACATATTATGCGTTCTCTAACCAATGCTGTCAAATCCATGTTTAAAGGTATTCTAGCTTGCTTTGAATATGCAGTACTTACCATGTGAACACTACAGAAAAATATAGACACGAAAAGGCACAACAATTTACTCTGTCAAACCCTGTTCTAAAATTAAAACCAGTTACAGACAACTGAAGAGATGCCAATTATGTTTCATAGTTCGCCTTTGCATGTGCAAGTTAGTTCCATTTCCAGGTGTAGAAAAGATCAAGTGAATCAAAATTCCAACAATGAAATAATATTTTATTATTTCCTATGACATTAGAACCTCCCATCAAAAGAACCTAATTGTAAAAAAAATGAATATGACCGTTTTGCATGTTATCATACTCATGCTCAGTTTAATTATTCCTGCGTTGAAATACATACCAACAAAATCCTGGTGAGATCTTTATAGTGTTTGTCTATGAACACCAAGGAAAGAATTTAGATATCAAAAAATAAATCGACAATAGATTTATGTTCCATTATTGAAGCTATCTTCAATCGTGCCTCAAGTTATCATGTACCCATTTGTGGGCAATTGACATGCCCCCTTCCCTCTAGAAAAATAAAATATTTCCCTCCAAAAAACCACCATGCCTCAAGGAATCATGTTGGTATTTTTCATGTAATTTATTTATTCTTATTGTATGTTTTACATGAAGTGTTTCTAGCTTCTATAAACAATTTTTGGAAATTAATCCCAAGCTTAGAACAATTGAACTCACAAAATTGCTTGAAAATATGCAAGAAACACTCAAGAAGGAGACTGAATATGTGATAATCCACAAACTGTTGATGATATTAATTTACATCATCCATAAATAAATATATGTAGGTTTATAATACAATATATACTCCAATTATTCAAAATATTTAGGAAGCTATTCGAATTTGTACAAAGCAGGCTTACCAAATTAGTCAAAATCCCCCATAGGTGGATAAAGCACTTTCCAAATTAGTGAAGAGGCTCGTGAATTTTATGAATGAGTGTGTACAACTCATAAGTTATGGAAAGTTTAATTTATCATGATTTTATATGAGGAAAATAAGTGAAGTGAGTTGGTGCAAAAAATAAGGAAGACTACCTTAAAACTAGATTTAGCTTTTTCCTTAAAACTGCTAAAAAAGATGGAAAGACTGGAAAAAGAAGTAATGCGCATTTTTCATTTTGGGAGGTATGTGGGTTGGTAGGTTCTTATTTATAATCTTTATAACTTGTTCCATGAGGAATTTTTGGCAAGTTTGACCTCAAAAAAGGGTTTTAGTGCAAACTAGCTAGTGTAGTACCGAGGAATTAATCAAAAGAGATTAATTATTTTATCCTAAGTCTTGGGATGGGTTTTGATTATTCCAAAACCCCCTATTAATCCTGAATTTAAGTACAATATCAGAAAAATATCAAATATGTATGTCCTAGAAACAAGGCTTAGTCACCCTTTACATACTGCTTGTCCATACAAAACAAGGAAAAGAGGGAAAACCACAAGTGGGAAAATCCTCCCTCAAACATGGATATGAAAAAAACTGTATGAAATATGGTCTTCAATATATTTTCCCAACATGATCAGATATCCAAATTAAAGACTTAATATTTCTGAAATTCCTCTCTGAAAAATACTTTGGTGAAGATGTCTGCAACTTGCTCTTATGAAGGGCAGTATTGCAGATCAATGACCCCATCATGCACAAGTCCTCTGATGCAGTGCATATAGATATCGATGTGTTTGTTTCATTGCCTTAGTACTGGATCAATTGAGATACAAATGGTACTCTGGTTTTCACAATATATTATTGTATAATTCTATGTCTCTATCCCAAACTCTCCAAGTATTCCATGCAACCACAAACATTGAGTAGTTGCATTCACAACTCCTCTATACTTTGCCTCTATAGATGAAAATGAAATGGCACTTTGTTTATTACTTGACCAAATAATTGGTCCATCTGTAAGAATAAAAACATATCCATAATTTTATTTTCTATCAGTGTTATCACTCGCCCAATTAGAGTCACTAAAACCAATCAACTCTATCCTAGATTGTGCAACATAGTGAATCCCATGATTTTTTGTTCCGTGTACAAAGTTTAGGATTCTTTTTGCTTCCCTCAAATGGATTTCATGAGGCTGATCCATGTGCCTAGAATCCAAACTCATTGCATAATATATATCAGGACGAGTATGAGTCAAATAGAGAAGAAAACCAACCAGTTGCCTATACAGGGTGTTGTTTTCCAATGGAGTTGACTGTGCTTCTTCAAGCTTAACACCTGAAAGGAAATGAGTCTTGCTTGGATTTCAATCATTCATTATAAAATTATTTAGTATATCTGAATCATACTTGTACTGATGTACTTTGATTCCAAGTTCTGGTTGAGAAATCTCAATCCCCAAAAATTGGCTTAACAATCCCAAATCAGTCATAGAAAAGGCATGGTTCATTGCATCCTTCAAGGAGGAAATTTATTTCTTGGAACTTCCTATGATCAAGAGGTAATCCAAATACAATAAAATCATGATTAAGGAACCATAAATAATCTTCAAATAAACATTTGTATCAGACTTGCATCTAAAATAGTTCAGTGATAGCAAAAATCCATCAATCTTGGCATACCATGCTCTGGGAGCTTGTTTTAGCCCATACAATGATTTCTTCAACCTGCACACAAGAGATGGATTAGTCACAAAACATTATGGATGCTGCATATATATTTATTCTTTCATATCACCATGTAATAAGGCACTCTTCACATCCATGTGATGTACCTCCCACTGCTTTGAAGCTGCAATGGTCAAAAGTAGTCTTATGGAGTCCATCTTTGCAACTGGTGCAAAGGTCTCATTGTAGTCAATGCCTTGGAATTGGGAGATTCAATTGACCACTAAAATTTCATTATATTTCAAAGGATAACCATCAGCAACAAATTTAGTTTTGAAAACCCACTTACACTTGACTAGTTTCCTCTCTAGGGGGAGAGTGACTAGATCCTATGTATCATTCTTTTGGAGTGAATGGAATTCCTCCTTAAAGGATGTTTGAAATATTGGGTATTGACATGCATATTCATATGTATGTGGATCATATTCAACCATTAGAAAACACTTATCAACAAAACAAGGGTCCTTGACGGAAAGGGCACTCTCAAACTAAGATCTAGTCCTCCTAGGATCTCTAGGATACCTAGCTAGTTCCCTAGATGCATAAATAGTTTTTGCTTCCCACTTTGGACTTGTGGAGATGCTTGGATATGCAACTAAATTATCATTATCATACATATCAGAATAATAAATTTCATTAGTTCCTTCACTTACAACCAAGGGTGGAGGAGGTGAGGAGGACTCTCCAATTTCTGTTGCTACCATAGGCTCTTATTCAAATTGAACACTCCTTTCAATGAAGAATTTTTGAGTGCTCATGTTTATCAGCTTGTACCCTTTGGAATATTCAGAATACACAACAAATAGGTGCTCTTGTATTTGAGGCTCCAAATCCTTTCTTTTATCTAGTGGAATTCTAACCCATGCTCTTGAGCCAAAAATCCTAAAATGAGACACATCTAGTTTGTGCCCACTCCAAGCTTTGAAAGGTTAAATCCATCAAGTTGTTTATATGACATACTATTATGGATATAGGATGCATATTTTATAGCTTCAGACCAAAAATTTGGTGGCAAAGTCCTAGACTCCAATATACAAGTAGCCATATCCTTGAGACTTCTATTCTTCCTCTTGGCCACACCATTTTTTTTAAAGTGTAAGGAATAGAGTGATGCAACTGAATACCTACATATTTACAATAATTAATGAACTAAGACTTGATATATTCACCACTGTTATCAGATCTGAGGATCTTGAGTCTCCTCCTAGATTGGTTCTCAACCAATGCCTTGAAAACCTTGAAGTGGTCAAAAAATTCAGACTTGAGTTTAAGGAAGTAAACCCAACAGAAACTGGAAAAGTAATATATGAAAGTAAAGAAATTCTTGGCTTGACTCATGGAAATATGAGGGAAGGGACCAAAAATTTCACTATGAATGAGCTCAAGAGGTGTCGAGGTTCGCTCATGAATGACTCTCTCATGCTTATGCTCTTGATGTTTTCCTAGATTGCAACCCTGACAGAATCCTTTGGAAAATTTTATTTTTGGTAATCCCAAAACCATATCTTTATCACAAAAATATGAAAGGTACTTATAGTTTAGATGAACAAACCTCTCATGCCAAAGTTTTCATGATTCATTGGCATGTCTGAGGAGAGAAGAGGGGTTATAGAAAGGCATGAAGTGTGAGAACCTATAAACTATAGAACTATGATCCACAAAACCTTTATCAATGACTCTACCATTTACAATATCATAGATTTCAACTTCATTGGGAGAGAAAACAACCTTCTTAGGAGACCCAGTGTGGGTCATCTGGTAGACTAACAATATATTACCAACAAGACCTGGGACATACAAGACATTATTGAAGGAACCATGGTCAAAATCAATGCTACCTTTACCCTTGCTTTCAATTTCTAAGTTATCTCCCAAAAAATATTAGGACCCTTCGGATCATCAAGACACGAGAAGGATTCTTTTGTTGAAATCATGTGCCTAGAAGCTCCAGAATCGATGATAAAGGAAGGAGAAATTACATTTCTTGCAACCAGGGAATGGACTCTCTCTTGGTCTTTGAAACTGGATCCTCCTTCCTTCTTTCTTGTGCTACCATGGAGGGAGATGTTTTTCTTCTCCAGGATTTGAGTCAACATATCTATCTCCTTCTTCATGCAAGATATCTCAGGATGAAAGCCCTTACCACAGTATGCGAACTTGCTTCCTTATGCTTTACCTTCATTCTTGTGAAATTGATTCTTCTTGGAGTTTGAGGACTCCTTTTTAGAATTGTACTTGTATCCTTTTTGATCTAGAGGCTTCTTATCCTTCTTCTTTTCCTTGGAATTTTCCTTGGAATCTCCAACAACCAAAGCTTGATCTTTTGAAGGTTTGATGGTGCCCATCAAGACCAATTTGTCTTGCTCCTGAGTCAAGGATTCCATGAAATCTTCTAGTGAAGGCATATTCCAATTTGGATCTGTCAACTTGGAGGCATGGAAGGTTGAAACAGATACTGAATAATCAGGACCAATATTCAAAAGAATGGCTAATATTAGGTGTTCATCTTCCTTATCAATACCACACTGTTTTAGCTGCAAAACCGATGACTTGAATTTTGAGAAGTAGACTTGCAAGTTTCGAAGGTGCTTGAAATCAATGCTATTAGCTCATTCTCTAGTTGATAACCTCTCATCTTATCTGTATTACCAAACAAATATTGAAGTTTCTCCCATACTTCATTTGGTGATGTAAGACCATCAAGATGAAATAGAAGGTCTCTGGAAATGCTGAGACATAAGAGACCATACGCCTCATCTCTCCTATTATTCCATTTGATCTTCTCAGTCGCTGCATTAGGATCAAGTTCTATTTCCATGGTCACTATGAAGAGTCCTTTACTCTTCATTATTATCTCCATCCATTTCTTCCATTTGAAGTAGTTGAATGGAGTCAAGATGATTGATTGAGATTGATCCATACTTCAGCTATACGCTTTGACCAGACAGTATGCGCTGCCAATGAGTGATGTTTACCCTACAAAATAAAATTGAAGAGGAGAACAATCAAGATACTGTGGATCTGATACCATGTGGAAATTAAGCCCAATCTTAGAACAATTGAACTCACACAATTGCTTGAAAATATGCTAGAAACACTCAAGAAGGAGACTGAATATGTGGTAATCCACAAAATGTTGATGATATTAATTTACATCAGCCATAATTAAATAGATGTAGGATTATCATACAATAGATACTCCAAGGATTCAAAATATTTAGGAAGCTATTCAAATTGGTACAAAAGCAGGCTTACCAAACTAGTCAAAATCCCCCATAGATGGATAAAGCACTTTCCAAATCAGTGAAGAGGCTCACAAATTTTCTGAATGAGTGTGTACATCTCATAAGTGATGGAAATTTGAATTTATCATGCTTTTAGAAGAGAAAAATAAGGGAGGTGAGTTGGTGCAAAAAACAAGGCAGTCTACCTTAAAACTAGCTTTAGCTTTTTCCTTAAAACTGTAGAAAAAGATGGAAATATTGGAAAAAGAAGTAATGCACAGTTTCCATTCTAGGAAGTCTATGGGTTGGCAGGATCTTATCCAAAATATTTCTGACTCGCTCCATGAGGTAAGTTTTCCAAGTTTGACGTCAAAAATGGGTTTGGGTGTGAACTAGCTAGTGTAGTACCTAGGAATTAATCAAAAGAGATTAATTATTTTATCCCACGTCTTGGGATGGGTTTTGATTATTCCAACACAATCCCCAATTTTCAAGAATTGTTTCCTACTACTAGAAACAAATCCACCATATCCAACACAATCCTCTAATTGGAAACGGATCCAATTGAAATTCAGGTGAATCCTGCCATTTTGGATACCAATCATGGAATCGATGATTCCATTCCATATGCTTTATAGTTAGCATGTGCAAGTTAGTTTCATTTTTGGGTGTGGAAAAGAACAAGTGAATCAAATTCCAACATTGAAATAATATTTCCTATGACATAAGACCCTCCCATCAAAAGAACCTAAGTGCAAATACAAAGAATAAGGTTGGAAGTATAGCATGTTATCATACTCCTATTCAGTTTAATTATTTTTTTGTCCAAAAACGTTCCAGTAGAATTTTGGTGAGCTCTTTATGGTGTTTGGACATGAACACCAAGGAAAAAAATTAGATATCAAAGACATCACTTAAATATTTATATTCCATGTCTGAAACCATCCTCAATTGTGACCTAAATTATCATGTACCCATTTGTGGGAAACTCATGTGCCATCCCCCTATCCCCCAACAAAAATTCATTCCCTCCAACAAACACCACACCTCAAGGAATCACATCGGTATTTTTTCTCGTGCTTTATCTTTTTCTTATTGTATGTTGTACGGGATTCGTTTGACTGCTGGAAACAGTTCCTTATTTCAAGAATCCTTTATGAGTTCTGGAAATGTTTCTGATTTTCAAGAATCCTTTATGACATCTAAAAACAGTTCCCAATTTTTGAAAATCCTTTGACCAGTGGAAACAGATCCACCACAAACATAAATGGATCCTCTAAGTGGAAATGGATCTGATTTAATCATTTAAATTCAAGAAAATCCTGTCAATTTGGATATGGATCATGGAATACCCAATTCTGTTCCATATCGGGAGAGGGAGCATACATGTGTTCGGTGACTTAAAAGTGTCAAAAAATATGTAGGCTATTATATTTATTTTGGTTTTTGCTGAAAAGGGTTTCACACAAATGTCAATTTTAAAGCATTACAAGACCTTGCTGTCTGAAACCTTAGAATATTCACTTTTAATTTAAACTTTTATATTTAGACTTAGGTCTTGATTTCTTTGATTTATGTTTATCCCTAAAAATATAATGAGTGGGTTGCCACTTATTCACACACACAATATCACAATTCCATTTGTCAAACTTCAGAATTTTAGAAAGCCAAACATTGTAGTTTGAAAGCAAGAGGAAAGACCTAGATGTTGAATACTGCAGTACTCATCGAGTGAATTCTCGAAAATGGTAAATCCAATAACATAGAATTTGACATGTTAAATGAGAAAGTCCATGAATTAAGATCAAACCTATCAATTGTAGAAACAAATTGCTTGCATGTACAATGGGCATTTCATGTAAGTGGGGGTCATCTCTGCAAAGTACAAAGAAAGGAACTCACTATAAGAAAATAATTAAACTAGACCAGACATACTAAAGGTGTCGAAGGAACTAATTATGAAGAAGTTCCATCTAAATATAGAAATGTATTTAATTCAAGCATAAACAAAAGTCATTTGTATACATGCGTAACCACTCACAATACAAAACATTGATGTATTATGTTAAGTACAATGGATAAAGGTGAATTAATAGGTGCTACCCTGACTAGATCAACTGAATTACTTCCTTTATCCAAAACAATCTTTCCCATGTGCTTGCTGAATTGTTTCAGTTCAAACAAAATACAATCGGTGACATCACTTTATTTTTGCTTGTCAGATTCCTTAGCTTCACATGCTGGCTCCTCTAAACCTGTGTAATACAGTCACATAAAAGAAAGCCTATTATGGAAAAAAGGAAAGCAGTCCAACTCTTATGAATATTAAAAATATCATATAAGTCCATCCAACTAAATAAATATCAACCAACTAATACTGACCCATGATATCCTCTACTAATGAATTCGTACAGTCCAGTATGGCCCATGTCAACTGAGGAATCACCAGAGTACTCCCTTCAACATGAACAAAAAAAATGGCATTTTATGTATGGTGGTTGAAATGCTTGTTTTCTACAAATGCAAAGAAATTATTGGGAATAATGCAAGATAAATTATTGATGACACTAGATCGAGAAAATATTGATATAGGATTTTGCACTCCAATGAAATGATTTACTCTACCACTTCCCTCGGAAAACACTGGATCCAAATGGAAAAGGTTCCAGAAGGATGTTCTATTCTTCGTATAATTCCAAATACTAGCCAGACAACGCTTCTCTTATCTAATAGATTTTTGGATTTTAAAAATAGTTCTATTGATTTCAGGTCCTTGAAGAAACCTAACATTCATACCAACCACTTCTTTTGTTGAATAACCTGACATCTTCAAAAAGACCTTGACTTGTATACACTATTGGGTGATAAAAAAGTCATGGATCCATTATGACAAAGTTGAATTGAACCTTCCCAAGGGATTCTTTGATGCCATCTGAATAATATCTGTTCAGGGACTACTCTATCAATCGCCTATTTTTCATTTGAGTACACATCTTGCTCCCTTTAACAAGCCGCTCCAATCCTGTATCTCTGCTATTGAATTGATATGTAACCAAATATGGTATTGAATCAAAGGATACTGATGAATCCCATATCTACAGCTGAATTCAACAATCTTTGAAGGGAAATACAAATCCCAATTTAATACCAAGTAGACTTCAGATGCGTCTCCCTCTGAAAACTCCTCCAAGGCCTCAAAATCAATAAATAATCAATGTTCCAATGTTTTTGTATAGCTTAGTATTCTGCCCCCTAAAAATGAATCAAGATTAAAATGGATCTTTGGATATCAATGTCCTGTAAATTAGTCTTCACATGGATATGTAGATATTTATGCGATACCCTCTGAAAACTACTCATGGGTATCCCACTTTTAACAATTTTCCCTACTTAATAACGACAAAATTTAGCATGAAAGTTGGTTTCTCTCTTTCTCTGTAATGTTGATCATGGTAAAAGTAGCAATTAGTAGAAAAATTTAGTTCATACCCGATAATAAATTTTGATGGTGGTTCATAACGGTGAGAGGTTCTATGGAAATTTCTTAAATATTGATGTAGTATTGCCGACTGCCTCAAAGAGATGATATCCCGAAAAATGACACCATGATTTTAGGTTACCATTACCCTATATAAGTTGAAAGGGGCTTTGTGTATTAATAGTGATGGGTAACAACACTGAATCGGTTCCACTTTCCAATTTACGTCTTTCTAAGGGAAAATATTATCAAATGTGTTACAAAAAACCATTGTATAAATCAAGTATGATGTCATGAGGAATCTCCTAGTCTTCTGGTAATCACTAAGCTAGTGAGAAACTTTTGAAATAAGTTCGCCCCAATAAAATACATCATCATGGTGGATTGTGTAATAATAATGTATATAGCATACCTTGGAATGCAAGATGTAGTCTCCTGTCCAACCACTTGAGCAAACAACCAGGCTATTTCTGAGTAGTGTTCCTCCAAACCTGTGATTTACATTTTGCTAGATCTTAGGTTTTAAGGGGCTAGGCGCAAGAGCCATTCCCTCAATATGTTGATGTCTCCTCCATGAGGACCAATCAAGCCTTGGGCTGTGTGATATGAATTCTTAGCTTTAACAGTTGAACAAGTGACCTTTTCCATGGAAACACTCTTTCAACACCCTAGTATTTAGAAAAAGTAACCGTTCTGTAGGAAGGTCTTCAATAAGATTTCATAAAGCTAAAGGGCTCCCTAATACATAACTCGACCTATCGATGGGATAGTTATCCTATTTGAAGCTCAAACAGGTGAACATAATAGAATTCTGATTACCAAAGTAAGTTATAAAATTTGATAGGAAACCACTTCTTCACACTTAGACATATGTAAAAAAGCACATATTATTTCAAAGTGGAACAATTGTTACCCAACGAAAGTGCCAAAAGTGCTGGAGTAATGCAATAGCAATAAAGGTATGGTAAACCTTACCACCACACCCTGAGATCATCTGGTCGTGGGGTCTTGGGAAGGGAAAACCCTGGATGACGTCAGTTACTTTTCCCCAATAAAAAAAATAAAAAAATCAAATTTAAAAAATATAGATATTAACAACTATTAGAAACTATGGAAAGAATTCCAAATATTACATTGTATGGACATGATTAATATAGCTTCGTGATTTATATATATCCCCTTGTTGGGGACATAATAAAAAACAATGTATAGAACTGAACTAGTTTTTATTAGTGAGCTTCGTGCATTGAGTTAAAGGTTTTAATGGTGTTTAGTGAAGGCTTAGAGGTGTGCGATGTGAGCCTATTTAGATAGCTTAAGATTTTAATAGAAATTTAGATATTTTATTGGGAGTTTATTGGTTTATTACCATTAGTTACTAGGATTAGAGAGTTTATAGAGAGATGCTTTGATAGATTAGAATTCTCCTTCCTCTTGTATCCACCATTGTTGTGCCTCTGCAAGTGATTTGACAACAATTTTTCATGAAACATCTTGTGAGACCTGTTGTAGGTGATCTTGGAAATGTTCTCCATTCGTGATAGCAACAAGAAAATCAATGATTGAAGAGGGGAAAATATGGAGAGAAGAGATATTGGAGGTGTGGATTTTTTTTGAAGGGAAGGTGGCACCAATTACATATTGGGTAGGCAGTATCTAGGATTCTCTAAAAACCAAGGGGGTTAATTTCATGATGCTTAGAGCCTTGCTATTCGGATGAACGAAAGGTTCCTTTTACATCCCAAATTCTAATCAAAATATCAAAAGTGATTACCAAAGATGATTTTAACCAAAAATTCCATCATTCATGAGTCCCTTTCTATAAATAATTCTATTGCCACTATTTATTGAAAATCCCACCCCTTATTTGAAATGAAATTTATTATATGTAGTAGTTAGAGGGTATTGGTATTTTATATTATATTTGGTTGTGGGATGAGTAAACTTCTTTTATTGACCTTCCTCTCTTCTATGGAATGTGGATTCATGTGTGTTAAATAATAATGGGACACGCTTAAAATGGGGTGCTATGGAGTTGCTCCTACTAATATAAAGAGTATTCTATCTTCTTTCTTACTTGAGGATTAAAATCATCATCATTTTAATGTTATGTTGTTTTTAACTAGTGGTTGTTATCTATGCAATGCTACACAATATTTATACAATTGACTATATTTATGTTAGAACTTCATTTCACATTAATACTTATTACCTTCTTATTTTTTACTTGTCCCTTCTCCGTTAAAAATGTAGTATTCTTTAGAGCTCAAGGGATTGGATCAATCGATTGTTACCAATGTTGCTAGGTCAACCAATTGTTTAAATGTCGGTAGGCATTTGGATAGTTTGTGTTCTTAGTTCAAAATCCATTTGGTTATACCCACAATCTATGCTAATAGGTTACTGAGGATATCCACAAATGCGGGGAATCATTTTTTAGTTTTCCCTTGAAGTTAGTTTCCTTGGGGGGGAATGCAGTGTTGTTTGGAGTCCATATTCATCATATATAAGCTTTTCTTCTTACCTCGAATTGATTTCCTTAAAAAGTATTTTTATTCCACATGTGAAGCCATGCAATTTCCTTACTAAATATACCAATCACTACTATGATAAAGGGATTTGACCTTTTTTTTTGCATTTGAGTGGTGTTAAAAACATTTGAGTTTCACACTACTCTAAAGGTTGTGTCTTATAATACTAAATACTATGTTGTTCTCTGAAACAATGGTAAATATTTTGTAATTTGTACCCAACATAGCATTGAATATGGAATAATATAAGTACATATGAGGAAAGTGTACATCGAAAATTGAAAAGAAGAGTTGAAGATAAATCAATAAGAAGAATTATAATTTTTTTTCTTAAAATAAGGATAGCTTCCCTTCATACTAAAAAATACTGATGAAACTAGGTGATTGTAAAGTTTCCTATGTGGAGATGACAAGGAGTTGTATTAGAGGATAAAAGTGAAAAAATCTAAGTAGAAGTGAATTATAATGAAGCCATCATTCCTTCCTATCAATCATCGATTAAGATCAATAATAGCCAGAAGAGAATGTGATCTACCTGAAGAGAATACAGAGCCACTCAGGTTTTCCTCCATCTCTTAAAGCTAGATTCTTTAGGTACCACCACAACCACATGGATTCCCTAGAAAGACATGTATGCTCTACAAAAGAGGCACACACAATTTCATTGAGGAGAAAAGGCCATGTTAAACCATGCGCCCCTGTTATGCATCGAAATCCATTCCCCCCTCTAGGAATTGGTTCCAAAACACCCAATATTTATGTTGTTTGGTATAAAATAGGATTTGTTTCCTCCATTTAGGCATTGGATCCAAAAACTCAATCTCTGTGTATTTTAGTAAAAAAATAGGGTTTATTTTATTTTTATTTAATTTGGTTTTAGTTTTTTTTTAATTATAAATCTATTTTTATATAAATATAGACTTTATATATTAGTAGTTTATTTTTTTATGTACTATGAATTGCAAACAATAGGTTACGAAGTCAAGTCCTTGGGCTAAGTACCTCTATGAATATTTTAGACCTCACTCGATTTCCATGTTGGGTTAGGGTGCCAAAATCAAGAGCTAGATGAGAATCAAGATGGTGCGAATCAATCAGATGATTTTGAGTTAGAAGATGGTGAATATGAAGATGATTATAATACCACTTTAGCAGGATGGTGTAGAAAGAATAATATAAAAAAATTGCAGCACCATATCATGTTGTTACAGTCACTCAAATTCCATTAAGGTCACTCAAATGTTGTCAACGTCAACTAATTTCATTAGATTCATTTAGGTGATATTAGTATGTCGCTCATATGTCATTACAGACATTTGAGTGCCATAAGGATCAATCAGTATCCAGAAGTATTATCAAATGCATAATGATCGTGGACATTGATGTTGTCATCATCATCATCATCAATGTCATATGTTACATCAACACCATTTTCATCATCATCCTTGTTGTCATCATCATCATCATCATTGTCATTATGGTCATTGATATTCCATTGGTGTTCTTAATCACTCATCCCTATTAGGATTCATGTCATGTAATTGTTAAGGCCATTTATATGTCGTTACAGTCATTTCGATGATAATAGGGTCGTTTAGATGTCGTTATAGATATTTAGGTGCCATTAGAATCAATTAGGATCTAGAAGTTCTACCACATGCATAATGATTGTCGACATCGACATAGTGATCATCATCATCATACAATAAATCAACATCATTTTCATTGTCATAGTCATCATCAACGTCATCAAGTACATCATCATCATCATCATCAATATAATTGCGATAAAAATGAGCAAGAAACCATACTACCTCACAACAATGGATGACATAGTATTATACTTATCAAATAAATATCCATACACTCCATCGTAATTATTATAATGCATCATTGTCATGTTGTTAGGGCTAATAAAATGCCATTAGGGTCTGTCAAATGTTGTTGGGGACACTCAAATTCCATTAGAGCAATTTGGGTGACATTAAGATAATTTAGTCCTCATTAGATGAAATCAAGATCTAGAAGTTCCATGATTACGATCATTTAGGTGCCACTATGATAAATCAATATCCATAAGTACTATCAGATGAATCATGATCATTGACATAAAAATCATCGCCATCATCACTGTGATCATTAGAAACATACATGAGTACATCAACATCAACATTATTGGCATCATCATATATAATCATAATCTCAGTCATTCATCTCAACCTCATTATCATCATCATCATCATCATCAACATGGTCATCCTCATGCTTTTACGGAGTCCAATTGCATTAGGGTCACTCAAATGTTGTTAGGGACAATCAGATGCCTTTAGGGTCATCTAGGGGCTATTATGGTCAATTCAATGCATTAGGGTGAATTATGTTTCCATTAGGACCAATCAATATCAAATAGTGCTATAATCACCTGCATCATCATTATTGACATTGATATCATTATTGTCATCAACATCCTACTAAATATTGTATAAATCATCATTGTGATATTTATCATTGTTAATATGTATCATCGTAATCAACAACATGTCATTAAGCGCACTCTAATGTCGTTAGGGACTGTAGGATTCCATTATGATTATTTGTGATTAATTAGGGTCTCTTAGTTGCCAAAATGACTAATTAGGTTCTACTTATGTCAACATTCCTGGAACTATCCCTAATGCAAGATTGGAGTTTTCCTGACACTTTTTTTTGGAACAATTCCTTTTGAAATTCCTAGTTTAATTCTTGGTTCTATGTTTATCTCTATACCTGGTTCTATGCTTGGCCCTTTTCGTAGGGAAATTTTTGGTGCAATACCTTTAAAAATTCCTGTCGCAATTCCTAGATGTTTGGATCTATACCTAGCATTATGCTTGGTGAAATTCCCAGCACAATTCCTTCTTTAATTCCTGGCTACTTACCTAGTGCAAATTTTGGCATTAATCCTAGCACTATGTTGGAATTTTTTGAGCAACAATTCTTGGCTCTAAAGCTGGCACAATTTCTTCCAAAATTTTTGTCACTATTCCAGGTTCTATACCTAGCTCTATACTTGGTGCTATGTCAGATTTTTTCCAGATGCAATTCTGGACTCTATTCCTAGTTCTATACTTGGTGCTATGCTTGCGCCTTTTCTTAGGGAAATTTTTGGCACAACACCTTCCATAATTCCTATCGCAATAATTCATGATATGTCTAGCAGTATACTTAGCACTATGCCTGGTGCAGTTCCTAGCACAATTCCTTCTAAAATTTATGGCTATTTTCCTAGCACAAATTTTGGTGCTTATGTTGGCACTATAACTGATGTTATGCCAGAAGTTTTCTGAACACAATTCTTAGCTCTAAACCTAGTGCAATTCCTAGTTCAGTTCCTTTTGAAATTTTTGGCATTTTTCCAAGCGTTATACCTGTATTTATACCTGGCACTATGCTGGATGTTTTCTAAGCATAATTGTCGGCTCTATGCTTGTCGCTATGCCAGATGTTTTTCTTGGAAAATTTCATGGCGCTAACCCTAGCTCAATATATGATGCTATGCTTGGTGCTATTCTAAACATTTTTTTGGAGGCTATTTTGGGTGTTATATGGGGTGTTAATTTAGAATTTAATTGGAATGATAAATTTATGGCGTTATTCCAGGCACTATGATTGGCTCTAGACCTGGTGTTATGTTGGATATCTTCTAGGCGCAATTTCAGGCTCTATATTTGGCGCTATGTCAGGTTTTTTTCTTGGCAAAATTCCTGGCGCTAACCCTATCTCAATATATGGTGCTATGCTTGGTGCTATTCAGGACGTTTTTTTGGAGGCTATTCTGGTCGTTAGATGGGATTCTATTTTGTATTTTAATTGGGACGCTAATTGGGATGATAGTTAGCGTCCAAAATAATGTCGACTTTTAAAAAAGGACGCTAATAATTCCATTAAAAGTGCCATCCCATGGAATATCATCCACTTTGTCCAAAAAATGATGAAAAATACACTAAAAGTGATAGTGGACACTGAATAGGAAGCTAAAATAGATGGTAATCATAGGGTTTTGTTGTAGTGACATTTGTATAATCTTGTGTAGTAAGTAATCTACCAATTGGAGAAAAGGGCACCTAAAGAACTTTAAGAGCCCTGCATCACATAGTGTCTACATAGCCACAGTATCATCCTCCAATTGCTCCACCAGCTCATTGTAATTTCACTTGTGCCATTCGATGTAGGCCATCTCTTCAAGCTACTAGAACCTAAAATTACATAAGGTCAAACCTTACCGTGGATCTTTTAACCTAAACCTAGATAGTCTACAAAGACTCTCTCCTGTGTAGGTTTCCATAAAAAAATGCATAGATAGAGTGCTACTCCTACATTTAAGTTGCACTCTACACGACAGTACAAATATCTTTTGTGTAACCCATTTCACAAGGTATGTGCACAATTCGACCATGCAGTCAACACAACTGTACCAAGGATAATCACGCTACACTAGTGCATGAATGAAGTGCGCATATCTCTCTCCTTGCACATTTATACCCATGATCACATGCAAGGGTAGTGCATGGTAATGGATTCCATCATGCAGTAATGCGTGAGAATTTCAAATACCCGTGCAGTTGGTTTTTATCCCTAACAAATGCCCATACGAGAAACATGTCCCCCTTACCCTAAAACTACCCAAAAGATAATAAAGAGGATAAGGTTTTTTCTTACTTGGATCTTGACAATTGCAAAAAGGATACAAATAGCTCTTGGAATATCCAAAAACACCCTATGGAGCTCAAAAATCAAAGGGTACAAATAATTTTGAAAAGCAGGCCCCAACCTTATCCATAAAAATTTGGCCCCATTTTCAAACCTTCGCCACGACCAAACCATAACTCCATTTGACGAACTGTCTACACCACCACGATCATCACGTTAGTATTTACAAAGTGACGCTTATTTCTCTACAAATCAAAGATTTTCATTCGACACCTATTATTCCCTTGCACCCCATAGGTGCATGCCATGCTTTGTCTCTTATTTCTACATTGTTTGTATCTTTGTCATGTCCTATACTATACCTTGGTATTTATGTCATGTGTGTAGTATTCCAACCAAACCATGATTATTTTCAAACCCCATGAACAATGGATTAGGATTCCTATCATAGGTATCATCTCGACACTGACATATAGGTAACATTTTCCCTCGGTTTACATTGGATTTACCAGTATTCCTGTTGATAACCATAGGGTACTCATTCTCAATCATGATGTGTTATTGATGTCGGTATTGAGAATAACATGTTTCCCCAATGGGTGTGTGCACCATCGCAAACCCCATCATAATTTGAAACCCATGATGTTGAACCCAAACAAGTCCGAGGAATTTGACCCATTTTGAAAAGATCAACCCATAGTTCATCATTTTCTAGTTCCATATTTACTCCCCCATCTTCAATAGTTGATGCTATCAAATTCCTCGACACATGTTATGATCAATATTAATAATTGACCACTCATACCCCTATGAGCAATTCACCATTTGAAATATTCCTCATATCATCATCACCGCGAAGACACCAATGTCCCTCCTCCCTCTAAAGATACCAGTTCTATTTAGTTATTCCCACAGGGACGTTATATAAAAAATATAACATAATATATAAATATATAAATATTAAATATCAATATTAATTATTAATATTAATATATATTAATAATTAATAATGATTAATTAGTTAATTAGAAGAAGTAAAGAGATCTACCATTTCATTTGAAAAGGCACAATAAGGCTTATATAAATCACTACCAATGTAAATGTAAATCAACATATATTATTTGTCAACTTTTATATCTATTCATGGATTATTTGTATTTTGAAAGAGGAAGTTCAAGAAGTTCCAATAAATGGATTTTTACCATTACATTGGTATCAGAGGGAATTTGATTCTGGCTTGTGGCCAAAATTGTCAAGGTTTCCTTTAATTTACGTCTTTGACCTTAGTTGAAAAAAGGAGAGAAAAGGTAAAAAAAAATGGAAAAAAGAAGAACAGGGGAAAAGTAAAAGAAAACAAAAGGGAAAAGTAAAACCAATAGAAACCATACTTAAAAAAAAGACATGGTTTCTTTTCCAATAAAGGTAGAATAAAATTAATTCGAAATCTAGAAGTGCATAAGAAGTCTTAAGGCTACTAAGAAGAAAGTGAGATTTGAACTTGGGTGGGGAGCGTAACAATCATTCGTCCCAACCACCCAATATAAAAGAATTCTTAAGGGGAAAAAATAATTATTGAAGAGTATAGTATACTATACAAGATAAAAAGATGTATTTCTTTGATATATCTTGGGATAAGAAGCATAATAAAATGGAGTCTCATGATGAAAAACAAGTAATATTCCCACAAAGTTTTAAAAAATATGCATACCCCATATTAAAAAATTATGGGATTATTCAAGAGAAGTCTGTCCACATCGCCATTTTCCTGACAACCAAAAAGAACACTATTTTCCCGACAACTAAGAAAAACACTATTTTTTCGACAACCAAGAAGAATTGTATAAACATTAACCTAGAAAACCAATTAATGCTTTCAGAATTAGATATAATTGACAATAACACAATTATTTTTTATACAAGCTTAAGAAGCTACAACTATTTGTTGATGAATACAAGTTCCTAACTCAATTCAGTATTGTTTTATTGGTATCATTAGAGCAATACAAGGTTGATATAATTCTAGGGTCACCTTGGTTATATACATTGGGTACCTTCATGTTCAACACAAGGAAAAAGTGTTTGACATTTCCTTACCAAAAGAATAATTTCACATTCCATGATGTTAAACTAAAGTCAAGTTCAACATTTGTGTCGTTTGAAGGCTTTAAAGACATCTCAAAGGTGACTTCACAAGAAGATTAGAAATCAATAAAGAAGATGCATAACTAATTTTATAAATTCATAACAGACAAACAAGAAGAGATCTCTCATCTAAGAGATCATAATTAGAAGTTTCTTCTTCAAATCAAGAAGGCTAAGGGTAAGGCACAATACAATCAAAAGCTAGAAGAAGAGAATCAAGATATTCAGAAGAAACTATTAGAAAATATCGAAGAGAATGGTCACCTTAAGAACTGTAAACAAGATCTAATATATTAGATTAAAAAGCTTAAAGATGATGATAAATCACAAGACAAATGATCAAGAATCTTAAGAATGATAAATATTCACTAGAAAAAGAAGAAAATACAAATCTATTCCTTGTCACAGTTAAAAAACAGTCCAATCTAGTAAAAAAACAAACAACAATAAATCCTTATCGACACCCAAATTATAAGACTCATTTTCTCCAATGACAGTGTCAAAATTAACATAAACAGAGGAGTTAAAATTTTAGAATAGAAAGAACACAAAATTAACAAACTAAGCATAAAACATGAAGTTCCATCCAACAAATCCATCAACAAACAACTCCAATGAATATAGATATCGGATGGACCACTTCACAAACGATGCAACATTTTTTCTTGGGAATCCGTAACTCGTATCATTTTGCAGTTGCTAGCAGAAAGGATTGAGAGATGACATTACAAGAAAGAAATCAAACGTAAGCGTTGTCTTCAATAATATTTGAGGACAAATATTCCCTTAAGGGGAAAGCAATGTTATATACAAAATATAACATAATATATAAATATATAATTATATATAAATATATACATATTAAATATCAATATTAATTATTAATAATGATTAATTAGTTAATTAGAAAAAGTAAAGAGACGTACACTTTCATTTGAAAAGGAACGATAAGGCTTATATAAATCCCTACCAATGTAAATGTAAATTATCGTATCTTATTTATCAACTTTTATATCTATTCATGGATTATTATTATTTTTGAAAGTGGAAGTTTGAGAAGTTCCAGTAAACGAATGTTTACCAGTTCATTCGACACCTATTTTTCCCGCATACGCCATGTTTTGGCTCTTATTTATCCTTGTCTATACCTTTGTCATGTCTTGTACTATACTTGGGTATTTATGTCATGTTTGTAGGATTCCAACCAAAACATGAATATTTTCAAACCCCATGAACAATGGTGCAAGATTCCTATCATTGATATCATCCCGACACTGGCGTATATACAACATTTTCCCTCTGTTTACATTGAATTTACCAGTATTCCCATTGATAACCATAGGGTCCTCATTTTCAATCATGATGTGCCATCAACGTTGGTACTCATAATAGCATGTCCCCCCCATGGGTGTTCACACCATCGTAAACCTTGTCATAATTTGGAATCCATGATGTTGAACCCCAACAAGTCCGAGTAATTTAACCCACTTTAAAAACATCAACCCATAGTTCATCATTTTATAGTTGCATATTTATTCCCCCACATTCATTAATTGATTCCATCAAATTCCTCGGCACATGTTATGATCAAGATTTGTTAGGATTAAATAATCCTTCCTTATCCGTATATAGTCTATTTGATCATATTGCCTAAACTAGGAGTCATTTGAATGAGTTCGGTGCCACCATGATATTGGTGCCACTGGTGCCACTAGTTCCATTGGTGCCACCAGTTCCATTGGGTGCCATTAGTGCAAATCCATACATTCTAGGAGCCACTCTGAGTGCCACCAACAACCTCCATCAGTTGGTTGTGGTAGGTAGGCAGTTATGCTGAGTCAAACTCCAGTTACAATTAGTTAGATTACTCTCAGTTAGTCTAGCACCAGTTTTTCATGCATGCATGGGGAGTGGCACCTTTTCCCACCTACCCCATCTATTAACTAATTGTTAAACTAATTTAGACATCAGGAGTTAGACTAGTTGCTCCCATGTAGTGATTTAGAAACATTGATTTAGCCAGTCAGTCATGTTTAGTTGGTAGATTCGAATATTATCCACATGATTCAAATTTTCCTTATTGTAACATTGGTGTATTACTAATGGATTAATGAATATTAATGTTTTAATTAACTGATCAAATTTTATCAGATTTGTCTCAAAATTTTCTTGTTCACTGTACATTGTTATTGATATTCCACTGCATAATCCTATTTCCCAATTTCTCTCATTTTCCTGTAGATCAATGGTTCACAAATTTAACATGGTATTAGAGCCTTGTTCAGGCTAGCAGAAAGTCTTGTCTTATCTCCATGGTACACCAGAAGCATTTAAGTTTCCACATAAATATTGGAATGATAACCTTGATCCATACGAACTATGTCCAGAGAATTATATTCAGGTGTGACGGACTTTGAGAAAGTGTACATGTCAAGGTGGAAAGAATTGAAACTGAAATGATTGCGAATTGAATTTGTTTTTGCAGTGTTATTTGAAAATAACCTACATAGCTTCTTGAGCAATTGACTATTCAACATACAGAAGGATGGATTCTTCAGCTCTCGTACCCTGAATCCTTACCCCCTTCAACTACACTGATTGGAGTGTAGATATGTAGGTAGCCTTGCGCAATCTTGGTCTGTTTAGGATGACAATGGGAAAAGAAACTGAGCCCCAACAGTATGTTGAGAAGAACAATATTTTGAATCAGCTTGATGAGGCCTTCGGTTTCATGTGCACTCATATCTCCTAGGATCTTTTGTTCCACCTTGAGGGACTAAGGACTCTGAAGGAATCTTGGGATAATATTGAATCTTTGTTTAGAAAACAAGATGAGATTTGAGGGCATATTTTGGAGAATGAGCTCATTGCTTTACAACCCAACAGTTTTGAATCTATTCAGCAATTCTTCACAAAATACAAGTCACTAGTACTATAATGTAAACAATGTGGATGAGAGAGGAAAGATGAGAAGATTGTGCTATTAGTACTGAGAAACATTGGCTCTGAGTACTCTGTCTTTGTCTCTACATTTCATTCCAGAAGAGCTTCCATCCCTAATTGGAATATTCATTCTCTAGATTCTTTTGTCAAGTCCTTAATACAAGAGTAGGATAAATTAGTTCAAATGGGAGTAATTCAAACCTCCAAGAATCAAGCACTCTTGATGACAAACTGAAACAATGTGCAAGAAAGAGGGAAGCACAAAGGGAAGGATCCCAAAGCCACTGATTCAAAGCCAAAGGAGAATCGAAGATATTCCGATGGAGCCTTGGGTTCCAAGAAAAATAAGAAATTTGAGAAGACTAAGTGTCCATACAGTATGAGAGGATTTCATCCAGAGAGCCAGTGCATGAATAAGACAATCGAACAGCTATAAAAACTCCTTGAACAAAATAATATTGCTCTTCCACAAAGAGTAAATAAGTTTAATGTTGGAAAATTGACAGAAGATCATGAGAGGTGCTATGCCTTGAAGGCAGGCCTCACTCAGTCGAAAGTTTACTTGATAGATTCTGGAGCATCCAAACACATGGTTTCCTCCAGGGAATCCTTCACCACTTTCAATCTATCAGTACGACCTATTATTCATATAGGTGATGACTCTCATATCCAAGCAGTAGCAAGAGGTTCTATTAAAATCCAGCATGGAGAGTTCAGAAATGTAATATATGTGCCGTCCCTTACAAATAAATTTGTTATCTGTTTATAAGATGACACATACTGGCTCGCCAAAGCAAGTTGTATTTGGTCTTGACTTGGTGGATATCTTAGATATCTCAACTAAGAATATTATAAAGAAGGGTGTTTCCAACCATGCCTCCAAGGCATATGAATTCTCACACTTTCTACCATACTCAGCTCTAGCAGAATATCAACAACCATTCGAAAGGGGAGGTATAAACTCTCTTTCATCTCCATTTGTAGATAATGATATGTTGTCTAAGATTTTAGTTTCATAGGATGAGGAAAACTATCA
This sequence comes from Pseudotsuga menziesii, assembly GCA_001517045.1. Classification (NCBI taxonomy): domain Eukaryota; kingdom Viridiplantae; phylum Streptophyta; class Pinopsida; order Pinales; family Pinaceae; genus Pseudotsuga; species Pseudotsuga menziesii. The sequence goes on along the minus strand of LPNX010068343.1, from coordinate 402,718 downwards.
GCATGATCTTGATCTTGATATTGGACCTCAAGATGATCGAGATCGAGATCTAATTCCTATTCCGAATCATAATCCTAAATGAGCTAAAAATCTCATTGAAGCAACTGGGAATGATGTTGGGGATCCAGATGATAGAAGAAAAAAGAGGTTTCAGTATTAGAATGGATATGTTTCACTCTCTCACATAACTTTTCTATCTACAGAGTGTTGCAACAAACTTCCAGGGAAATGCTACTTGATGATAGAAAATGATCAACAATTTGGCCCACTGAAGAAAAAAATTGATCATTCCATTCCCCCTCCATAAATAAGAAACACAAAGAAAATTCATCATATTAGAATAAAATTGATAGGTTCACACGCACAGTATTAGGATACTGCTACACAGAAGAACCAAGCTACTACACTGTTGTTGCATAGTGCTGCAAATTGCAGTAAACGTTTTAGAAGATANTTTTCTTGTTTCACTACTTATTTTGTGGGGGGGGGGGGTTCCCATGAGGTTTTCCCCATTTTCCTTAGTTTATTAAGTAGTTTTTATTTTTCATTAGATTGTTTGGGTGAATTTTGGCCTAGTTGCCAGGGCCCAAAGTTGTCTAAGTTAGGATTAAGGGGGTGTGTTAGGATTAAATAATCCTCCCTTTTCCATATATAGTCTATTTGATCATCTTTCCTAACTTAGGAGTCATTTGGATGATTTTGGTGCCACCATGATATTAGTGCCACTGTTGCCATTGGTTCCATCGATGTCAAACCCTACATTATAGGAGCCACCCTGAGTGCCACCAACAACCTCCATTAGTTGGTTGTGGTAGGTCGGAAGTTATGCTAAGTCAACCTCTAGCTACAATATGTTAGACCACTCTTAGTTATTCTAGCGCCAGGTTTGCATGCATGCATGGAGAGTGACACCTTTTTCCACCTACCCTAGTTTTTAACTGATTGTTAAACTAATTTAGACATCAGGAGTTAGAATAGTTGCTCCCGTGCAATGATTTAGACACACCAATTTAGCCAGTTAGTCACGTTTAGTTGGTAGATTTGAATCTTATCCACATGATTCAAATTCTCCTTATTGTAGCATTGTTGTATTAATGGAGATTAATGTTGTAATTAACTGATCAATTCTTATCAAATTTGTCTTGTTCAGTGTAGATTGTTCTTGATATTCCACTGCATAATCCTACTTCTCAATTGCTCTCATTTTATTGTATATCAATGGTTCAAAAATTTAACAATATTAAAAATTGGCCACTCATACCCCCATGAGAAATTCACCATTTGAAATATTCCTCATATCCTCATCCCCACATGGACACCAATGGGAACCCCTCCCTATGAAGATACCAATTCTATTTAGTTATTCCCATAGGAAAACTTTGCATAGCATTGATTCATGGGGAACCCATCTTCTCATTTGTAAAGAACCATCACACCATCATAGAAAAATTTCTCTGACTCAACTCAAAATTGTGGGAAATATATCCATCATCAAATTGATTCCCCAACTCACAAAAAGTTGTGGGAATCCCACCCATCATCAAATTAGTCACCCAACACACTCAACATCATGGGGACCCAACTAATTATTATTTATGTACAATGGTTCCCCAATCTTCTCAAAACCATGGGAACCACCCCATTCTTTTGGAAACAAATCCCCTGGTCACCTTTGATTGATGTAGTTGAGTATTTATACTATCAACATGGTCAATTTTGTCAGTCACCCTTAACCTCTGTATTGTTTCAAAAAAAAATCCCCTCATCTATCATTTGTCTCTCTCCATTACACTTTGTCTCTATATTTTGAAGAATGTTACTGTAAATTACTCCCTACATTTACATTGATCAAAGGAATTTATGATCCTAACGCTTATCATCCATACTTATGTTCGATTTATTAGTCTCACAGTTGGTTATAAAATGATATTAGTTTGCAGGATAAGACCCTTGTCTTATCATGTACTTCATTTCTTATCGACATAAAATCATTATATTATGAGAGTTGTAGTAGTTACAATGGTACATGGGGACCCCTTTCAATGAATATAAGGGATCACATCAAACTAAGTAAGGAGAGTTATTAGTGCTCCCTAATTTAGTTTTCTCCTCTATGATCGACGTAAAAAAATCTATCACATCATGGGAAGTTGTACATCTCGAAGATGGAAATGCTCACATTTGCGAATCATGGTAGCAACACATGTGGTACAATGAAGTCCCCTATTCAACAACCTCACTAGCATTTAGGTCCCCCACCCCCGTGGGCTTCTCAATATCTTTAACAATTCATCTTCTTCGACACCAGTAACATAATTTACAGATTCATTTACTCTCCATGGATTGAAGCTGACTTCATCCATGTTTAAAATTTTTTATGAGTTGACCCCTCGATCTCCTCATTTTGTATCCACTTTGGAAAATATTCATGAGCATAGGTATACCCACCTCATTTGTATAAAACAACATCCTTTGTTACCGCTTCACCAACAATCTCCCCCCATGGGAAGAATCTATCTGTCCACACATGCATAATCTTTCAAGAACAAAGTAAAGATAAAAGAAACAATGATGCATTATCAACCCTACAATACCCTCTCAACCTCATCCATTAGGGGGATTTTGTTAACGCTCAAATCTCGCACACATTGGGAATTTTTGTAATTCTCACAGTAAGGAATCATCAACATATAGCATGCAACCCTATGAACACATCCTTACCATATCTAAGAAGAACTATGAATCCATAAATTCCAAAGAACTGTTAAAATACAAGTTCACGGGAACACACATCTGTTTATGTGTGCTACTACACATATTACTAGTTTTGTGCCTGTATGGATTTCCCTTCAGTACCTGCATGACTGTTAAATTGACGGGACCTCAACCACTAGCCGCACATTAAAGGATCATGAAATCTCATCACCGACATAAATTCAGACTTGTCTTCTCAGCATGATGGATGAGCATTCAATAACCCCCATTGTGTAACTTGGAGTTATTTGTTGGCCACCTCTTGGCCTATAAAAGGAAGACATGGGCATGCATATTGTAAGAGAAATCTGTAGAAATGTTATGATGCTAGAATTGTATTGGATTTTCTTTATATCCCATCTCTTCCACTTATATTATCATTCTATAAGCTCCATTTCCTCCTTCCTCCAAGGGGCAAGTGTTTCTCCCATTTGTTCTTCAAGCTTTCTAGCATATAGTGTGAACAAAATAGGCCTCCCTAAGGGATATTGTTGGCTTCCATTTGAAGCTAACACCTTCGAGGTGACACTACATGTATTGGATTGAGAATTGGGCAATGTAAAGTTGTTCTTGCATTGGTTTCTTGTTATGGTTTACATCCCCTCTTTCCATTTATTTATATCAAGATATTTTAGTTTTGGTTTTGTTTTGTCTCACTAATAAGAGTTTTTAGGATCTACTTGGTATTATCACATTTTATTTCTATATCTAAATATTAGGACTAGTAAACAACCTCAAAGGACTTCACCCAACGTGGGAGAGGATACACACCTTTGTGTAAAATTTCCAACAACAACCTCTACATGATTTCAAATTAGATGGTACTTCATGTTGATGTGCTTAATTTGGTCATGGAATCTAAGATTCTTGGCCAACTTAATTGCATAATGTTCTCAATCAAAAGTGGATTAGGATTCACATATTTCTCTTGCAAATCCTCTAGCATCTTTCTAAGCCACACAATATCCTTTTCATCTTCTACAACAACCACAAATTCTACCTTAGTAGTCGAATATGTCGGAATATAATGTTTTCATGATCTCTTGCATGATCTCCAAGAGATAGTTGTTGATCCAAGAATTATGAGGTATCTTGAAGCATACACTCCATTCTCTATTCCATGTCATCAACAAATCATCTACATACACTATACGATATGCAATTATTTTGCCATCTTTATTGACAAACATAGTTACATCATTATAATTAAAGTGTTTGAAATTGAATTTCAAAAGATGCTCAATTATATTTTCATACTAGGTGTGAGTGATTGTTTCAAACCATATAAAGTCTTGATGATATTGCATACCTCATGTTCTCCTCCCTTTATAACGAAACCTTATGGTTGAGACATGAAGACATTCTCTTTCAAGTCTACATTTAAGAAAGTAGTTTAAACATTTGTTTGATGAAATTTCCACCATTTATTTGCAACCAAAGCCAATAGAGTATGAATGGTATCCCATTTTATCATGTGGGGAAGGGAAAGCGGGGGGGCCGGGGGGGTGTTTCCTCATAGTCGATGGCTTATTTTTTTGCAAACCCCTTTTTCGTGAGCATCTCCTTAAACTTGTCAAGTGAGCTATCTGGTTTGTACTTATTCTTGTAGACCCACTTACGGCCAATTAATTTGGTTCCAAATGGAGGTTCCACCAACTTCCATGTCCCATTCTCGATGAAAGCATCATATTCCTTCTGCATAACTTCTTTCCACTCATAATGAGAATCAAATTTTTTTAAAGGAATTTGTTTCATAGTTAGCATATAAATTCAATTCATAGTCATATGAAAGATCCATATCATTTACATCACCTAAATCTAAGTCATCTACATCACCTCCATTTTCTTGTCTTGTTGAATTTCCAGTTCATGTGTTTCCAACCTGATCGAGATGAACACTTTCAAGTGTCTTCATGACCCACTTTGGAAATTTCTATGAGGGTCTAGGTTTCCCAGTAGGTTGAGATGGTGCTTTATTCTCTTCAACGTTCAACCTTCGAATCCTCTCATTCACATCATCTGATTAAAACTCTTGCTTTGATGAAGTGGTAGGAACTTCTCAATGAGGGGGAGATGATGCTAAAAATGAGATTCCAAATATTTATCCAAGAGATGGATACCCCCTTCAAGAGGTGGAATACCATGTTCAAATTCATGATATGTATTTATATGGATAAATTTATCCATATGATCAAGCTGCCTCTCAACAATATTGCCATTTTTATTCATTTCAAGGAAAATCACATCTATGGGAATAATAAACTTTTTATTGACCTCATGATAAATATTATTTTCCTTGTTGGTATTTGAGTACCCCTGTCACGTCCCCTCACCTCATCTCGACGATGGAGAGGATGTGACCCGTACTGCTGCTACTATCAAACGGGAAATCTAGCTCCATGAATATAATAATAAAATGCATTGAACATAAAATGATACACAGATGCATAATACATGCAAATACATAACGGAAGCAAATATCATTCAACACATTCATCATGTTCATAATAATTCATAAAACAAATATATTGCAGAGTTAAATACAAGAAATACTTATCTTGAAAAGGAGTTGTCTTGCAACCAGCTATGTCACTGAAACATTCCACCCAACCATAGGCTAGTGTGCTCATCAATCTCTCGGCAACACTGCCACCCCCGAGATGGGCATGATTTCCACAAGGAACTAGGGAACAATAGGCTCAGACATAGCCAAATACACATAAAATTCAGCCAAGCCAAAAACATTTGGGTTTATCAGGCTACTAAGGCAGTGGGAAGGAGAATTGCTAATCTAGTGAGCTCAACCACATAGCTATGGACACCTACACAAGATCTGGCTTGGCCTCCACAATTCCTACACCACCCAACACAAGGAAGTATTCCCTTCACTGCTACATAGTTCCCTCAGGCCATACCTTCCCTTCCAGTGCTCTTCAGGGTGTGCAGAGAAGAGTAACCATCCCCTCTTGATCTCTCTATGAGGTTCCTATATTCACTAGATTTATTAATCCAATTCTGGGCCTCTTCCACTCCTAACCGTCAGACCAAACAAATATTTATAGAACCAAAAAACACAGGTGATGGGTATGGACAAAAAAGTCCCGGGAACAAAAAATGGATTGGTAAATGGGGAAAATCAACCCTTGGGTGATACAATTGAATTCAACAACCATTTTGGGAATTGCATGAGAAAAATAAAGGAGAGACGCACAGGTAGCTTCAACTGTGTGAGGAAGGAAAAAACGTAAGGGAAAGAACCCAACAAGCTTCAGCTGCATGAGAAAAATGAAGGACATGAGTGAACCATGGGATGGGCATCATTTTTGGGCATTTACTTGCCCCATAAGTCAAAACATGTTTTTCAAAAACTAATGGCTTCTCAAATTCGAATTTGACTGCCATACTCTTCCAACCCCCATGCATTAACTAACTCAACCAATTTATGAAAGAAATAAATGATTGGGAACAAAATACAAAATGGGTAGTTGACAGCTTTATGGGTTTCCCCTTTGACATTTGGCTCAACCCTATTGGCTCAAGGGTTTGAATATTTTCCGTCCCTATTCCTTGTGAAATCATGCCCCCATATATTTAATGTTGCATTGACATAGCTAGTCATGGGTATTTTTTTATTAATTACATATTTACATGATGTCCAAAATTATAATGTGCTTGGCTAGCACGAAATACCATCGGCATCGATTTTAATTGCCGAAACATAAAAAACTAAATCGATGGTGGGGACTTTGCCTTGAGCTCCACACCATGATTTAATAACTCTATTTATATCATTTACAATTTAATGCAGTTGGGGTCAACACTGGGGTGTTACAACCCCAATAATATGTACTTTTGACTCCTTGCACCAAGTTTGTTCCTCTATTCCCTAGGAATTAAGGCATGACAGGTGGAACCAAAAACCCTAATATGCCTCACTAAAGGAATATGGACATACCATATTTCATACATATTCTTATTACTGAGAGCATGAGATGGACATTTTTTTCTCAAACATATTGTACACAGAACTACATCACCCCAAAATATCAATTTCATATTCTTGGAAAATTACATGGAACATAGCATATTCAAGGGTGTCATGTTCATTCTTTTTATAACACCAATCCGCTGAGGATTATATGGAACAATGGTTTGATGCATAATTCCAAGTCTATGAAGATAGTTTCAAATTCATTAGAATTATATTACATTCCATTATCACTACGAAGAGTGGCAATACGATATTGTGCTTCATTTTCAATCCATACATGGAAATTTTAAAATGTTTAAAATGCTTCAAATTTATTCCTCAATAAATAAACCTAGTGCATCTTGGTGCAATCATCAATAAAAGACACAATATATTTAGTAACATTAACAAAACTAACATTCATGGGGCCACACATGTCAGAGTGTATCAACTCTAATTTTCACATGCTCTGGAATGGGAATAAAAAATGTTATTTATGATATTTTCCAAAGATACAAGCATTGCTCTTCTTCAAATTCCTTGGAATTTTTGAGAAGACTAGAAACATCATTCTTCTTCAACAAATGAAGACTATCAAAATTGATATGCCCATATCTAAAATTCAACAAGAGACTAATTGACAATGTATCTTAAGCGAGGTATGCATATTGTTGTGCTCTTGTAGATGTCTTTTTCAGCTTCAACAATCTCTCATCTTCCCATCATGCCATGATGAAATGGTTATCAAAATATCTCCTTATATCAACTTTTACATAACCATGTGAATGGAATGTCCTTGCTGTCAAATTTGCACAAGATACATCAAGTTCCTCTATAGCTCTGGAAGATAGAGAACATTTTCCAACATAAAGTCTAGGAGTCCAGATAATTTGAGCCTGATGGTGCCAATTCCTTTAGATTTGAGGTTGGATTTATCTATAAAGTATATTATACTTCTACATTGTTATTTAATTCTTTAAATAAGTCTTTTATAAAATCCATATGGCAAGTAGAACCAGTGTTAAGAAACCAAGTATCTCTCCAAGAAGCAAACAAAGTATTGAACAGAACTTCATTTGCATCAATATTGCAACGTGCAACAATGAAATGAGTAGATTCATGAGATTTACCTTTTTTCCCCTTTATGTTCCTTCTTCCCTATGATCTTCTCCCATGGAATTTTATATTTCTTTGCCTCATGTCCGTTCTTTCCACAATGAAAACAATGAGGATCAAATCTCTCGCCATGGTTTTGTCTACCCAAACCTATGAAATTATTTCTTCCATGCCCTCTCTTACTACCATCAGGGATTATTTTAAGGAACCATACTTATTTAAAAGTGTATAAATGTTGGCGAATATTATCAATTCTTAAAACGCCAATTATAAAATGATTGGCGATATTTTTCAAAAAATAATTTAATTTCCAAGGATTTTATATCGTTTATATAATAATTTGGTGATTTTTAGGGTGAAAAAATTTCACCCCATCAAAATTGGGTGAAACAGGGCTTCAAAAAATGTAAAATGGCGAATCGTTTTTGGGAGAAAAACATGGAAAAATAGCCCACTAGGCTAAAATTTGCCCCTAAAATTATCCTTGACTACCATATCCTCTAGAAGAATCATGTGATTGATTCTTCCCTTTTTTAGCAAGGCACATGGTTTGTTCAATGGGATAAATTATTTTCTCTCCAAAATATTTATCTCGTTCTATAATTTTCTTTGTCAAAGTGCCAAATTTGAGGGTCTTCGGTTGGAAATTAGCTTGAAGTGATGGAAGATAGTGGGAATATTTACGGTATAGGACCAGGATGAAGGTTGCGATATAAATGTATACCTTCACACCAAAGGCATAATTTTCATGCATATTTGCTTTAATTTTCAATGATAAAGCCATGGTATTAGTATCCTTTAACTCTAGGTTGAAGAGTTTCAATAACATTTGAATGAGCTCCAATTAGGAGTGTGAGTACTCATGCAAATTATTCAATTTCTTCAAAGAACCTGTTGAGGCTTGGAAATTTTGCAGGCAACAACAGCAAGGGATTCTCCCCAGTCAACATTCCCGACTAGCCCATGACTGTTTGGTGTAGGGAATCCGTCTGGTTTGCGGTTCGACTACCATAGGTCAGGTAACAAAATAAAGGGTTTTACCGGTTGCGGCCTGGTCCACCATATATATTTTTGTATTTTTTGACTTAAGTATGATATGCAAGTACCTATCTAAAATGCAGGTTGATAAAGAGTGCAAGGAGCGGTCGCAATGTGATGCGCAGGTTCTTACCTCTTGTCTTAGACTCTCTCGCATCTAAATCATCACAACTAGAAAATACATACTAACTAAGCTGTCTCTAGAGAGCAAAATATTAATTCATGGGTAATGTAATACTGTTCACATGTTAAGGTAAATCACATATAGCCGTTCTTAGCACCAAACACATAAACATGAATAAGATATATATGACAAGATAGCTCATCAATAGTTAAAACCTCCATTACTCATAGTGGAAATTATCACAGAATATACTAGAGAACATTTAGATAAGAACATAGGTTCAGAAAGTTAGAAGGCTCTCATAGTTAATGAAACACAGTTGAAAATGAAATAATTCCCCTTCAACATTGTTCATTTTATCACATTCGAACATTCCACACAACACCTTCTCCAAGAGGCAAAATTTTCAATTTCTTATTGTAAAATGAAGTAGTTCCTCTTACACACAATAGCTCACAAGTTTTTCCAGGGAAAAAGCCCCTGCAAAATCTAACTTTCCTATATTTAAACCAAAACAACCAAAAACCTTGGGCTTCCCTAGCTGTGTGACCTTTGGGCTCCCCCAAAACCATTTAATCTCACCATTTTGTCCTTTTCGTGAGTACTCATGATTCATATAATGCGTTATATTTAGGATTTCAACTTATGAGTACTTAATCAAATGGGATCCACTAGGTAACTGACGGACCCTCTCCAAGCCTCGGCTCTTGTTGCCATCAATTCTGCCTTGTATTTTATTTGTCCTTCTTTAGATCCCATTGATTTCAGAGCAAACTCTGCTGATCATTTCTTAGCCAAATTCCTCAACTTCTACGTCCTCTCGCGGCAGTAATCTGAAGAATCTTCTACGTCCGTCTGCAGTTAAACAACATTCATCATTAATTAGGACGACATCTTTTCAATAAAATTAAACTATCCTACATAAAACTAATAATCAAAATGAGGCCTAGTACTGCACCCTCATCGTGAAATCCTTAACGAGAATAAAAAACTACCGCTGCCCACACAGGGGTTAAGAACTCACAAGATGGTGGGACAAACCTTAATGGTAGCTTGAACCATTTAAACATCGGCCATATAGTCTTACTTGCAACCACAACGGCGGGTTTCAAACGGACAACGAGTTCTGCGGGACAGTTAAGTCTATTGGATTCGGAAGAGATAAATGCCAATGCATCGATGGAAAAGTTCCCTGTTGGCGAACAAAAAGACATCAACGTCGGGAGGTTAGTGCATTACGAAGCCACAATGGTGGGAGATGAAAAAAGTACGAGCCCCGTGGCTAAAAAAACATATCAGGGAAACACAGATAAAGCATCGGAGAGCGGAGCAGTTATATGGTGGACACTTAGTTCGCTCGGGAGCCGCAATACCGGAAAACAATTAGACTATAGCCTTCGGTCAAAATCATAAACTTTTTGCTATAGCGCAGAAATATCGTGGAAATGTTAAGTGTTCAGAAAACTTAAGGTCGAGCAACGGTCCAAAAAGCTTGTCTCACTTCCAAAACAACAGCTTCATAAAAATCAAACAACCCCAACTTACACTTCGACCAACCTCTGACAATGCAAACAGGTCAAACACATAACACGTCATCAGAGAAGTCTAGACTATCCGGTAGAACACTCATCGTTCAGCTTCCGCAACAGAGGCTTCATGAGGAAATATGGCTCTGATGCATTGTTTAAATGGCCTCTGAACAACCAAACTAAAAATTTACTTTTGGCTGGGCAGCGATGAAAGTTTGCTTCACCTCTGGAATAGTGGAGAAAAGAGAAAAAGACTTCCGAAAACAACGAAAGCAATCAAAGATCAAAGGGCAATATTTCAAACCAACTCCAGAATTCACAACCCAAAGCAGTTTTAGACATAAGCAGTTTTCAAAAAAGCATGAAGACAGTCACCCTCAAAAAAATTCAAACTTGTAGCAGAGGGAAGCCAAAACAGAGTTCATGGATCCAAATGATTCTAGGAAAAATATAAATTAAGAGGAGGGTCCAAAATTTTGAAAATTTGGGAAAACAGTTGCAGCTGCAACAATTGGTGACTACCTGGTGAACCTAGATCTCTGAACAGCTTATTTCTTAAGTAACAGAAAGTTGACAATAAATGAACATGTTGAATTCTTCCAGATGTCTGGATTTCCCAAATGGCGAATATATGTACTTTTAATCATTGATGATAGTCCAATTTAGGAAGAAGGAAAACAAGATTTCCAAGTCAAGATAACTCTTTTTAAGGTCAGGAAGATGAGTTTCATTTATTACCTCTGCCTTCGCAGAGCTTCCAGCTTAGACGCCATAGGGTAGTAACACAAGGTAAATAGAAATATTCATTTATTCCTCATTCCCATGCCATTTTGCACTTTTTGTGCTTTTCTGGACTTTTGTCCTTTGCATATGAGTTCTCCTGCATGCCTTTCTTTATGAATTTTCATTTAGGCTCCTCTATCCATAGTTTCCTTTTATGTGAGATATGTATTCAACTTTCAGCTCACGGACGGAGAAGAAATTTTGGCAATTTAGTACTTATATGATTCGGTACTTTGTTTTGATACAAATTTCTTTCATAGGAGTTTTGACTCTTATTTTCCTTTTGGCATTCAATTCCTGGCATGGGATCATTTATATATAATATACTATTTACCTCGCTTCCTTTCCATGGGCCTTTTGCTGTCACCCCCTAGGAAATTTTTACATGTGAGATGGATGGAACCTCAAAATAGTATTCTGGACCTTTCGATCCTGGTTTATTTAACAAGGATTAAGTAGGAATTCAATTTGTTCATAGCCATTCGGGAAAACTCCTAAACTAGAAAAAAATCTTTCAGATAAAATAATAATACACAGTCTTACACTCAAGAACTTTAATCATTCCAGAATTCTGATGCACTCCATGCAACCAAGAGTTTGCCTCCTTTTATTGAAATCAATCAAAATCTAAACTAAAACAAAACAGAAATAAAATAAATCAAAATAATCAGCCAAGTCAATTTATTTATGTACAAGATAAAAGAACAAAACAAAACTCAGGAAAAATAAGGTTTGAGAACTAAACCATTTACTGGTAAGTTCTCTTCCCACCCCTGTAAATCTCGCAATTTATAGGTTGAGGGGCCAAGATTTGCTACAATCTGGAAAGGGCCTACCCACAACTGTTGAAATTTTGTGTGCTTTGCCTTCTCATCATGGGGGTGGTCCCACTTGAGAACCAAATCTCCCACCTTGAAATCTTTTGTTCTAGCCTTGTGTTTATCAAATCATCTCTTAACTACCTCCTGTTGTTTTTTAAAATGTTCTCTAGCCTTGGATATAGATTCTTATGCCTTCAGAAGATTACATATCCTTACCTGCAAGACTTCATTATCTGATCCTCTGGATTCATGAGCTATTATGGAAGAGGGTAGCATGATATTGGGGGGTAGAATGGCCTCTTTTTCATAAACAAGGGTGTACAGGGACACACCTAACGAAGTCTTGGGGGTGACCCTATCAACCCAAAGAGTATTTGGTAATCCTGAGTGCCAACTCCTCTGATTTTCTATCACCGTCTTTTTTAAAATCCTAATCAAATTCTTGTTTGTAGATTCAGCTCGACCATTTCCTTGTGGGTAGTAATTAGCAGAGTAATGCAACTTAATTCCTTTCTCATGAGCAAATGTAGTTAATCTAATCGAGGAAAAGTAAGTAGCATTATTGAAAACTAAAGAAATTGGAACTCCAAACCTGGTCATAATATGGTCTTGCAAGAAGTCCATGACCGCATCTTCATTTACTTTACGTAACGGAATGGCTTTGACCCAATGAGTGAAGTAGTTGGTTGCTGTCAGAATATACTTGTGTTGTAGGGAAGAATTCAGCTTTATTTCCCCAATGATATCCATCCCCCACTGCTCAAAAGGTTATGTTATCATCATAGGATTTAATGGTCATGCTGCTTTAACTTGTCTTCCACCACACTTTTGACAAATGTCACACCTTCTGACATGGGCGTGTGCATCTTTGAACAGTGTGGGCCAATAGTATCCGGCTCTGAGAATTTTATGAGCTGTAGTATCTCCAGAGAAATGTCCTCCATCAGGCCCATCATGTAAATCTATCATTACCTTCTTCACATCTTCTTTCCCTAAGCATCTAAGAAGAACCCCATCATAATTCTTTCTAAATAATATTCCTTCAATAATCTGATATGAGGCTGATTTAAGACGTAGTGCTCTTCTTTGCTTGGAATTCCAATGTTCTGGTAACAATCCTACCTGAAGGTAATGCACAAGGTCTCGATACCAAGATTCTGGAGCTATGAAAAGAGGACATACATCCATCAAATGTAACTCAGCTTCGTCTTCCTAGTCATGTTCTTCATTATCTTTACTTTCAGTCATCAGTTTGCACAATCCTTTCCCTTTGACTATGGAGATTGGCTTGAATTCGAGGTCATACTCCTATGGAGTTGTTACCCAGTTGCCTCTCCTTTCTCCTAGCTCCTTTTGTATGAAAAGATACCTTACAGCTGGGTGAGGAACCATTACCTTTGTCCGGTTCTTCAGTATATATGGTCTGAATTGTTTCACCGCTTTGAACACTGCGTAATATTGTTTATCCATAGCTAGGTAATTCAATTCGGCCCCTTGCAGACCGGTGCTCATAAATGATATGGGGAACTCATCTCCCCCATCCTCCTTCTGGGTAAGCATAGCTGTTAGTGAATCATCAGACACGAAAGTGTACAAAATAAAATCCTTATCAAAGTACGGACTTTTGAGGGAGGGTGCATGCGCAAAAACTGTTTTAATTTTACTAAATGCGTTCTTTTCTACATCAGTCCACTTGAATTGTATACTTTGGTTTACCATTTTCTCCAAAGTTTTAACAATTTGAGCAAAATCTGGCACAAACCTTCGCACGAAGTTTATCGTCCCCATAAATGATTGCATGCCCTTTTTATTATGGGGTAAGGGAATCCGTTCAATGGCTTTGATCCTTTCTGGGTCTATGGAGATCCCCTTCTTAGAAACCACGTGACCCAACAACTTCCCTTCTGTAACGACAAACACACACTTCTTGGGGTTTAGTGAGATACCATATTTTCGGCAGCGTTCAAAAATATGCTTTAGATGAAATGTGTGTTCCTCTCTTTTCTTTGAGAATATCATGATGTCATCGAGGTATACTACAGCACTGTGGCCAATCAGAATGCAGAAAGCTATGTCCATAGCCCTCTAGAAAGTAGCTCCAGCATTTATGAGTTCAAAGGGAATCCTTTTGTAAGTGAAAGTTCCCCATCTGGTCGTGAATGTCGTTTTTAGTCTATCTTCTTCGACCACTAATACTTGATTGTAGCCTGAGAATCCATCTAATAAAGAAAATAGTTCATAACCTGAAACCATTTTCAATATCTGCTCCATGGGTGGAACCGGATAATTGTCTTTATTTGAGGCACAATTTAGGTTTCTAAAGTCCACGCATAGCCTGCTTTCTCTGGATTTCTTCCTCATTGGTACCAGATTTGAAACCCATTCCGAGTGTCTATCCTTGAAGATAATTCTAGCATCCAATAGTTTCTTAACTTCACTCTGGATTAAAGGTTCTAATTTTGGATGCATTTTCCTTAAAGGATGCTGATAAGGTTTGACTCCAGATTTGATGGGGATAACATGCTGGATAATATTGGTGTCATATGTCTTCAGATCTTCATATGTCCGGAAAACAAATCCTTGTATTGCTTGAAAAGAATGATGAACTTATCCCTTTCAGCTGGGGAGCAGCATTTTCCCAGATTCACATATTTAGGCTCCATCTTAGTCCCCAAATTAACCAACTCGAACTGTAGAAACGAGCTATGAGTCTTCACATTTGTTGGTCTTCTAAATTTCTCATTTAAATCAAACATCTGTTCTAAAGTCCTGACTCCCTTAGGAATAAAATTATTGAATTTTAGCTTGGCCTGATGTTCTTCATCATCAATAATCGCCCCTTTGAAGGCCTCGTCATTTTTCAAACATTCTATAATTTGCTTATCATCATCGAACACTCGTATATTGGTGATCATATCTGGAACTGAAGGCCTGAAAAGCAATTCAACAGAGCACCGATTATTAGAGGGCACAAGCCTCGCAGCTGAGGTGGCCAACAAGTCAGTTGCTACATTTTTAAGTCTTGGAATCGATACAATGTTAAATGCATTAAAACATTTAAGTAAATTCCTTACTTCATTTTGATAGGCTTTTAAATGAGGAGAAATGCAATGAATTTGATTTCGAATTTGTTTTACAATTATTTTAGAATCTCCAAACACTTTCAGATTATTTGCCTTTAATTCAATTGCTTTCCTTAATCCCTGAACCAACGCTTCATATTCATTTGTGTTATTGGTATATTCAAACTCTAACCTACATGAAATAAAACGTTTGTTTTTCATAGGGTCAATTAGGACACAGCCGGCTCCCGACCCCTCTAAAGTTTTAGAACCATCAAATAAAAGTGTCCAAAAATCGCTATCCACTATTGTGCAAGAATTGACATCTACATATATAGCTAAGTCTACTATTTTACAATCGATTTCATCAGCCTGTGAAAACCGAAGGAGATCAGGCTGAGAGTCAGATGTACTGCTGGCTTCTTCCGCTTGATAGTTTCCTAGTTCTAGCTCAACAAAGTAGTTTCCCAAAACAGAATCCACTGGCTCAGTTTTTTCTTCAAACTGAGTAACATTGTGTTTCATGTGGGGCTCCCTCAAAACCTTAATTTGATTTGGGCTTCCTTTATATGGAAGCCATAGATGTGACCAGTCTGAGGTGAAATATCCGTTCAGCTTTTCCGACCAATCCCTTCTCAAAACAAGTCCATAAGCTTTCGGTATGTCAGCCACCACAATGTCGATGACTTGACATACCTTATTATTTGAAGATAAGCGAATGAGAACATCCTCCATTTCTCCAATTACCTTCACATTTATCCTATCCAATTGAACGACCCTCTAGGTAGATGACTTAGGTTGTCCATTTATCCTTTTGCAAAGCAACAACGGCATGACATTGACTGATGACCCCGAGTCTACTAGGCAGTTATGCACGTTATGGTTGAAAATTTCAAAAGTAAGGAGAAAAGGTGGATTCTTGCTTTTAGGCTTACCTCCCATACTTGCTTCACCAATTTATTCTTCTTCTTGGGGCTGCTTGTCAGTGAGCAGCCTCTCCTTTGATACTTCAAGTGCTTTCAATAGCTTTTCTTTCTGCTGTGGCACATTGCACATTTCAAATAATGAGATGTTTTCCCTTACCTTCTTGATATCTTCCACAATGTCATAATCCATCTTATGTTCTGTGAGATTCGATCTATCATTATTTATTTTTTCTTCATTGAGCTTAGTAGGCATGCTGGTCTGTCTAGGATTCTGACTGGTGATGGTAAAATCCAGAATTTTATTAATTGAGACACTATTTTGAAATTTCTTAACATTCTTTTGAATCCTTTTGATCTTCAGGAGCATCAGACTATTTTCCTTAACCAACCCTTGGCTTCTTGTCATTACATTTGTTTCTAGGATGCCCTCGTGTCTCAGATCCCTTTCTTCCTTGGCATCAAACAACGATACACAGTCCCATAAAACCATAGCTTCATCCTCCTGTTTTTCTGTTGAATTATTGTTGTCCTTCCCTTCTTCATCGTTGTCTTTAGTTAATTTGGAATCCAAAAGCCGATTCATAACCAACATCATTGAATTTATCCATTGAGGACAACTCTTTTCAGAATGGGGTTGTTGGTGGAAAGTGCAAAAGTTATCCATCCCTACCTCCATTAAGTTCATAGATGCAGGGCTGTGCAGAGGGGGTTGGGATTGATTGTTATCTTCCCTTTTCTTGTAATAAGGCTTGTAGAACTTTTGGGCTTCCTTTTCCTTTTCCAAGTCTATGATTCTGTTAGAAAGCTTCTGCATCATCTTTGCCATTCCTTCAAAATCTGGTGATTGCTCCTCTTTAGGCTTAGTAAACAACAAAGCTTTCCTCCCAACATTTTTCTCTCCTGACCATTCAAGATAATCTTCGATACTTTCCCTTCCAATCTCTACTCTCTCCGCTTCCTCATAAGTCTCTGCTAGCGTAGGTTTGGCCTTCATTTTGGCAAACATGGCCAACTTGGGTCCTAGATTTGAGGTATAATATTTAATCAGGACTTTATCCGAGGGTTTGTCAGCTTCAGAAAAATTCTTAAGATAGCCGCGAATCTTTGGGTAAAACTATGCACCTTCTCTTTTCTTTCTTTCTTTAAGGCACATAGTCCTTTCATGAGAGCTGCATGAGTTTTTTGGGTTGCATACTTACTTCTAAAAATCCTTTCAAAGGTATCCCAATTAGGGATAGATTTTGTAGGAAAACCAAAGTACCATGATGCTACTACTCCTTTAAGGGTGTGTGGAAAAAGTATACAAACTACATCCTCATATTCCCCAGCCCTTAATCCTTCTATCGCCAAATAGAGACTTTGCAAGTGATCATCTACTAACATCTTCTCATTTGGATCAAACTTGGGCAGGATCTTTTCGAAATATTGAGGTAAATCATGCAAAGGAGGTGTTAGGTTTAAAGGTGATCTGGATTTCCAGGCAGGTTGTGGATTTGGTGGGTTGGGTGGCTGATTTGCGTTTACGCCTGCCATGAGTCTGGGTGGAGAGTGAGGTGGTGAATGAATAGGAGTATGAACAGGAGAACCGGAAGGAGTATCTGGGCCTACTTGATTCAAAGGCTGTACAACTTCCTGTAAGGTTGTTTCTACAAGTTATTCCAAATCTCCAACCAACACTGAGTCTTCCAGTATAGGACGATCTTTCCTTTTATATTCTCTTCTGGGCAATTTATGGATAATCGGTAATCCTCCAATATTCTTCACATATGCCCTAGTGTGTATTCTCATATCATTAACAACTTTGTTGACTACAGAAAGCAAATGTTCTCTAACCTGCTCTACAGGAATTGGATTGGAAAACAAACTTCCTTCTGAACTATCATCGATGGAATAAGTTCGAGAAAACGGGTTTCCTCATCCAGCCATGCACTAGCGGCCCTCCTTCTAGTGCCAAAATTTGTTGAGGCCTAGAAATTTGTAGGCAAAAATAGCAAGGGATTCTCCCCAGTCAATGTTCCCAACTAGCCCGTGACTGTTTGGTGTAGGGAATCCATCCGGTTTGCGGTCCGGCTACCGTAGGTAAGGTAACAAAATAAAGGGTTTTACTGGTTGCGGCTCGGTCCACTGTATATATTTTTGTATTTTTTGACTTTAAGTATGATATGCAAGTACCTATCTAAAATTCAGGTTGATAAAGAGTGCAAGGAGTGGTTGCAATGTGATGCGCAGGTTCTTACCGCTCGTCTTAGACTCTCTCGCATCTAAATCATCACAACTAGAAAATACATACTAACTAAACTGTCTCTAGAGAGCAAAATATTAATTCATGGGTAATTTAATACTGTTCACATGTTAAGGTAAATCACAGATAGCTGTTCTTAGCACCAAACACATAAACATGAATAAGATATATATGACAAGATAGCTCATCAACAGTTAAAACCTCCATTACTCATAGTGTAAATTATCACAGAATATACTAGAGAACATTCAGATAAGAACATAGGTTTAGAAAGTTAGAACGCTCTCAAATTTAATGAAACAAAGTTGAAAACGAAATAATTCCTCTTCATCATTGTTCATTTTATCACATTCGAACATTCCACATAGCACCTTCTCCAATAGGCAAAATTTGCAATTTCTTATTGTAAAATGAAGTAGTTCCTCTTACACACAATAGCTCACAAGTTTTTCCAGGGAAAAAGCCCATGTAAACTCTAACTTTCCTATATTTAAACCAAAAATACAAAACCCTTGGGCTGCCCCAGCCATGTGACCTTTGGGATCCCCAAAAACCGTTTAATCTCACCATTTTGTCCTTTTCATGAGTACTCATGATTCATATAATGCGTTACATTTCAGATTTCAACTTATGAGTACTTAATCAAAAGGGATCCGCTAGGTAACTGGCAGACCCTCTCCAAGCCTGGGCTCTTATTGCCATCGATTCTGCCTTGTATTTTATTTGTCCTTCTTTAGATCCCGTTGATTTCAGAGCAAACTCTGCTGATCATTTCTTAGCCAACTTCCTCAGCTTTATCGTTTGGCTACGTCCTCTCGTGGTAGTAATATGAAGAATCTTCTGCGTCCGTCTGTAGTTAAACAACATTCATCATTAATTAGGATGGCATATTTTCAATAAAATTAAAATATCCTACACAAAACTAATCATCAAAATGAGGCCTAGTACTGCACCCTCATCACGAAATCCTTAACGAGAATAAAAAACTACCGCTGCCCACACAGGGGTTAAGAACTCACAAGACGGCGGGACAAACCTTATCGGTGGCTTGAACCATTTAAACATCGGCCGGATAGTCTTACTTGCAGCCACAATGGTGGGTTTCAAATGGACAAAGAGTTTCGTAGGACCGTTAAGTCTATTGGAGTCAGAAGAGCTAAATGCCAACGCATCGATGGAAAAGTTCATTGTCGGCGAACGGAAAGACATCAACGTCGGGAGGTTAGTGCATTACAAAGCCGCAATGGCGGGAGATGAAAAACTATGAGCCCCGTGGCTAAAAAAACATATCGATGAAACACATACAAAGCATCGGCGAGCGGAGTAGTTATATGGCGGACACTTAGTTCGCTCGGGGGCCGCAATAGCAGAAAACAATCAGGCTACAGCCTTCGGTCAAAATCATAAACTTTTCGCTATAGCGCAGAAATATCGTGGAAATGTTAAGTGTTCGAAAAACTTAAGGTCGAGCAGCAATCCAAAAATCTTGTCTCACTTCCAAAACAGTGGCTTCATAAAAATCAAACAACCCCAACTTACACTTCGACCAACCTCCGACAATGCAAACAGGTCAAACACATAACACGTCATTGGAGAAGTCTAGACTATCCGGCACAACACTCATCATTCAGCTTCCGCAACGAAGGCTTCATGAGTAAATATGGCTCCGATGCATTGTTCAAATGGCCTCTGAACAACCAAACTAAAAAGTTACTTTCGGCTAGGCAGCGATGAAAGTTTGCTTCACCTCTGGAACAGTGGCGAAAAGAGAAAAAGACTTCCGAAAACAACGAAAGCAATCACAGATCAAAGGGCAATATTTCAAACCAACTCCGGAATTCACAACCCAAAGCAGTTTCAGACATAAGCAGTTTTCCAAAAAGCATGAAGACAGTCACCCTCAAAACAATCCAAATTTGTAGCGGAGGGAAGGCAAAACAGAGTTCATGGATCCAAACGATTCTAGGAAAAATAAAAATTAAGAGGAGGGTCCAAAATTTCGAAAATTTGGGAAAACAGTTGCAGCTGCAACATAACCATAGGAATTTTTAATATATGTGATATTGTGACTCACCTCTTCACTTACTATGGTGATAATCAATGTATAATAAGTATTGTCTTTTGTATTCCATATTGAAATCTATTTGTCTATTGCATGTTCTACAGGTTCAATCCCATTTTCTCCTTCACAAGTGTGTTCCCATAGATCATTGAGTTCGAGTATATGATTCATCTTTTCAATAATTTTGGATAGTTATCTTTGCAATTGAGCACCACATTGACAATAGACACAAGAGAATGAATATTTATAAACAAAAGAACTTAAAGCTATACTCAATATGTAGATAACTCAAATTGCAAACAATTTAAACCAAACCTACAAAAATTCAAATAACTTAATCAATTTTGAGAATGATGTTGGCCCATGTTTGTCGTTATACCAAAAAGTCAGCCTTTTACTTTTTGATACAACTCCAAAGTTAATGGATCCATGTGAGGTTGTTAGACCATGTCATAATTATTGGAGGAAGTGTTGACCACAAAGTCAACAATCTCCCCCTTGACACCAACCAAGTGAACTCAAACCCATGACTTTTTGGCTCTGATACCAATTTTTGGTATATGTTTGTTGTTAAACCAAAAAGGTCGACTTATTAGTTTCATACACAATCACCATAGTTAACGGATCCACTTGAGGTTGTTAAACCATGTTAGGAGTTTCAAAGGAGGTGTTGAATACTAAGTAAACAAAGGATACAAGGGTAGATCCCAATATAAGGGCATGATCGTTTGAAATGAATTGGAAAACAAAACTCTTCATACCATTACTTGAAACTACAATATATATTTTTATGAGTGATGCTTACTCAAAAATTATGAAAATGAAAAAAATGTCATCCTAATTTGTGTATCCTCCTCATCCTAGATTAGATAATATGAAAAATATTTTTTTTTACAAAACACGGTAGAGAAGTTGTGTGTATGAAGATATACATAGCCCAATTATATTCACATGGGTGTTTTTTACAAGACAGAACAATATTTTGATTACACGTGAAAAAAACTATATAGAAAAGTAGTTCTAGTGCTAGCCTTTGTGCAACGTCATGTGTTGGTCTTACTTCCAAATGGTTTTATGTGAGAAAGTGGCCCTGTCGCTATTTGGGGGAAGAAATCAAACAACACAATTGTGTATTCTATGGAGGTAATGCACACAAATATACACATACAAAGGAGAGGATACCACAAGACGAATACATGCATGTAGAGGAGATGATACCACAAGATAAATACACACACAAATAGGAGATGATACCACAAGATACATACATGCATCATAAGAGGGAGGTAATACACACAACAATAGAGAGGGAGGTAATACACACAAAAATAGAGGGGAGATAAACCACATAGATGAAAGGATATTATGAATTAGGGTTTGATGATGTAAGGCACAATTATAAGGAGACAATAGTGTAGGTCTAGAAGTAACCGAAGGAGACATAAACAACTAGGTTGTAAATAGTTGGAAAATACCTATGGAGAAATTACAACACACAAAGGTAGTAGACTAGAGAAAATTAAAGGAGGATGGGATGAAGTAGATAAATAGTAATCATGGAGTTACAAAATATACCTGGGATGTGATACCAATTGATAAGCTTGGGATAACTCCAATGCTAGGATGATTTTATTAACATGAGACTTATATAAATACATGTGGATCTAACGGTTGGTTTTATATTCCAAGAGGCCAATTCAAATTCTCCTATGAATCTTCGTATGTCCTAAATTAATAATAATGATAATTACATTATAACTATAATCTCTAGGATTAGGTTTCTAACATTTAAAAATTAATTTTTGAATTCTTAACTTTCACTCATTCCATTTTCTAATTAATTAGAGAGGTTGTTAATGAGACATAACTCCATGAGAATGTTGTTATTTTTTTAAAGCACACACAAAAAAAAATGCATTTATTAAGAAGTTTTCTAAAAGTGCAATGTGGCAACTTTCACATGTCGTTGTTTACTAAAATCCCCACAAAAAATTGTCATCACTTCCCATGCCATCTTTTGATTTTGATGTGACAAATTCGATAGTCTTGTTTCTCAAATTTTATGTTCAACCTAAAACTTATTAGTCCCTTCCTACGACAGATATTAGATGTTCCACCATTTCTAATTAGTTTAATAACAATACATTATAAAACATTATATTTAACATAGTCATCAAAAGTAATATTATTTTTTAATATTTTTTATTATGTTTCTTTCTCAATGTTTATTGGACAATACTTAAAGATTTGACATTTTTTTATCATTGGACACAATAAAATAAAATAAAATCCACATACCTTACCACTTTGCAAATCTTGGAAAATATTGATATGACATCATTATACTCATAAAATCAAAATTTAGATACACATGGGTTTTATGAGTACCTGTTGTGTACACTTCAATTACGATAAGTCCTGGTGAACAACCTGAAAGGTGATTTTGTTGATTGTATAGCATCGGGAGTCATTCTCCAAGATTTGGGTGGTATCAAGTCGGACTTGTGAGTCCTATCAAGTCCTATGTACCCTCATAAGATTGAGGTGGTGATGTTGTATTGTAAATCTTGTGAGTAATATCAAGCTAAGTATCTGAGTAATATTAAGACTAGACTTGTGATTAATATCAAGTATTCTCATGGAAGGTACCCTATGAGAATGGATCTCCAATTGTGGAGATGATCTTGTGTTGTATCGAGATTGAAGTCTTGTGTTGTATCAAGAATGTGAACCTCCATTTTTTTAGGTGGTTGTATTATTTGATATATTTCTAGTCATGGTCACTGAGTGCTATAAGTCTCCTTTAGGGCTTAACTAACCCTAGAGTGAATTACTTTAGCATATGACTATATGGTTTGGGGTAATATATATGATCATCAATATGCATGGAACAATTCTTCTGAGTACGGTATGATAAGATGGACAAATAATACACTTATGGACCATGCATTAATTATTTAATGATAATGAGATAAATCATAGAGAAAGAGAATCTGAATTGCCCATGCAAATGTCTGAGTGAACTCAAGTTATAAAGCTTCAGTAAAATATGAATGCCTCAATAAATGCCTCAGTGAAAGCATTGGTTGAACTATTAATGAATGTAGTTAGTTAAGTAAAGAAGAGCTTAATGTTCATCAATCAACATGCATCAATTAACTAAAGAGATCCATGCAAAAGTTAATAATAAAAATTACGCATGGATGGTACTAAGAGTGAAGCAATGATGACACTTCAGTTATCATGTTAACAAAGTGATCAATAGTCAATTAAAGATTTAGTTCAAGTAAGTTATCATTCACTTTAAGTAAGTTAACATTCATTTCAAGTAAGTTAACATTCATTCCAAGTCAGTTAACATTCATTTCAAGTAGGTTAACATTCAGTTCAAGTCAGCTAATATTTAGTTCAAGTAAGTTAACATTTAGTTCAAGTCAGTTAACATTCAGTTCAAGTCAGTTCACTTTCAGTTCAAGACATTGAACATTCAATTAAAGCTAATTGAGGAAAGGAAGGACACCAATGTTTGCATGGAGGGAGTTCTAGTTAGCCCCCCCTTGTGAATGCACTATGTGGTGCTCTTAGTGTGTTACTGAGCCTCCTATGCTCTACCTTCTACATTCTAGGGGTTTTGGCTTCTTATTAATGTGCTAGGAATATGGAAAGTTCAATATAGTTGCATATAGTTGTTTTTGTAGGGTTGCATTGGATCTCTCTTCTCTACCACTGAGTTGATATCTCTTATTGGGAAATATTCTTATGTGCTATAAACCATTCTTTGCAAATATATCTATCATACTCAAATAATTGTTGGCTTTTTCGTCCTCCGTGTTTGGAGGATTTTCCCTGGGTATATATTGTCTCTCATGTTTGATTGATTTATATGGATGATTTATGGATCTGATTTACATGGCTGATTTATTTATGAGATTCATATGTGGCTGATATAAAGATTCATATGTGGATGATATAAGGATTCATATGTGGTTGATTTATGAAATTCATAAGTGCTAAATTTTTTTGATAAAAGCTTTAAAGTTCAAGAATCTCTAATTTTTCTCAAACATCAACAACTTTCCCTATAAATTCATTAAATTGAAAGCTTTGTATGCAATGTACTTTTCCAAAAACAGTTTTCTATAAAATTCATCAGGTTTTTGAAAATTTTGAATTTGGTGCTTTCTTCCTGTAGCTACATAATCAACCATGGGGTTTGAAATATAATCGGTGTATGTGTGAAGTATATTTGTTATTATTAGGATTTCAATTATTATTATGTTGGTGAGAAGGATGATCCCATTCCCTGATGAAGTGCTAGAGCATGTATTGACATTCTTGGCATTGCATAGGGGAAAGAACACAGTTTTCCTGGCCTGTAAGTTGTGGTTCAAATTAAATCAGGAAATAGGAATCATGTTTTCATCAGAAATTGTTATGTTGTGAACCCCACTGTTATCTCCCAAAATAAATTTATTTTGATAGTAGGAAGAATCTTCTTATGTAATGAAAGATATGAGTATCACTGACAATTTGAAAGCCTCTATTTTTTATTTGGATGAAAATTTTACAAGTTATGCTTCCAGTGGCTTAGGTGAGGACTATTATAGCTCATTAGCCACTGAAAAACTATGTTTTAGCGGCTAAAC
Organism: Pseudotsuga menziesii; assembly: GCA_001517045.1. NCBI lineage: Eukaryota > Viridiplantae > Streptophyta > Pinopsida > Pinales > Pinaceae > Pseudotsuga > Pseudotsuga menziesii. The sequence continues at coordinate 377,645 of LPNX010068343.1, read as the reverse complement.
AGTTGAACACGAGGCAAAGGAGAACCACCGAAAGTGATCTGAGCAAGCAGAGTCAAAGTAACCGTCTTTTGGTGGCTTAGGAGAGACTACAGAAAACTCATTAGCCACTGAAAAGGGGTGCTTTCAACATATAAGAGAGAGAAACAAGAAAGGTTTTAACCGCCGAAAGTGCGTGGCGAGAAGCATTGGGAAAAGTACATTCGGTGGCATAGGAAAGGCTCGAAACATATCATTAGCCATTGAAAAGGGTCTCTTTCGGAAGATTAGAGAAAGGTGAAACACGTATGCTAACCACTGAAAGCGGGAAGATAAGCATCGAGTGAAAAACCCTTTCGACAGTTTAGGCGAAAGCTAGGGCATTTTATTAAACCACTGAAAGAACAGGTTTTCGACAGTTAAATTTTTTTTCGTCAAGGTCGTTATCCGCTGAAAGAAAAATTTCACCATGACGACGGGGTAAAGGTTTCAATGGCTTAAGCAAGAAAGACAACACTTTGTTAGCCACCAAAAGCCGGCTTTTTGGCAGCTAGCTGAAAAAATCCCGGAGGATCTTAACCACCGAAAGGGAAAAATAACGAAATGGTTAGGAACTGTCACATATGACCCCATCAGCAAGATAAAGGATCATTTGAGAGCATGATTACCCACCGAAAAAATTTGGAGTTGTATGACTATGCGGGGAAATGAGTAAAACGGGTCGTTATGCAATTGGAAAAATATTGATTTGACTGGAAACCCTCAGTCTCCCTCCACCTATCCAAAAGATCATCAAATAGCCATCGAATGCTCTGACTGAATTAGGTTACAGTTATGTGGGAAAGAGATCTAAAGGATCGAGTTGCTGTCATCATTCTTGTGACCTCGACCTCCATAATGACAGAAAACCCTCATAATTAGTGCCAGGAGACTCCATCGTATTTCACCTTCAAAATTAGCAAATTCTCCATCAGAAAAACTAGCTTTGAAAGAGCGTCCTGCTAAAGCACACTGTATACAAGTTTGAAAATTATTTTGCAGGTACCTTGGAAATACACCCATCAGGATGAAGAAGAGTGGACCAGCTCTCAGGAAGGAGCTAGGTGATACCAGTTATCTAGAAGCACCTCCAGAGGTTTGCAGACTTTTCCAAGAGGTGGGCTGTTACAAATTCTGTAAAAAAATACAAGGCTTCCATCAATAGGTGGCTGAAGCTTTTGCCATCTCCTTTGATGGTTCAAAAGCAGTCATAGGAAAAGAGGAGTTTCTCATAGATGAAGCACTTATCACAGAGGTGATAGAACTCCCTTCCATAGGAGAGAAATGGTTCAAGACCACTATACCAAAAGAGGTGGAATCCAGGTCTTACCTTAAGCCTGAGCATAGAGGAATAATATGGAAGAAGAGTGTGCCATCATCATGGATGGAGGAGAATTGAAACAGCTGCTGAAGGCTATTGTGGTCTACTTAACCTATGAAGGGAGATATAATAGAGCAATGATCTACCATTTCAAGCTCATGAATCATTTCACAGGTAAAATCCCTCTCAATTTGCCCTTTTATTTAGACAGAAGTCTAGGGAATATGGAACATCAAGTAAAATCCCTTCCATCCAAAATTACTAGTAGACTATCCCACCATGGTCTTATCCAGCTATTGGTCCAAAAGCTATTGCAGAGAAGAAACATGGCTTGGCCTTATTTTCTATTCTGGAATGGCTTTGAGACATGCCTTTAACCAGAGGAGAAAGGGAAGTCTCCTGCCAAGAAATATAGCACCCCAAGGAGTAGGAAAAGAAGGAGGAGGGCCATTTCCCTAGCAGCAACAACAGAACAACCTCCCTTCTCTTCCAAGACCAAGAAGGCAAAGAGGAATTTGGAATTCAGTGAGAAAGGTCAGGAGGTAGAAGCACACCATGAAAATGTCTTAAATCTATCCTATTCAGATTCTGAGGAAGAACAAGAAGCAGATGCAGCCCTATCTCTACAAATTGTACTATTATCTGAAGCATTTCCATCCCCCACACCACAGGAGCAAGAAGAACTAGTAGAAAGGGCTTCCTCCAGCAGTCTTAGAAGTCAAAAGATCAATTTGATACTGAGGTAGGTTTATGAAATGGAGGTCTTGGAAAGATAACTAAAGAGAAATAATGAGACATTGACTAGGATAAACAAGCTACTGCATAAGTCCTACCTGGAGAAGAGAGAAAGATACATCTTCTTGAAAAGGCTGAACAAAAGATGCCTAAAGGAAAATACCAGGTTATATAAGATGGTTAGGCTCCGAAGGCTATAGCTGAAGGAAGCCAAAGCAAACCCTAGCAACCACCTCACCTTATCAACCCTAGCTGAAGAAGCCATCAATTTCCAACCTCTTGAAGCTAGCCAAGGCACTGTTAATGCCCCTAGCACGAAGCCTACAGAAGAGGAAAGCTGAGCCAATAGGCCTGAAAAGACATTTTTGATGAAAACCTAATAATTTTTTGTAAAACAGGACTTTCGGTGGCTTAGGCAGATGATGGAGCAGTCCATTAGCCACCAAAAGTGTCACTTTCGACAGCTAATGGTTTTGATAGACTAGCCTCTTAATCACCGAAAGCGAACAGAGGCTTAAGAGCAAGTTTTGGCAGACAGAACCGGTTTTGGGTGACTTCAGATAGTTCATGGACGTGATCTAAAGACAAAAGGCACTGAGGGAAGCATTAGAAAGGGTCTATGTGACATCCACTATGACATAACAGTGCCAAAAGACACCAACCCTAGCTGCAAAAAGGAAATCAGTGGTTTAATTGGCAGAGAACCAATAGCAGTTATCACCAGCAATTGCTTCGGTTATTTACTATGCATTCAGTGAACTAAATCTTAAGTATAGTTAGACAAGTAGTTAGGTAGGGTTTCAAACCCTAATTTGCAAAAAATAGTTACTTTGTTTATTTTTGTAAAAATAGATCCAGGGTTTTAGGATCTGTATATTTTGTAAAAGGCTATAAAGCCTAAGAATATTTTTATAAAAATGGTTTGACTTCAGGGATTTATAAGCCTATACTATTGTCAGCTTCTCATTTTGCTCATTCTGGAATATAAGTTCTTTTGTTATGATCTGTTCAGCCATCATCTCTATCTTTACTGTACTTATGCCTGAATGTGTATTTAGGTTATTTTCAAGTTGATTAATAACTAATAGCTATCATCCTATTGGTCTGTTAATGTGATTTGATTTATAATTACCATCCTTATCATGATTTAGCCATTTATATGCATCTGTTTTGTATGTAATTTTGCCAGCTTGATGAGTTCTCCATCCATGCACCTTATTGTCAAACTACTAAACAGTTGTAACTAAAAGCCTTGTAATTGAGTCAGTTTTATGCATGTCTTGAGAGTGGAAGGTTATATAGGTCACCTGACTTGATCCATATCAAAAAACCCTAAAAACATTGTAAGTTACCAGGCATCCTCAAGCTACAACCTAGAGGAGTTTCCTGGAGTGATAACACCCACTATACTCATCAGGAGGTTCCCGAGGATAAATTCCACGGCGCTCAAGAAGAATCCCCATGTTCAAATGAAGTTTGTAGAACTGTGAAGTTATTTTCTCTACATTTTGGAAATGCAAATGATTTGATATTCTTAATCAGTTTCTAACTGCTGAAAATATAAAATAGAGTTGTGGAAACAACAATATGAAATTAGAGATGTGAGTAATGATTAAACCATTGACTACCTTTGGTTGATGCGATCAGTTGTTTCTAGAATTGTGGGGTTTTGATTCCTTAGCATTGAATCTACCTATGGAGCTATTGCTTGGAGGGAGTGAGGCTTCCTCCTACCATGATGGAGTAGTATTACATCCTTCAAAAGTGAAATATTCCTCTCTCATATCTCTTGGAAAAAACAATTTGGAATGAAAATATTATCCATATGCTACAAAAAATCCATTCCTGAAGAATTCAATGGATGCAAATCTAGATCAGAACTAGAGTATTCCCAAATAGCTAGTTAAGTCACCATGGCATGGATGTTTACCCAAATTTGAATTTATCCCACACCTAGAAGTCACCTCAAGAAATATGAGCACCTACATACAACATATGCAGGACCATGCCCTAAGATGTAAATTATTGGGGTTCTTGCCCAAGGAGAACGCTCTAATGGCATGGATCACCAATAAATGACAGCTAAAAGGTGCGACTGATATAAATGTGGGATTAAAGGTTTTTTTCACAACTATCTTCTCCAACCTGGATAACCACAAAAGAGTAGTGGATGAGGGCCCATATTTCTTAAACAATGCAGGCCTATTCATGCAATATTGGAAAGAAAACTTTAGTCCTGAGCAAGAATGCATTTTAGAGCTTTTAATTTGGGTTAGTCTATATTCTCTCCCTCATGAATATTTGGAGGAATAAACCTTGACGGGAATTGGTAACACCCTGGGAAAATTTATAAATATTGTTAAGGCCACCAAGTTGGGTTAGTACACACCCTTCACTCACATTTCCATGAACATGAATGTCTCAAAACCCCTCCCAAGTTCCATCTGTCTCAGCTTCCATTATTGTGAATGGATCCAAATCATAGATTATGAACACATCTACTTTAGATGATAAAATTATCATGATCATGTCCATATCTATCATGATTTTTCCTTAGTTAAAACAACCCAAACCTTGGTAATCCCCTTGCAAGAAAACATAGAAGGATTTAACTTTGATAATAATAAAAAAATAAGGGTTTTTAGAAGCCATATTATTCCCATCAAAAACCAACCGACTGATCACTCTATTCGGTTTGGAGTTCTAGAAGATACAAAAATGACATTAGAAGAGAATGATATCCCAACTTCAGATGACATGAGAATTATTAAGCCACCTCCTCCAAATAATCCGACCAAAAGAAGGAAAATCAACATGACAGAGGACAATACCATGGGGAAAAGGACTAAATAGAGTTGGAAGACGAAGAATATGAACTTGATCTAGAGGACAAAACCTTGGAAAACATAATAGAGGCTAGTACCAAATGGTATCTCCAAACTCTCCCTGCTTCATAGATCATGATCATAAAAATCCCCTCAAGAAGTGGAATCCAAAATTTCCAAGAAATCAAATCACCTATATTAGCCTAAAATCCTTCTTGAATTTAAACAAAGTCGAGTATTCGTGCATCCCATGGGAAGCATGAAAGACACAAAAAGAGTCCACAAAAATATCAATAGAAATTGGCCAAATTAGAGGAGCATCTGACAACATCAAGTAATTATAGATCTAATTTGGATTGGATCCAGTCCATTCCTTCATCTCAATAAAGTTTCCTATGAATATTCTATCCTAGAACATTCAAGGCTTGTTTGGGAAGAGTAAATAATATATTCTTTGATCGAAGATTCACCAGTAATCCCCTTTAGTAGTCATGAGTAAATAAACCAAATGTACAACATATCTCAATCAAATTATTGATCTATTTTGTTGGAAAATATTCCACTCCATGGATTTGGATGCTAAAGGATCAACTAGAGAAAACTATATCATTTGGAACCTAGGCCTAATTGATATCTTTGATTTCTTCTCTACTGCCTTCTCTCTCTCGGCCATCTTATACATCATAGGCCTAGATTCTAGTGGAAACCTCACCACTATTTACTTTCCTCCTACCCTAGATTCAAAACCAAATTTTTTTGACTCTCTCCAACTCATTCGAGATCTCTCCCAATAGCCTCAAAGTATCTTAGGCAAAGACTTCAACATGATAACTTCATCTCTGGGAAAATAAAGGAGGGATCCAATGCCTAGAATGTACAATAAAATCCTTCATCTCTCTCATTCCAATGCTAATATCGGTAGATATTGAACCCAAGAATGGAAAGCACATGTGGAACAACAAACCTAGTAGCTCCCACCAGATTACTTCTCGACTTGATAGATTCCTCATTTATGCTCCCCTTGTATATCTAGGACTTTATATTGAATGAAATATCCTCCCAAGGGTAGGATCGTATCATTGGCCAATCATTCTTGAAATATACTTTGCAAATAGTCAGCACAACTCTCTCTTTTGATTCAAAAATTTTTGATTTGACCACCGAGAGTGTATCGACGCACTCACCCAATGGTGGAGGGAGGCCCTAATGTACTATGTTAATCCCTAAATGTTGGGAACATTCCCCCTATAGTGTGGCACTTCACCCCGTATATGGTGTTGCATTACATATCATTGATGTAGGATTGGGTCTATTAGTTGTTATTGTACACCTTTGTCTCATATATATAGGAAGGATATATTTTTCATTTGAGAACCATTGTATATTTTCTTGTCTTGGGTACAAAGTACAATGTGTAAGAAGGTTCCTCCCTCAAAGATGATTTCTATTAATATATATTATTCATTATTAAGGTTTGGATTACTCTCTTTTGGTCTATTTCTGCTATTTTTATGCTATTTCTGGGACTTGGTTGCATAACACACTACAACAAATCCTGGAATTAGCATCCCATTTAGCGTCCCTTTTTAGTGTAATTTTTTTTTACATTGAGTGGTCAAACTAGATGCTAAATGGGACGTGTCATGGACAAAACTTAAAGCATCTCAAAAAGCATCCTTTTTTGCATCCTAGATAGCATCCTTTATGGCATCCAAAATAGCATCTATTTTTTTTCTTCCAAAATAACGTCCAACTTTGCTTCCTAAATAACGTCCTATTTTGCTTCCTATAGAGCGTCCGTTATTGCTTCCTAGAGAGCGTCCACTTTTGCTTGCTAAATGGCATCCTCGGTAGCAGCAATATTGCATCCATTTTTGCTACCACTTTAGCATCCTAGTTTGCACCACATTTTACTTCCAAAATAACGTCCAACTTTGCTTCCTAAATAATGTCCTATTTTGCTTCCACGTTTTACTTCCAAAATAACGTCCAACTTTGCTTCCAAAATAATGTCCAACTTTGCTTCCTAAATAATGTCCCATTTTGCACCACATATTACTTCCAATATAACGTCCAACTTTGCGTCCTAAATAACGTCTTATTTTGCTTCTTATAGAGTGTCTATTATTGCTTCCTAGAGAGCATCCACTTTTGCTTCCTAAATGGCATCCTCATTAGCACCATATTTTCATCCAGTATTGCATCCATTTTTGCTACCACTTTAGCATCCCATTTTGCACCATGTTTTAGCCCCAAGTTTTGCATCCAATGTTGCTTCTAGATCTAGAACATAGTGGGCTTTCGTTTTAGCTCATGTTTTAGCTTCCTTATTAGCACCACATTAGACTTGTTATTTAACACCTACAACCATATCGAATTGTGTGCTATTATATATTATATCAAATTATTATAATTATTCATTAATTTCAATGGTTCTCATTTATCATTTACTTCATAGTTCTTAAATAACATAATGAAACATTCAATTTAATTGTAGATACAATTATTGAGATTAATTGCATAGAATTTATGAATAAATTTAAGAGAAACATGCAACATTTATCCAAAACAGTAATATTAGTTTTCCATTAAAAGGTCATCAACAACTTCCAATATATATAAAAGTTAAAAGATAATAATGATAACATCGACATTATTTTTCATTCAAAATAAGTGAAATTATAAAGCATCATCACATCAATATTCTATCATACAGATAATCGTATTGAGGTTAAAACAACAAGTGAACAATATATAGTGAAAATATCAATATCCCAATAGATATTAAAAATCAAAATTTATCAACATTAATCCAAGATTATATGTCAACATGAATCCACCATACAAATCAAAATGACCCAAAATTTAATATGAACTTGGATAATCACAAAAATAACAATATGTGTCCAGTAGCATGGAGATAGAAAAAAACATCCACAATCTCAATAGAAGCATCAATGGCTACCATCATCATCATCCTCATAATCATCATCTATCCCAACATCATATCCATCATCATTTTCATTTGATCCAACTGTATGATTATCAGTAATATCTTTCTCTGGTACATCGGTGTCAACATAATCAATATCATCATCTACATCATCTTCACCGTTTTTTCTGTAAATACCAAGAAATAATCAATTTAGAACATTAGTAACAATTTCATTACATAATGCATATTATATGTTATATTGCAAATATTAGTGTGATAATTTATGCATTCTCACGAGTTTTCCAACCATGAATATAAACATAATCTCATCAACATATAGTAACCACACATATAAAGTGTATCCGCAACCATGCATACACACACATGTACACCATACATTTTCATATCACAATAGAAGAAGACATAGAGGCAAGGAACCAAACCGAGAAATGCCATTAGCTGACCCATGTAACTTGAGAAGAGAACAAGCCTACCCATATGAGTATCAACTTAGAATGGCCCGTGACAACATCTAGAATGAATAAAATAAATTACGCTTTACAAGACAATACAATGTTTAGGCCAATTTCTTCTTCAAATATATGCTAACTACTTTTAGAGTTATTGAAGAAACATTGAACTTGAACTTTACCATCTCAAGTGAAAGTTGAAATTAACATGATTCTTTCTAAATCAAAACAAAACTATGAAAGTTGTCTAGTCTAGCTTTTGTGAAAGTTCAACTAATATGATTTTATTTTAAAAAAAAACTAAGGTTGTCTTATCTAAACTTAATCAACAGCAGTGAAGATGCTCGGTTTTTAATAAGGATAAGCTAAAAGTTTGATCCACTTTATTTAATAATGCTTCACAACATTAAGGAATTTAACATAGTGGAATCAAAACCATACCAATTCAGAAAAAAGGTGTGAGATTATAGACCAAGACGTATAATACAAAACTACAAAACCAAGCAATACTTTACCATTCATTCAAATTCCATTACAAATATGTTTATTCCTCATTAGGATTTTAGTATAAACACACATGGAATTCAGATTTCAACATCTTCGTAGATTTAATTAATTTGTTAGCATTTGCTACATGAGTAATTTGTAGAGTTAATTACTTGTTCAACATTCCATTTGGGACATTAGTACTTTGCATAACTACAAAGTGGTCAAAGGAACTAGATGCATGTTGCAAGTTCCATCCATTTGCATTCCAAATTTGTGGTAGGGTGGTAATAAAAACGAAGCTAATTCTTTAGTACTACATGTTCAAGTCTACTATTCTTCTTGTGTAACTACACTATGTTAAATACTACTTGTCTAGTTGTAAGAGATACCACCAATTATCATGCTCTACCTTACCAAAAATGTAGTCAAAATCCATAATGATAATCCCATATGGTTCAAACAGTCACACAAAACCTACAACAATTTTCATTTAAAGTGTTTGACAAAGATTCAAGGAAGATTGCTTCGACCATAAGCTATAGTAGTTGGCTAGTAAAGTTCTTGTGAAAAGTTGTGAGCCAAATCTCTCCCACGCAAGGCCTGGAAGCCCAATATTGGAGAAGGAAAACCTACAGTAGTCAATTAGTAGGATTGAAAGGAATTATAGGAGAAGGTTGTGAGAAAAACCATGCCCAAATTCAACCAAGGGAACAAAAACCATTTTGCTTGGGACATTACAGAGTTGTATCCACTTTAACCACTTGGATTTCTTATACCCATCATATGTGCATAAATACAATTTAAGGAATCGATTCACCACCTCAGTTTGGCCATCTATCTACAGATGGAAAGTTGTACTCATCTTGAAGGATGTTCCTTGCAAATTCCAGCTTGAAAACAACTCTTGCCAAAAATGAAATGTAAATCTAGGATCTTTAACACAAATTATTAATTGACATGTGCCATGCAACTAGACAAATTTGAATAAGATTTGAACAATTTAACTAGACAACTAGACCAAACATAGTATTTAACTAAACAACTAGACAACTAGCATTGAGCAATTTTTTCTTCATTTGGTACATGATCAAATTCAAACAAAGTCTGAAATATATGTCATTTCTAAACTCAAGTGGTACAAAACCGAAGGACTTCAAGGCCACCATTGAAAGCAACCCAGCCATACAGGATGAGATAAGAAAACTTCGACATTAAGTTGAGGAGTATGCAAAGCAGTTTCCAACAATTGGATTTGAAAAATCATCCATGAAATATAAGGAATGAGAATGCCTATGTTGTGGACCAGTTCATGTCAAGCTTTGGTTTACATAGTTCCAAAGCACATCACATCCGAAAATTCCTCTAAGTTCAACTTCAGATCTATACTTTAACTAATACAAATGATCATAATCTAGCTTAAAGGGCAATGTAATTTTTCAACCCTAATGTGTTGTACTAAAAAATTGTAAAATGCATAGTAGAGGTTACAAAATATATGTTTATAAATTATGTCTACTTGTCCACATACTATGGCATTTTCTACGATCTATGAAATGCTTTCCATCTGGGTAAAACTCTATCTAAGGCTTGACTAGTCCTACAACTCCTCAGCAAACCAATCCATACTTTGAGAAAGCTAGCCATGTTTTGTTCAGCAAAAACCTAGATTCAACTAAAGGAGAGAATCATGATTCAAAAAAGGCTCTATGTGGGGAAAAATATGTACACTTAGTACTAAATTGATGCAGTTCCTGGTTATCCACACAGACATGGTCAATTTGTCTTTTTGTAATCAAGGTAATTTGTTGTTCTAGAAAAATAATCAAGGTAATTATTTATCTACACAAATATGCTAGCAGTTCAAGGGGATCAACAAAAACATGACATAAATGTAACAAGCGTCAATAATTGTGGTTTTTTATTAGTTTAACAAAGATAGTAGTAGTGCTTAAAATAGGCTCTTCAATTACACTGAAAATCATTGTTACTGCCAGCACTTTAACATAGTGTTGATTAAGATAAACCTTCATGCTACAACTATCTACTGAAGGTAAAATATGCTGAAACTTTTTAATAGAACCTATCACTTAAATCACTAACATGTAAGAACCCTAAATACTCCACAAATATCAGGAATTTTCGGGCCCAAGAGGATTAGCTATTAAATAATTAGGGAGAAATTAGTTACCAAGTAGATTTGCAAATGAAGTCTATTAAAATGGGATTTGGGTCTCCAACACTCTCTTCAAGAAATGGGGATGACAACTAATGACCTTCTGATGTGCCTCTCTCCCTTAGAGATTATTTTTTAGATCCTTCTGGGAATTTTCATGTCAAGAGCACCCACAAACACTAGAAATACTATTAATGAAATATAAAGAAAGTGGCCCAACCTTCATTGATTGAAAATTGTAAGCTAATGATGTTGATAGCCTAAGCCACGGGGAGAGTGAAGGAGAATAAATAATAAGTATGTGCTTACTTTTGATCCCTAAGATTCTCCATATTAAAATGTAAATCTGTCGATGGATTTACATTTTCTTTTTTGGAAAGGGCAGTTAAATTAGAGAAGGAGGTCTCCACCTTCATCTTGGACATGTGTAGAAAATAACTAGATTTGGAATCTTAGTAGGCTTATTTGAAATCCCTGGTCAATATAATTGTGTCCCACCTTAAACTATTGAAACAAGAATTTTTATCTCTGTCTCCTTTTAACTTTGATCCAGCTGTGGACTTTTCCTCCAAATACTTTTCTCTTGTAAAAAAAACTCAGCACACTCCTAAACTGGATGTGGAGAATCCAATAGATGTTTTCATCCATGTTGATCAACTTGAAATGGATGGCTCATCAAGTGCTTTAGAGGCCTCCATTAGGTGTTAGGGATGAATCTGTTAGCCATGGTGGAGTAGTCCAGGAATTTTATATGCCCCCCACAATTCTACTTTCATGGTCAACATACCCAAAATGGATAACCCTCCCACCTTTGACTCTTTTAGACCAATGTCATTGTGTAATTTTTATACAAGATTATAACATCTATTGTGGTAAAGTCGTATGTTGTATTCTTACAAAGACTAGATACTTTTGAAAGAAATGAAGTATCCAGGGAGCAAAAGAGAAAAGATGAGTTTTCAGAAGGGGGGCCATTAGGAATCTCAGAGTGCCTTTTCCTTAGATGCCCTTTATAGTTTTGGTTGAAGAGTTAGTGTAATGATAAAAAAAATCCATTGATGCATACAAAGTCCACAAATATGGGTATTCATGTGCTTACATTAGCTTGGAGACTACATCTTATGGGTCTGCAATACAAATAATAATCTGCTTGGATGATTGTGAAATGATCTTTATGTTCCTTTGCAAAGTTAATTCCATACAAATATAAATAGCAAGGTTAATTCCATACAAATATAACTATGACATTGGATCTGCTCACTTGCCACTGGTCTGTGTACCATTCCAACAAACCTGCATTACAGGAGTTTCCATTGGCCCAGTCACTTGGAATGACTGGAATTTTTTTAAAATCAATCTTATCCTGCCAATCTTTTAGTATGGTTGTTTGCTTTGCCAACCTTGAAAATGTCCCTTTCCTTAGTATCGACTCTTAACTTTTTCCATGACTAAAATGGTGCCAAAATATCATAGGTGATTGCTAGACATGTTGCACTACTAGAGACCAATCATATTTTTTCTTCCAAATGAGAAATTGCATTTGGGGTATAATTAAATTGCTTGTCCATAGAAATTATATTCTGATTGCTTTTTCATTTTGGGAAAATAGCGTATTCTTCTTAGTAATCTGTTTATATTTTGCTACTTACCTAGTTTATAATTATCTGAAATAAATTTAGGCTTTAGTTATTTTGTCCTGAAAATCAATTACTATAGTCCTACATTAACTTAAGATTATTTCCTTGGTCTTGTGTTTTCTGTTTGAGAGATGAAAATTTTGGGTCAGTGATCTGTGTATCAAACTGAAACATAGAAAGTTGAAGGATTAGCATGATTGATTGGCTGCTCAAATATGTAACAACAAATTAGTGGCCCTAGATCAGATCTGACTAGTCCCAAACTGATGCATTTTGAGTCCTTGAACAACACCCAACATAATCGAGTATTGGATCTTTACATAGAGTAGTATCCCTAATGTTACAACATTCATGAAGATGTTGAAGAGAGTCCTAGAAAAGGGGATGAATGTTGTTACATGCTTGTCCCTCTCCAAACCCACTTCAACAACCCCCACAGCATGATAAACTCCCCAATGAGCCCCTAGGGACCCACATCTAGACAAAATTACAGCCAATGAAGAACCACAACACATCCCAAGCAAACCCACTCCTGTAAAGAATTAAAGAATTGGGTGCACCCCAAGCAAACTCCTGAAACTTTAAATATCCGAAATGCACCCTATGAAGAACCCAAAATCCTAGTGAAACCAACACAATAACCTTGCCAAAAGAAAATAAATAGTCCACCACAAAATTAATTCACCTTAACCACCAAGCCACCCATTCTAAAACAACATAAAGCAAACGCTCATAAAATCAAGCAACAAAATCAGGGGCAGTGCCTGGAAAAACAACACATAGGAAAGAAAACTAGTTTAGTCTTCATCTAGGATTATGTTAGAAAGTAGGATGGTTTCAAACTTTGAATATAGATTTGATATACTTTATAATATATCATTATCAACTGATGATAGCATTTCCTCTACTTTGTCTTTATTTATCCTATATTTCATGTACTACATTGTATCAGTGAACCAATTCAATTGAGTTTGGAGAAGACAAATACAAACACACACATGCATTAACTTAGAAAATCTCAACTTAATTCACTCTAAAACAAGTTAAAAAATTGCCCAGGTAGACATCTGGGTTCTATATTATCCTTTAACTCACAGGAAGATAAGACGCCAGTGATACCCATGCTCACTACCAACCTCTATGCACTCTTGTATCAATTTATATGCCAAAAGTTTATTGCTCTTTCAAACATAGGAGTTATTTAGCAAACAGAAATTCATATAAAAAAGCCGAGACAAATACATATAGCAAGTACTTTTCCTTATTGGTGTTCTACAAAACTTTCTATTCTACATCTATTGGAAATTCAATGGATGTTCAGCTAATCTTCAAACAAGTTGAACCAAAAATATTTTTAGCAAAGCACCAAGCTGAAAAGTCCCCAATGCTCAAGTCGCAATTAGAAATAGGTCATAAATGCCAAAATAAGAGAAGCACTGCATTGAAAAACATAGTTGTCTGTTCAATGGTATCTTACAGCATAACAAAAGTCCACACTAATAAATCCCCCAGTCTGTTCAATGGTATCATTATAGCATAAAACAAATCCACACTAAGAAATCCCCCATGTTCGAATTTCCCTATACGAAGTTCTCCATGATATAGAGTCTAGACTACGTGATAAAACCTATGCATGTATGTTGGAAAAACAAAATTCTGAAAAGTAGGCATGCAAACCAAAGACCAAACATGAATTGTAAAAATATTTCAATATGGAAGGGATGTTGGGACAAATGGAAATTACGTTAATCCATATTAATATTTTAGTGAGAAAGAATGAAGAGCCATATGTTTGGTAGGAAGATTCATTCAGTCGATGAAACAACAATTTATGCGGTTGAGTAAGCAGCAGTATAACCAGGATTAAATAGAGTAGTAGTGGAACCAACAACATCTCAGCCATAAGCAAAGGAGCAAGCAGCACAACCTCACCCGGAATAGGTGCTTGCTTACACTCACCAGTTAGTGTCAGCATGTCCCCCTATCTATCCGGCAGCTTGTCACACTATGGAGAGAGGCACTATATTGGCTTATCATTATTAATTAATTAATTCAATCAATCTCCATCTATATCCCACTATCTTATCTACCGAATCGAGAAGGAAATAATAGGTAATGGCACAAAGAATGACGTGCTTCACCCAGGCACAAGATCAATATTAGAATGTACTTCTCCTGTCGTTGGCAATCCGGGTGGGTAATTATTCTAGGAAAAAATTATTTATAAACTTTTTTGAGATGGAAAATACTTACTGGAAATGGATAAGAAGAACTACTTACGTGGGATAGAGAAAGAATAAGGGTTTAAATGCTCATCAGAGCTATTGGTATCGTCAGAATGGACTTACTCACTACTACCTGAAAATAAGGAAACCAACCCTAATAAGACCTGACAGAACAAACCTATTAATATCTTCAATTGATCACTGAATTTCTCCTATGATTCAGTGAGCTGGGCATTGCTTCTATGAGCCACTAGGTACCACTAGCATTTATGTGGTCGAGTGCTTTCCCTAAACTGGTGCAGGATGGAGATCACACTATTAATTTATCTGCCATCAGTTCCGAGGACAAGCGCATAAATGGGTCTAGGAGATAGAGATAAATAATGCAGCCTATGTTTGGGAGAAACAGGAAGAGAAGCGGAAATCAGTCTCTATTAGGTTAGCTTGATCCTGTATAATAGAATTTCAGACTTTGCTAACAGAAGCTGATTCTATCTTTATAACGGGGCTTACATATTGCTTGGTGGGGAACTTGCTAGTTGGTCCCAGAGTTGATCACTGGCATAAATTGACATTCGATTTATAGAAAATGACATCCAATCTAACAATGGTATTTTATTTGCTTTCTTTTGTTAATTGTGTTGACTTTCAATTTATCTCACTATCAGTATGCATAAGATCAAAAAGATAATGGAATCATAATGACAGAATGGAAAATCAAACTTACAACACAAAGCTTCGTGGTGTTCTTCACGACCTTTTTCAAATTTTCAAGAGTTTCTTGATGATATTCACCGTTTCCCCAAGAGAACTCAAAACAACCAGTTGTCATTGTCAAATCATTGTTGCATTTGTGATTCAAGTTCCATTAACATAAATTTTATATACCCTGAATTTGTTTGATTGTGTTATGGTGTTCTTACACATGCATATAACATGTGTAAGCTACAAGGAGGGTCGACTTCACATATTTACCTTTGCAAATATTACATGGAGTATATCATTGAAGCTCTGCCCTAATGTCACACCAAATAGGCTTGGAATACTATTGGTTTTCTAAATGATTTCACTCTCAGATTCTGAGACAATCATCATTATATTGTATTACATCTGGAAACCATTTTTATTCCTAAGAACATCAACAAGGTTACCAATCCTATAGCTTCATTTTTCCAGTACCCTGACTGTTGGCTGCTCATATTTGTAACAACAAATTAGTGGCCCTAGGTCAGATCTGACTAGTCCCAATCTGATGCATTTTGAGTCCCTGAGCAACACCCAACATAATCTGGCTTTGTTTGATTGTGTTATGGTGTTCTTACACATGTGTAAGCTACAGGGAGGGTCAACTTCACATATTCACCTTTGAAAATATTACATGGAGGATAGCATTGAAGCTCTACCCTAATGTAACACCAAATAGGCTTGGAATACTATACTTATGTCTTACACCAAACATAGTTAAGCATATAATCAGACTATAGTTGGGCATAAAATCAAAAAAGTTCCTCATAACCAACCTCAGCATACTACTACCAATAAGAACCAGAACTTCAATTTCCAAAGGACAAATTGACAGTAGAATACTAGACCTAATAATGGAGGTGTTCCCCACCCTGCCAACAATGCAAACTAAGCAAGAACTAGTAGTTCAAGATCCTCTGTAAACTTAGCAGATGGCCTCCTTTTTATCGCTGGTCTTGAGGCTTTACGAAGAAATCCTATGATGCTGCTCCACCAAGGATAGTTGAAATTGTATCACTCAAGAGTTGTTTCTGTTCCTTCTAATTATATAGGGGTGCTTCTAAAGGCTAATTCCTTACAAAAGTTGGCCCTTCTCTTAAAAAACCCCATTGTATTCATAGGATGGTGGCTATTATACTCATATATCTGCCTCGTTTGATCGGCTCATTACTCAATTAACCGCGTTCACATAAACTAAGGGGAATCATTGGAATGGTCACCTGAATGGAAGTACTAATTATAAGTAGTATATAAATGTATCATATTAATTAGAGTAAGAAAATGACTGGTATACATCAATATGAAAACTAAGAACAAACCAAAAATATAAGTAACGTATTGAAAGCCTTCGAAATAAAAAAGAAAGAGAAGATGGACGAGCTCATGACTATGGATGGTATCTCACTTGTTATATGGGCTGAAGCATAATAAAAGGGGACACATAAATGCTGGTATTGAATTGAATTTGTTAGATTATTAAATTATCTAGAATTTGAGCAACAGATGATTTCTTGTCTGTACGAAATAGGCCCTATCATTTTTAGAGCAGTAAGTATCCGATATGAAAAGTCTTATATGCATATTTATGCTTTAAGCATAATATTTGCGTACATGAGATGGAATCCTAGGAAATTTGCATTCCATACACTGATGTTTTGAAATTAGATGATTTTAACATGAAATTTAAAGGGCAAGTGAGATGAAATTTTGGAACTTCTGATTAACAGGATGTTCTAGCCGCTGGCTATAGTCACTAATGGCTGGCTACTGCTCCGATATTTGAGTTCAATGCTCTGATATTGCTGCCAATATTTCTCTGCTAAAATCCTCAGCCGCCCAGTCATATTCAATATTCATAGGGGATGCGGGCACCTTGGATTAATGGACAATATAAAAATGCATTTGTACATACTAAGATCGAAATAATTTTGAAAAATAACTTGATCTAGCCCTTGCAGCAAATAAAACAACTGCATCTAGAAACATAACTAGAGGAACAATAAACTACTTCAACAACAACAGACATAAACTCCTGCTAGAGAATACTATATGCTTGTCACATAAGGAACCAACCCAAGACATACCAACTATTCCTTGGCTTGGAATCCACCAATCATTTTGTCTACACCACTTGTACCAGTACTATTTACCCAGTTGTTGTAGATGACTCTTTACCCACTCTTAGATGACGCTTTACACCTATAGCCTTTATATCACTACACATACAGGAAAATAACAGGGTCTCGACACTAAGCTTGAATTGGACAAAAAAATGGACAAAAGGCACTGAACAATTCTGTTGACTTTGTTTGTTACAATACAATATTGCAAACAATACTCTGAAATTCATGAAAGAGTTTGGAGAAATAAATTTATGTTACTTTAGCTATGAGTGAGAAATCATAAAAATTGTTTACCTTTACACCTTTTGAATATTTAAATAGTGAAATTGAAGAATCTTTCATGCCGTATTCACACAAGATTCTGCAATGTTGTACAGTATAATTTGGAAAACTGCCATGTGGCATCAAAACGAGTCATAAAAGAATCACTTAAGTTCTTCCCACATCCAACAATCCAGTCACATCAATCAATAAAATTGACGCACAATCATTTGTCCTAAGAGAAGAGATTCTTTTGGCATGTGCCAGAGGCTGAGTATGGTGAGGTCAGCAAGCCCACCCAAAATTCAATCCATCGATGATGAATCATGTTAGGAACTTTTCCTTTCTTCAGTCTACAACTCGTAAGCCCTCAAGCCCCTTTCACTAAAATTCACACCTCCCATAGATACCACAACATCAAGTTGAGAGCTTAGAGCTCCAATAAATCCCAAGACATACCAACTATTCCTTGGCTTGGAATCCACCAGTCATTTTGTCTACACTACTTGTACCAGTACTATTTGTTAGATTTTTAACATTAAGCTAGCATTATATTAGTATCTTTAACTGAGAGAATAACAAGCACAACAATCAAATAGAAGAGACAATGAACACAGTGTTTTTCCTCGGGGAAACCATAAATGGAGAAAACCCTGCAACTTCCTCAGAGATAGAATCAACACCAAAATTAAAACCCCAAAACAGTAAGATGATATCCCGACAGTAGTAGACTCTTTATTTCTGGCCCCAGCAGCTTCTTCTTCCTCAGCTATGCGCTACAACTGAGTGTGAGTGAATGTGTGATAAATAGAGAGACTCACTCTCTATTTATACTAATTCCTGACTTGACAATAACTCACTAGGGTTGACTTCACTAGGAGAGTCTAATAACCCTAGTGCCCCGAAACTACGGGGACTTTAACCCTTGATCAATAGGAGGGTTACTCACAATGACTTGACATGACTTGTTTACATTATAGAACCTACCGATAGGAACATTGGGGCGTGACATGAATCAAATACATTATAGACACATCCCTGAATAAACATCAAGTTACAATACATAACATATATAGATGAATACATTCCGAAGTTACAAATACATTAACACTCCCTCTTAACTAGGAAGGTATTCTCTTGACACAATTTATCAGCACAAGTCTTCTTCTCTGTATCATCTGGATCATCATCGAGTCCTCATCTTATTCAAGTCATCGTCATCTTCAATTTATCTTCATCTTCAAGTCATCTTCATCTTTGGATCTAGATCATCACTCGAACTTCATCACTGGATCTGGATCATCACTCGATCTGGATCATTAATGGAACGTCATCACTGGATCTAGATTATCACTCAATATGGATAATCACTACTATATCATCATCACTAGATCATCATCACGAGTGTTATCTCATGATTTTTCTTGTCACAGGAAGTTCTATAGAGCCAGCTCTTTTTCATGTTGGTTGTAGGCCTAGCCTCCATGTAGGTCTTCTTCAGCACTTATATCTGACCCTAAGTCAGAATGGCCCACCCAACACTTACATCTAACCATGAGAGGAACACATCCAACACCATGTTAGAAAGGCACACCCACCACTCACATGTGACCATGCAGGAAAACATCCCACAACCCTGTCAGAAAGGCCCAGCACTTACATTCACTAGCATGATAGGACACACCTACTATCATCTGTGAAAAGGCACAGCACTCACATCCACTAGCATGATAGGACACGCCTACTATCATCTGTGGAAAGGCTTAGCACTTACATCCACCAGCATGGTAGGACACACCTACTACCATCTGTGGAAAGGCAGATCACTTACAATCACCAGCATGGTAGGACACACCTACTACCATCTGTGAAAAGGCACAGCACTCACATCCGCTAGCATGATAGGACACACCTACTGTCATCTGTGGAAAGGCTCTGCACTTACATCTGATCATGTGGGGACACATACCACAGTCATATCAGAATGGCCCTCAGTCCTAGATTGAGCTTTCCTGGTAACTGACCAGGTGCCTCCATTCTCCCAGAGAATGGCATCAGCCCTTATATCTAATCAAGTGGGAACACATCCCCCAATAAAATCAGAATGGCCATGCACTCATATCTGATCATGTGAGAATACATCCCAGAGTCATATCAGAATGGCCCTCAGTCGCAGACTGAGATTTCCTGGTAACTGACGAGGTGCCTCCATTCCAAGAATGGCATTTAGCACTTATATCTGATCATGTAGGATGCAATCCTATAGTTACATCAGAATGGCTGAGCACTCACATCTGACATGGAAGGAACCAATCCTCTCACCATGACAAAATGGCTCAGTCCTTACATTTGACCATGGAAGGAACCAATCCTCTCACCATGTCAGAATGGCTCACGGACTCATCACTTCCCTTTGGAGGGAACATCGATCTGTAGAACACCAAGCTTCTCCCTGAAGTATTCAAACTTCACTCTAGCCAATGGATTTGTCAACACATCGGCTATTTGTCCATTCATCGCAACATACTGGAGCTTCACTGCTCCTCTCTACACCATATCCCTGATATAGTGATATTTGATCTTGATATGCTTTGACTTGTCATGGAACACCGGGTTCTTTAACAACTTCACACAACTCTGGTTGTCACAATATATATACAAGTATCGTCTAACTGGAGATCAAATAAATCATACATTAGCTTCCTTAGCCATACTGCCTCACAACTAGTTGAACAAGCTACGACATACTCTACTTCAGTTCTGCTCAGTGCCACATAGGACTACTTCCTGCTAAACCAATAGATCACACTTGATCCAATACTGAAGCAACACCCTGAAGTGCTCTTCCTATTGATGGCACTGCCTGCCCAATTTGAATCAACATAACTCTACAGGTTAATCTTTTGACTCACCTCATACTTGAGCCCATAATCAACTGTACCCCTCAGGTACCTCAGAATATGCTTTGCAACAACCAAGTGAACATGTCTTGTATCTATCAGGAATTGGCTCAAGGTGTTCACAGCAAAGAAAATATCTGGTCTCATGTTCATCAGTGTTGGAGCAAGGTCCCGCAGCTACAGAAGAAGCTGCTAGTTTTGGCGGAATGATAAGCTTTGGCGGAAAGAAGTTAAGACAGAGCTACGACGCCGTAGCACGTTTCCAGCTGGAGAGCAGAGCCGGAAACCGTGACTTTTTGAGATGCGAAAGTCAAAGAAGGGCAACGGTATCTGAGCGGCCGAGAAGGGAGAGCTCACCCACTGCATTGAAGGCAGCGGCGAAAGACAGGAGGGCTCAGCGACCCTCATAAAGAAGAAGGAGCAACGAGGATCAAGCATTGAAGGCGAAGGACAGAAAGAGAAGCGGTGCATAGTACCCATGGTCAGTGTCGGGAAGCATGGAAGACTGCAGAGAGCTGTGGTGTGATGGGAAGCAGCTACCTCAAGGATAGAGAGGACCGACTGTCACTAATTAGGGTTTGGGTTACTGTTGGGACAGGCCCACAGTGTTGTAAAAGCAGGACCTTCGGGCTGCTTATAAAAGAATGTAATTTTGTATTGAAAAGGGTTAGATAGTCAGCTAGTTGGTTGGATAGCCAGTTAGACAGTCGTGAATGAAATAGGCAATAAGGATAAGTAGACTGTTGTAAAATCCGAGCTCTGGTTCTGGTCTTAGCTGTAGCAATCTTACTGAAACCAGTAGCTGGCTTATAGAGCATGCATGTAATGATCCACAGTGATCAACTGAGAGGGAAGAGTATATTGTAAGAGAGCGATATATAGAGAAGAGAGATCTAAGAGAGAAGATCTTGAGCTGCATATGCGGTGCATCAGAACTGTGTTTTACCTTCCCCTTGAGCTATGTTAGAAAACACAGTTCTGTGGACGTAACTTCCATCCTGGAGGTGAACCACATTAAAATCTGGGTTATGCGACTGATTTATGTGTTATGTTTACTTATGCATTGCTCAGTTACTTTATGAACTTTGTTGCAGTTTAATGGATGAATGTATTAGTCAGTTCACCACAGCACAGAAGGATAATCATAAGCTTAAAGCCTTTGGCATGTTGTATGTGTTTCATTTATGTTTGCGTAAACAGCTACGGGTTGTAGTATTGAATAGCTTTGTATGTTAAGTCTTGCATGTCGACACGAGCAACGCTAAGTGCGCTAAACCATGGAGGTAGGATATCATAGAGAGGTGATATCGCATCGGCAGAGAAGCTGCGGTGCGCGATACCGCAGGTTGAGGACTTCGCGTTGAGCAGGAGCTGCGTGTCGCATAGTGCGCGGCGATGCGCTAAAGGCTAGAAATATTGCAAGTCAGGGAAAGTGCGCATCATAGAAAAGGATCGCATGGTGGTGGAAAGAGACATCTTGCGGCTAGAGAAGCTGCGCGACGACAGGATTGCGCGACGCGAGCAGGAGCTCGTGCAACGCACAGACGCCGGAAGTAGGTCTCGTGGCTAGGAGAGCTGCGCACCACCAGTAGGATTTCCTCGGAACCTGATCCAAGATACTTGAGTCCTTGTCCAACCCATTAGATTCACTTCGGGTGAGACTTCAGGCCGCCTTGCGGTCTGTCGCCGAAAGGGCCAGTGAGCTAGGGGTGTTGTTGGTTGATTATAGTAAACCCGGGTCTGCCCATGCAATCAACAATCAGGTACATCAAGGACCCAATCATCTGAGGATACAGTGTAGCATCAACCGCTTCTGATGAAGCATCATGCAATAGCTTCAGGTTTCATGCCATAGGTGTGGTCATGGCCTTGCAGTCCATCATCCTGAATCTCTTCAGGGTCTCTACCGTATATGTTACGGAGAGAAATTCCTATGGCTTGGGGTACCACAACAGATAGCTAGACTCCATAAATCAATCTTTCCCAATATGCAATAGAAATAAAATGTCTAACACTAAAGGATCGAACCTCGTACCTTATTCCAGACGGTTGAAGTAGATCCCCGTTGAGCTTTCCAATCTTCAGAATATTCATTCAAATACACATTACTGGACAGGAAAAGATATTTCTATTGATATGAATCAGAGATTACAAGTGACAACCTCTGATGGCACGTCTGCAAACTGGAGAAACTGAATCCCCCACTTGGGCCTCCACCACCTCAATCCTCCATCACTCAGATAGCAAGCTCACTAGCAAAAGGCAATCTTGGGAATAACACAACAGTGCTCCAAGGGACAAAGGGATGCAGACTCAAGCATAAGTTCTGGCAACAATGGACTATAGTTTCGTTACTCTCAATTCTCTCTTATGCTTTCAATGTCTCAAGGGGTTCCTTATATAGCTTTTCAAAGGGATACTGAAGGGTCGAATCCGAGCGATCTCAAGGCATATGGAAGGCCAGGAGTTAAATGAGTCGGATCCATGTCAAGGAAAACTCCAAAAGGATTTGGATTATGCACACATCCCGACGTACGCGGTTATCGGGGAAAAAGCCACGTATATCATCTTTTATATAGTTTTTAGGGATGATCAAGGTAACATCAAAGGATAAAATATGGTCCATGGGGTCTAAAGAGTCTGCAGCGGGACAGGGGAAGGCCATACAAAGTGTGATTCACCTAGTGTGGTGAAATCCTCTATAACAGATGCCCCCTAATGTATGAGATCAGAGGGGTTATACGATGGCCGAAATACATTATAAGTCCATCTCAGAAGTGGAGTGATGAAGGTACCCAAATGGAAGACCATCCACCCAATCAGCATAGTACAATAATACAACTCTGCATATAACTGCAAATACATATAGCAGTCCTGGATACATAAGAGTACAATGGCCATGAATAGGCATGAAACATGATAACACATATGTGGTCATTTCCATGTACAATATACATAGATCAGAATCTCCATAGTGGCTGGAAATGTCTGACATATACTGGAACAAGTCATGAGAGCTGAAATCTCATGAACACTGGCACGATCAAGGAGGTAGCATTTAATGGATGCCACCAATATGGAAGGTCTTCTACACACACCGCTACGAGTACATGTCCTACTATGCGAATAGAGGTGTCGAGGTCGAACATAGTAGTCCATCGTCTGATTACCAGTCATTGATGTATACCATTAACAGACGCGAGATCACCCACCAATAATGAAAATGGGAATCAAGGTACTAGAGTGCAAACTAACAAGTGTGAATAAATGTGTTGAGGTCGAACACTTGAGAGAATCCATCGATCAAGGGACATTGATGTATTCCCAAAACTGTCGATGGCGAGAGAACCTGCCACTGATGACTGCAAGTCTCAAGGCACTCAAAATGACTCTAGACTCCAATCCCAGAATAAATGATCTGAAGTCGATGGGATGAAATCCGCTGGAAGGAGGGCATTAGGGCATCCCCCATCATCCAACACGAGGTACTCAGCAAGGATGTATAATGTGGAAGGACTCGATTATAAGGTGCATGAACCAGTAACTGTACTGGGAATGGCCGACATGCAAAGTCAATATAACTGAGGAATGGCCGACTCAGGTTTCAACTTCCTTCGAACAAGAGCATAACGGCGTATGGTGATTGAATGAAGGCAGCATAGACTTGATATACAAACTGGGACATCTCTATGACGCAGGAGGCATCAATAGAGGCTCCATAGGGACTGGAAGCATAACCAGTCGGTGGAGATAAACTCAGATAAATGAGTACAGCTCCTAAAGTCAAACTATAACCCAACCAATGGATATGATATACAGTGCTCTATTCGAAGGCGACACGACTCGACAGCTGCCAAAGATAATATCTTTTCTTGTCCGGATTTTTGGTTTTTTTATTTTTTTGGGTCTTTTTCATTTATTTGAAAAGCTTGAAAAAAGAATAAATTAGCTTTATAGTTACAAACTAGGAGGAGACGAGTGTCATGAGGGCGAACAAACTAGTTCCAAGCAGTGGAACATACCTATGCTCAATGCAAGGATACATGTGTAGGATATCGACACTCGAGGGAAAATCCCCTCCCAGTAAAAAGGGAATCAAGCTGCGAAGGATATAAAGAAAGGCTCTGCATGGCTAGACATGAGACAAGGTCGGGCTATATGGCTGAAACACAATGTCAGGGGAGCTGACATAAAGCTCAATAAGACAGGAAAAGCTCATGATAATGCATCCACAACTTGACATAAGGGGGATTCCGAGGGGAAACAGGCTAGCATAAGATCAAGAGGAGTATGAGGCTCTTGCTAAATGTCATGGCAATACTATACAAAGGACTCCCACACCCTAAAGGGAGAAACATTGACATGGGCACCAAATGCAAATAAGGCGCTAACTAGGGTACCCATGTAAGGTGAGGCTCTACCACTCATATCATGCCACTTCTATAGCAGCAAGAAGGTTCTGTGACATAATAGAGTGGGTTCGTACCTAAGGATATAGTGACATGGTAAACGGTGGTGAACCTAACCTATATGCCAGTGTAGATGTTATACGTGAGATAGGCACGAACGGTCTTTGGTCACAAAAGAAGCATCCAACAGACAACTTCAGACCCAAGGAAGACCCAACCACACTCACAACCCACCCAACAACTTCCCACAACATCATACTCACCAAAATGGAGGATGTACGCGACTGTATAAAGAACAGCTACGTATGTACGCGACTTTTGGCCAAAAATCCGCGTATGTACGCGATTTTTGGCCAAAAACCCATGTATACAGAGAAGGCGGTGGTAAAAAGCAGGCCAAGGGTAAACCAATAAAGGGGAGTGTCAATGGACAAACATACTA
Organism: Pseudotsuga menziesii; assembly: GCA_001517045.1. Classification (NCBI taxonomy): domain Eukaryota; kingdom Viridiplantae; phylum Streptophyta; class Pinopsida; order Pinales; family Pinaceae; genus Pseudotsuga; species Pseudotsuga menziesii. The sequence continues at coordinate 351,941 of LPNX010068343.1, read as the reverse complement.
TAACATGCGACACAGAAACAGAGAGAAACCAAGAGCAAGTCAATAATATCAAGCCCATTGTGCCCCCTACCCCAAAGAAAAACAAGGAACATCCCCAGTGGAGTCGCCAATTCTGTTATGGAGAGAAATTCCTATGGCTTGGGGTACCACAACAGACAGCTAGACTCCAGAAATCAATCTTTCCCAATATGAAATAGAAATAAAATGTCTAACACTAAAGGATCGAACCTCGTACCTTATTCCGGACGGTTGAAGTAGATCCCCGTTGAGCTTTCCAATCTTCAGAATATTCATTTAAATACACATTACTGGACAGGAAAAGATATTTCTATTAATATGAATCAGATATTACAAGTGACAACCTCTGACGGCATGTATGCGAACCGGAGAAACTGAATCCCCCACTTGGGCCTCCACCACCTCAATCCTCCATCACTCAGATAGCAAGCTCACTAGCAAAAGGCAAGCTTGGGAAGAACACAACAGTGCTCCAAGGGACAAAGGGATGCAGACTCAAGCATAAGTTCTGGAAACAATGGACTATAGTTTCGTTACTCTCAATTCTCTCTTATGCTTTCAATGTCTCAAGGGGTTCCTTATATAGCTTTTCAAAGGGATACTGAAGGGTCGAATCCAAGCGATCTCAAGGCATATGGAATGCCAGGAGTCAAATGAGTCGGATCAATGTCAAGGAAAACTCCAAAAGGATTTGGATTATGCACACATCCCGACGTATGCGGTTATCGAGGTCAAACCCGCGTATGTACGTGGTTATCAGGGAAAAAGCCGCGTATATCATCTTTTATATAGTTTTTAGGGATGATCAAGGTAACATCAAAGGATAAAATATGGTCCATGGGGTCTAAAGAGTCTACAGTGGGATAGGGGAAGGCAATACAAAGTGTGATTCACCTAGTGTGGTGAAATCCGCTATAACAGTATATTTCCCTCGTCCCAAGAAAATTCCATTTGCATTCTACCACACCTCCATGCCTAGAAAATAATGCATCATACCCAAGTCCTTCATTTCGAACTCAACAGCAAGCTTCATCTTCATATCATAAATCAACCCATCCATACTTGTTATAAACAGATCATCTACATATAGTAGGAGTAGGGTTGCCATCTTCAACCTTTTAGTAAAGGTTGGAATCTGCTTTACTCTTGGTAAAGCCCAAACTGGATAGAAAGTTGTCAATTCTACCTTACCATGTCCTGGGTTCCTGTTTCAAACCATACAGGGCTTTCTTCAATCTACACACATGAGTCTCCCTGTCATGTGTCTCAAAACCAAGTGGTTGCTCCACATACACTTCCTCTTCCACTACACCATTCAAGAAGGCAGTATTGACATCCATCTGGTGTATCTTCCATTTCATCACTGTAGCCAGAGAAAGTACTGATCTGATGGAGGTGTATCTGGCTACAGGTGCAAAAGTTTCTTCATAATCTATTCCTTCTTTTTGGGAGAATCCACGAGTAACAAATCTTGCTTTATATTTTTCTATGCTACCATCTGCAGCATGCTTGATCTTGTAGATCCATTTGGAAGTTACAACTGACTTCCCTTCTGGTCTTGGGACAACATCCCAAACATCATTCTTCATGATTGATTGATACTCTTTGACCATAGCATACTTCCATTCTTTCCTTTCTGTTGCTTCTTCATAGTTGGAAGGTTCTTTATCGATGAAATCACATAATAATGCTACATACCCGGAGCAGGACCTGGTCCTATTTCTTTCTCTGTGATTCTCTTCTGGAGCCCCATATCTTTCTGCCCCTTGGATAGCTTCTCATACCCAAGCAAGTTTCCTCTTATGATGATTCTTCTCTTGAGGTGGATCTACAGGTTCTTGAGGTTCTTCAAGTTCTCGATCTTCTTCTTGAATTTCTTTGTTCATGGTTGTGTCATGAATTTTGGGTGCTTCTGTTTCTTCAGGTTCTTCAGTAGGATTCTTTCTAGATTTGTTGTAGGCTGAGTCTTTGTCAAATGTTACATCCCTACTGATGTCAATCTTCTTGAATCCTGGGAAGTATATTTTGTAAGCCTTCGAGCTTTCAGAGTATCCTACAAATATACCCTTCTTTCCTGAAGGATCTAATTTTGTCTTCTTTTCTTTTGGAATGTGTATGTACACTAGACAGTCAAATATTCTGAGATGGCTGACTTCTATTTTCTTTTCAGAAAATACTTCTTCAGGTGTCTTGTTCTCGAGTACTCTGTGTGGAGTACGGTTCTGTACATACACCGTTTTTCTGGCAGCTTCTACCCATAGATGCATGGGAAGATCTTGATCACGAAGCATTGCTCTTGTAGCTTCCATGATAGTTCTATTCTTCCTTTTTGCAACCCCATTCTGTTGTGGATTATATGGAGTAGATAACTCCCTCTTAATCCATGATTATTTGCATAACTCTTTGAATTTATTTGATGTGAATTCTCCACCGTTATCTAATCGAAAGGTCTGGATCTTCTTTTCAGTGTGGTTCTCAATCAAGGATTTGAATTCCTTGAATTTGATGAAAACTTGATCTTTGTTCTTCATGAAGTATATCCATGTCTTCCTAGAAAAATCATCAATGAAAGAAACATATTATACATACCTACTTAATGAACTTGATGACATTGGACCGCATACATCGGAGTGGATGATTTCCAAGATTTCTTTTGGCTTGCTCTCACTACTTGGAAATGTCTTCTTTGTGTTCTTTCCTTTCACACATCCTTTGCAAACTCCATCATGTTTTGCTTGAATTTCTGGAAGACCTTCAACAGCTTTGCTTGCAAGTGGTAGTGCTCTGTAATGCACATGTGCAAGCCTTCTATGCCAAAGTTCATTTGGCTCTATTGTGTCATGGACCAAGGCTTGTTATGGATGGCCCTTCAATTTGTATAGACCTCCCTCTTGTTCCCCAATCACTACTGCATCATTAATAGTCTTTCCGTTTGGCCACATGATAACTTGGCCATCTATAAATGCAACCCTCATGCCTTTTGCATCTAATGCAGATATGGAGAGGAGGTTCTTCTTTAGTCCTGGAACAAAAAATACATCCTTCATTGTCATAGACTTTCTAGAGTCTAGCTTATAGGAGGATTCCCTACTACCTTTTATTGGATACTAGTAGTCATCTCCAAGTTTCACCTTGTGTGGTGATTCATGTTCTGATAGTTTCACAAAGGATTCTTTGAATCCTGTCATATGTTTGGAAGCCCACTGTCTATAAGCCAATCATTGCTTCCATGTGTAATGTTTCTTGTGAAAGCAGAAATCAAAACATATTCTTCATCACTTGAGGAATCATCACTTTCATCTCTGATTCTCTTTGTGGAAGGTTCATCATCCTCTGCAGCATGAGCATGATGTCTTCTCTTGTTTCCCTTCTTCTTATGAGAGACATTTTTGTTTCTAGGACATTCTCTAGCATAGTGTCCTTTTTCATCACATGTATAACATCTGATTCTAGACAAATCTTTTCTAGTGTTATGAAAGTTCTTACCTTTGGGGTGATGAGAACTTCTTCTGGTTTTCTTGGAGTGTACCATGAGAGCTTGATCTTCACTTTCCGCCTTTTCTTCTAGAGTTGCTATTCGAGCTTCTTCTTGAGAGAATTCTTTCCATAGTCTGCTGAACTTGTCTAACTTCTTTCTAGCACAGATTCCTTGAATAAAGGAGTCCTATGATATAAGGAGACCATTCAAGGTGGTCATTACAATCTCTGCATTCTCCACTTCTTCATCTACTACTTCCAGCTATTCCTTGATCTGAGATACCCTTGTAAAGTAAGACTAGATGGTCTCTGCATTCTGGATCTTTACATTCTTCAGTTGGTTTCTCAGAGTCATCTTCTAGTTTATGTTCTTTCCTTCAAACATTTTGGTTAGGGCATCAAACATAGCTTTAGGTGTCTTTAGGGAGGACACCTGTGGTATGAGGTGATCCTTGATTGAATTAGCAATAATCCTCTTAGCCATAACCAACTTTTTCTTGTGTAAGGCCTTAGCCTCATCTCCCTCTGGAACTGGAACCTCCTCATTGATATAGGAGTCCAACTCATTTTCTTCCAGGACCAGGGAGATCCTATACTTCCAGGATCAAAATTTATTAGCTCCCTGAAGATTTTCATCAAGCTTGGTATGATGAGACATATTAAATGAGAACCTCAAATGGAAATACAAAAGATTTAGATCTTACCAGGTCAAGATGTCGGATCTGGATTTGGAGCTGAATTTCTATAGTGTTGGTTCAGGAGCAGATTAGGGTTTGAATTTTTTAGAGTTCTGTCCAACCAAATGCTTTGATCTTGATCTCTAAACTTTTATTTTGAGGAGGAGATCAATCCAGGCCTGGGTTCACACAAAAATTCCACTTCTGTGGAAAGCCCTAATTTTTGGCAGTAGTGTCGGGTCCAAAACTAAAAAAGCTCGGAATCAGATTATGCTTTGACAGAAAGATGCACCCTAGGGAGGAGTGTCATCCTAACCTTCTTTTGTTGAAAATCTATGGAGAGAGATCCAAAAAGCAGGAAGCCCTAGTTCCCATAGTTGCATAGTGTCTTCTTCTCAGGTTAGCTCTAATACCATGTTAGGTTTTTAACATTAAGCTAGCATTATATTAGGATCTTTAACTGAGAGAATAACAAGCACAACAATCAAACACAAGAGACAATGAACATAGTTTTTTTCCTCGGGGAAACCATAAATGGAGAAAACCCTGTAACTTCCTCAGAGATAGAATCAGCACCAAAAGTAAAACCCCAAAATTGTAAGATGATCTCTCAATAGCAGTAGCCTCTTTCTTTCTAGCCCCAGCGGCTTCTTCTTCCTCAGCTATGCACTACAACTGAGTGTGAGTGAGTGTGTGATAAATAGAGAGACTCACTCTCTATTTATATTAATTTCTAACTTGAAAATAACTCACTAGGGCAGACTTCACTAGAAGAGTCTAATAACCCTAGTGCCCTGGAACTACGAGGACTTTAACCCTTGATCAATAGGAGGGTTACTCACAATGACTTGACGTGACTTGTTTACATTATAGAACCTCCCGATAAGAACATCGGGGCATGACATGACTCAAATACATTACAAACACATCCCAGAATAAACATCGGGTTACAATACATAAGATATATAGATGAATACATTCCGAAGTTACAAATACATTAACTCTATTTACCCAGTTGTTATAGATTACTCTTTACCCACTCTTAGATGACGCTTTACACCTATAGCCTTTACATCACTACACATACAGGAAAAAAATAGGGTCTCGACCCTAAGCTTGAATTGGACAAAAAAAATGGACAAAAGGCACTGAACAATTCTGTTGACTTTGTTTGTTACAATACAGTATTGCAAACAATACTCTGAAATTCACGAAAGAGTTTGGAGAAATAAATTTATGTTACTCTAGCTGTGAGTGAGAAATCATAAAAATGAAAAACTGTAACAAAGATATATATGAAAAATGCACAGAGGATTGAAGTTTCAAGGGCCTTCCAGATGTCAAATGTTATTACATTCTCCAAGGCTATCAAAAACAAACACCCTCTGTGCTTGTTGTCAATTGAATAAGAATTGCAGCAGAATGAAAACAAGTAGTTACCTGAAGGGTGTTTCTTCTGGTTGGTGGGTTAGAAAATAATTCAACTTCATAATAGAAATAGAGGAATCATGCTAAAGATGGTCTGATGGGAAGAATATTATGAATACTAATATATATAGCCCAGAAAATTTTAACAAACAAGAGAAATTGCATCATTCGGGGAGACATATTATGATCAGGTATAATCAAAGCCTAGGCCAGGAAAGTCTAGGTAACATATAAAGTAATTTAAACATTATCAGGGTTTGCATACCTGATATTCTAAATTTATTGCAATTTCAACAGAGTGCCAAGGATTGTATAGAAAAAATCAGGGTTTGCAAAGCTTCTCTTCCTTAAATATCAATTTAAAGCCGTTGACTTCCTAGAAAACACACATGGACGGAGTCAAATAATTATCACGAACTCGATTCAGATACCAAATTGAGCTAAGAAAATGCACATGGACGGAGTCAAATAATTATCATGAACTCGATTCAACTACCAAATTGAGCGATGAAACCATTAGAGAGCTGAAATTCCATTACCTGCCCTCCACTTTTCCCTATGTGTGGCCTTCGCCCCTCCTGGGAATATATCTCGTCGTTAGATCCAATTGGGTTCCCTCCAAAAAAAATTCTAGTTTAAAATTGGTTCAAGTTTGCCACCAAATTTATCGGCCTTTTGAATTTTGAATATTTAGTGCCACGGTCACATTGAAGACAAACAAATACTACAAAAAAAAAATTATATGACCATGGGTCACAATTAATCTAATTATTTTAAAAGGGATAAGCATAAAAGCCTTAAATTCTTTACCATTTGTGCTGGGAAGATAAACCAATATTACAAAAAAATATATTATAGGACCACGGGTCACAATTAATATAATTTTTTGTAAAGGGATAACCATAAAAACCTTAAATTCTATATGTTGTTTTTTCCAATAAATATTATATAAAATAGAGGATGACATTAGAGGAGATTATTTAGTGTGGAGAAAAGAATTTAAAATAAGAGACCTTATCTAAATTTTGATGTGGAAATTTCATTAACCTTAGTTATATTTATTGAAATTGGAATGAGAGCGTATGAGCGAAAAATGATTTAAATAAAGTTTTTGGTTGTTAAATATATTTAATAAACATATCTATAATTCAAAGCTAAATTTTAATTTTTTTGGAAAACTTGAGCTTGCAAAACCATTTATGGCTTTAAAACTTCTTCTTTAGGAGTTCCTTAATTCTAACAATTGCACTTAAAAACAAATCCTAGTTACTCATGGCAATTGGATCTGTCGTAATAAAAAATTAAAGCTCGGCTAGACTCACATGATTGCTTCAAATAATTTTTTGATGGTACTTTAGAGGTAACCCTAGGGTAGTAAGAGTTGGAGGTAATCTCATTAGCCTCGATGGAAATACAATAGTTAGCTTCTCTTAGTGAAAGGCCCACATTGCAAGCCTACAGAAGAGATTACAATGAAGGCTACTAAACTAGGATGGTTTGAATAGAAGTAAATTGTGGCCAAGCTTCTCGTGCATCAAATTGCTTTGGTATGTTCAAACCCTTCGGGTAAGTTTTGACTGGAACATCTTCTAATAAATTATTGGGGGTGGGAAGTACTCCAAGGAGACGCGGATGTCTAGACTATCCATTAGCATAAATTGATTCCAAGCCATATCTTAACTTTTAGAATCTTATGCCATGATCATGAGTATGATAAATTTAGCTTCAAAGTAATGGCCAAAGAGGGTACAACAAGGTTTATCCTTAGAGTTTGATGATGTCCATGATGTTCAACATTGTTTTGTTAAAATATTGGTGGATATAATGGCTATTACTTGTGATTAGATGAATATCCTATGGAACAATGTCTCATTATATATATTTTTATCTTAATTTCCATTAAAACCCATTTTACTCTCCACCACTACCAATTTCATAGAGCCTCTTTTATATTGGAAGAAAGAAATAAAAACTAAACTCTAAAATTTATATGTTGATTATTTTCCTTGTATGGTATGGTTGATGTTAGAAGTGTGAAATTCCTCCTCTTTTCCAAGTTACCAATAGGAATTCACTATTCCCATGCAACAATCTCTTAATATGTGAGACTTGATGTTTTCCATCATGTCATTAAATTATATCGGTGACCTACAACATTGTCTTAATACAAACTAATGACCCTCCATTTCCTCATATAAGTCCTTGGAATATTAGATATTTATATATCACGACTCCATTAATCTTGAAATTAGTTTCATTAAAGAAACCAATTGGAGTTGTTTTTATATTATATAATGTTGTGTCGTAATATTATATGTTTTTTAATATGATATTATATAATATTAAATACTAGCAATTTCTCTAGAAGGTTCAAAGAAACGTCGAAAGGAAAAACAAAAAAAAACATAACTACATACAAGGAAGAAACATGATTTGTACTTGGATCTTTAACACAACCATTGTTTTATGTTGCCACTAAACCTTGTGATGACCATATAGATATCGTAAATGTCAACACAATGTGTGCATACAATATTTTTCTATTTATAAAAGAGAAATGAGAATGTTAATGTGGAATGGAATATCATTGTGAATATTAAAGGGGAAGCATGAATAAAGAAAAAACGAATTTGAATAACATTTACGCTCCAGTAGAATGAGTTCCACAAGGGAAATAATTTATTGATTGGGGAGAAAGGGGGAAGCATGAATAAAGAAAAAGGGGGAGTGGGATTTTTCTTTGGGAGGATCAACGAAATGTTAGGTAGAAGACATGTACCATAAAAAAGAATAAGGTAATGATCAAGGGAAGAAGAAATGGAAAGATAGGGATAATAGAATAGAATAAAGTGACTATTGAAGGAAGGAGAAACCGAAAAATAGGGAGAAGACAGAGAGTAAGTAATAAAGTGGGTCCAAGCACCATCCTTGGTATGTTAATTCTCAAAATCATGGACATATCTTTCACTCATATGCTAAATATTTCTTATGTAGGGCATGTGTTATTGTTTGGGGTGCTAGACATGACCATGAGACCTAAAGGAAACTATATGAACTTAGGCCCTAGAAGTTAATCCCAAACCATGGCTTAGTTGTAAAAATTTATTCATGCTGTTATACGTCCCAAAATGGTCGCCATATCCCATAGCTCATAAGAAAAAATTTCCCTTTGTAAGGCCTATGTGATGGACTAACGCCCCACACAAAGTTAGGGGTCATTTATGGGTAATTATGGGTAAATAAAGGGTAATGAAGGGTTAATTAGTGATAAGCTAGGGGTAATTTGTTGTCAATTATGGGTAATTAAGGGTCATTTAAGGGTAATTATTGGGTAATGAGATGTGGTAATTAGGGGTTAATAAGGGGTCAATTATGGGTTAATTAGTGGTAATTAGGGGTCAATTATGGGTTAAATAGGTGTAATTAATTGTAATCATGGGTCAATTATGGGTAATTAGGGGCCCTTTAAGTCGAAGGGATTAGCTAAACCAGTGGTTTCCCATGGGAAAAGACTCTAGTATAGGATGAAAGTAATGCAAACATGCAAGCTAAATTTAAACAACAAATGGTATTCCTACTTGAGAAATTGGTTGTACTTGTTAAATTTGTAGATAGGCATTGGCAAGAGGACAAAGCTCTTAAAGGGTGCTAAGAGTAGTGTGGCATCCACATCCAAGGTACTTATAACTATGGGATGGCTACCACTTATAGTGCATCAAAATCAAGATCCTCAAGAGACCATTTCACCATAATAATACAAACATGATCTTCCTGTGAGACCCACAATGACCACAGTGGCTGTGCATATTTCCCAACTATAGTGACTATAGTGACCATAGTCATTGTGTATATTTCCCAACTATAGTGACCATAACTAACTGCTTTTTCCTTGAGAGATGTCCACTTATAAGGCCAAAGATGTAAAAACATTTGATCCACTTCTTCAAAGTAACCCTATGGGCATTATTGAAATGCTTGTTGCTTCATTCCATTTTAAACCAAGACCAAAATGTACTTAAGAGTACAAAGAAAGTTATATTTTGTGTTAAGATTTATATCCACTTCTTGTGCCTTGGATGTTCTTGGTAAAAATGAGGGTATGGATGGGGGGTTGTCCAAAACAACCTTGTAGGGTGACATTTTGGTAGCACCATGGTAGGTGGTATTGTACTACCTTTATGCAAGGGGGGTGTAGGGGGGGTGGGGGAACTACTAAACACAATGGCCATATCAATCAATGTAAAACCCAATGACTAACAATATTTTTATGGTCAACACCTCACAACCTCTATTACTTGTTATTAACTCCAATATATTAAGTTTTGCAGTATCCAAAAGTATTATGACATGTATCGTCATTGTGGACATCAACGTTCTCGTCTTCATCTTCATAAATTCCATATGGTAGATCAACATCATCTTGATCATCATCCTCATTATCATCATCATCGTCAACATTAAGTACATCATCAACAAAATCATCGCCATCATTGTCATTATGGTCATGCATATGCCA
>LPNX010068343.1:320181-340527 GCA_001517045.1 Pseudotsuga menziesii | reverse complement strand
CATATATGGGGCATACAAGATCCAAATTGAGTGAGACTTATTGCATCCAAAATAAGACAGGCCAAGGTATCTGTGGTAGTTTTTTCAGCTATAGAAATGAAATATTGGACACCTGCCATACCGTACAAGTTCGTTATTCTAAATAGGCAAAAAATAAGAAGATTTGGGAGATTTGAAATAACCTTTTATTGGCACATCCAAATTAGTTCAAACCTGTAGGGTGGAACATTGGACAAAAAATCATACAACATGACAAATGTTTAGACCTATAGGATCCGAAATTCCAATTTTACACCAGTTTCAAGTTGGCCCTAAAATACTCTTCCAATCAGGGTTTGAAAAGACGTGTTATGGGGAAAATTGTTATATCTGGAGCATTCGATATCCAAATTCAGTGAGACCTATTGCATAGAAAATAATACTAACCATAGTATCTGTTGTATATATTTCAGAGTTATATTCAAAATATTGGACACTTGGCATACCATACAAGTTTTCTCTTTTGGATAGGCCAAAAATAAGAAGTGTTAGGAGAATTGCAATATAGTTTTACTGGAGCATCCAAATTAGGTCAGTCCCATGGCATAAAAAATAGGACACATTATGCCACAACAATTCGAAGTTGTAGACCTAGAGGAGCTAAAATTTTAAATTTATCTGAGTTGAATTCAACGATAAAACAATATTCCAATCAAGGTTTGAAGAAGAAAACTCTATAGTTCAAGAAGTGGTAGATCACATAGAGTATCGACAAGCAGTATCCAAATACTGAAGATGTCCAAAAATAGGATGAAACAATAGATATATCAACATCGCAATTAAAGGAGTTTTGAAGAATAAAAAATAATATGGGAACTTGAACAAATCAATGAAACCAGGACCAAACAACTACAACATCAAATTATTATTGAGTACCTCATCAAGTGGAATAACTTTCCACTTGTAGATTCGACATGGGAAGATGATTCATTCATAAAAATGTAGCCATAACTACCCGAGCGTTGTGGAAAAAATGTGTCTGAAGGGTAGGGGCATGTCAAGCCCTAAATGTTCTGCATAGTTCCTCCTATATGGCAATGTATTACATATTATTGATGTAGTCGCTGGTCTATTAGTTGTTATTGTACACCTTTGTCTCCTATATATAGGAAGGATATATTTTCATTTGAGAAGAATTGTATGTTGTCTTGTCTTGGGTACACAATACATTGTGTAAGGAGGTTCCTCCCTTGAAGAGGATTGATATTCATCTATATTCTTCTTTTTAAGGCATGGATTACTCTCTTTTGGTATAATTCTGCTATTTTTATGCTATTTCTAGGACGTAGTTGCATAGCACACTATGGGTCCATATTGTATCAACTACAATAATTCATAAAATTTATCAAAGGGAAGATCAAGAAGTGGAATAAAGAAGTTTTGAAAATATATTTGAAGCCATTAGAAAGCTGGAGGAACATGAATAAACTTCAACAAGAATCAATTGAATAGTGGTACTTGGAGGACCTCCTAAACATGGAAAAGTAATTTCAAGATAGTATCAATAAAAGGATGACACAAGAAGAAACCCTTTGGAGACAAAAAACATGAATTTGATGGATCAAATATGGGGAAAATAAATCCAAATTATTTCATGATTTGAAGATACAAAATCATTTCCACAACAAGATATCCTTCCCCTAAATGGATCGGGTCCATAAGTTGTTTCGACATGAAGACATTAAGGCATAACTATTCTCATATTATCATAGGATTCTCTATGAAGAAAACATTAACATAGAAGAAGTGATTGTTAAAATTATGTATAACATCCACCCTTTGGTCATAAATGAACAAAATGAAAGTATTATCTTGAAAATCACTATGGAGGAAGTAGAATATGCAATTATGGACATGCCAATAAGGGAATCTCTCATCTTGGATGGCTTCATGACCGACTTCTGCCACCACTACTAGAAATTAATTCAACAAGATGTATGGAAAGTAGTTGAAAAGTCTAGATCTCAGCTCCATTTCCTACTTGATTTTAGCACCACTTTCCTCACACTACTTCCCAAGGAGGAGAACTCTTCTACTCTGGGTAAATTATGTCCCATCTCTCTTTACAATGTTATCTTCAATTTTTTTACCAATGTGATTGCTAACATACTTAAACCAATTATTCCTTATCTAATATTGAAAGAGAAATAAGGATATGTGGAGGGTCACTGGATCCTAGATGACATCATCCTAGCTCACAAAACTATTCACACCCTCAATATATCCAAAAATATTGGTATGCTCATTAAGTTGTATTTGTCCAAAGCCTCCGACGAAATATCTTAGCACTTTATCAAGTGCTCCCTTTCATCCTTCAGATTCTACCCCCTCTTGATCAGTTGAATCATGGCCCTCACCTCATTAGAATTATTTTCCATCATGTTCAATGGATCTCCCTCAGCTAATTTCTCCCCTTTTAGAGGCATCACGAAAGGATATCATCTATCTCCATTCCTCTTGATCCTTATGGTCCAGGGTATTAGTTGTGCTCTAAAAGCTATAGTTCAGGAAAGGCAACTCTCAAGCCTCCATATTTCCAATGATGATCTACTTTACTCACATATCTAGTTCGGTAATGACACAAAGTTTCTTTCTACTCCCATCCTCCTTGAATCTAGGATCCTTAAAGTCATTCTTTAAACTTTCCTTAATGCTTTGGAAATGTCCCTTAACCTGGATAAATATGAGATTTTTTTCAACAGTCCTTTATCCATTCAACTCCACATCTCAAGGATTCTTCATTTCAAACATAGTTGTCTCTATTTCAAATACCTAGGAGCTCCTTTTATTGATTTTGTTGTTAGTCATCCCCCTTGGACAAATTTCATCGCTAAATTGGAAAAGCACCTGTCTAACTAGGATTTTATATCCCTCAATCTAGCAGTTCATCTAATTCTCCTGAATTTTGTTCTTTATAACATAACCTCCTACCCTTTTTCTATCTTTTCTACCCCTAAAACAATTCTCAATGAAATTCGAATCCTTAAACACTATTTTCTTTGGTGCGATACTAAAGGGAAAAGTTGGAAATGGGATTTGGTTGCCTGGAACAAAGTCTGCATGTCATTACAAGGAGGTATTGGCACCTAGGATCATTATGGCTTACCGACCCTTCTTCTCTCTAGGATCAAAATTGGAGGTGAAAGTACACCTGAAATATCGATCACAAACGCCTCATTCATTTGCAAGGAACCATTCTAGGCTCCCTTATATGGAATGAGGCCTAGTAAAACATAAAATTGTTTCAAAAACACTCATTTTGGGAAATATAGAGTGGGAAAACTATTTTCTTCTAGGAGGACACCTAACAACAGTGAAAAAAACTCAACAAATATCCCCACAATGATCAAATCAACATGGATATTGTCATTACTAATGATAATTCAGTCTCACTTTTGGGCCCCACCAAAGGATTGAAATAATTGGCGCACTTGGATGGACTAGTCCCTTTTGTTGAACACCCACCTTAACTTTCCATGGGAAGGCTTATAGAGGGATATTAAATCTCAAAGGTTCTCTATAAACAATGGGATTGATATTTAGGGATATAAGAATTGAGGCACCTACAATCTCAAAGAACCATACTCCCTTTTCCAAACCACAATAATGAAGTAGGAAAAAAGAATATGGAAACAGATATGGACTCAAGGCTTATAGTCCAAGGTCTCTACCTTTATTTGGTTGGTTTCCTGGGGAAAGGTTCTCACTTGGGACTATATCATCAAACAGAGTTTTGAGGGACCCTCTAAATGTGCCGTGAACACATTTCTAAGGATATTGAACATCTTTTCAATTCATGATTTTTCATTGATTATCTATGGGAATGAGAAGCTATCATCTTCAGACAAAAAGATTGTAACAAGGGAAGCATAAAATAGACCGTTGTATCCTAGTGATATCAGGACTTTGACAATAATCTAGTGAACAAAATTTGGCAACTCTTCATCAAATTCCTACTTTAGGAAATCTGGAAGGAAAGAAACAAAAGGTTTTTTCAAGATTCCTCTCTCCATCCAAATAATATCTAGAACAAAATCCAATTCGACATCTGTGAAATAGTCCGCATTAATATTTGGAATACAAGAGATTGGTAAGGAAATCCTAAAGATATAATCATTATCCAATCCTAGGTATTTCATTCTTGTCAAATCCCATTCTTCCCTCTACTCCTTTGCGCCCTTATCCTAGCCCTAGTTCCTGGTATCCTCTTGATACCGGCTTTATCAAACTAAAATTTGACGGTGCTAGAAAAGAGAACCCTAGTACCATGGGTTATGGAGGGGCTTTCCAGAATAATTCAAGGATCATCCTTCACATATACTAGGGATCCCTTAGCATTGACACTAATAATGTCGCATAAATCTATGCAATGGTTTGAGGTATCCAAATTTCCAATCACGGTGGGTACACCAACCTCATTGTTGAAACCGACTCTCATTTAATGATACAATGATCCTCACTATAATGCTCAATGGATTTCCTGTCAGTAATGTTTCACCAAGCTGGAGATTAGTTACAAAACCAGACATGCTCTGAACTATATTGAATATATTTATGGCCATCATCCCTCACCATGTTTGACAGGAAGCCAATAAAATAACTAAAAAATTATCCAACTTTAGAGTGGATAAGAACCATAATGACCTCAATAGAAGTTGGTTTGAATTCCAACATCTTGACCTTAAATAAGGTTGTCTTCAAATCAATTCGATCCACTTAAACCCCCATGTTGGGTACTACAATAACCCAAACCTCATGGCATGATGATGTTGGGTGCTTTGTTTATTTGTGTAGGGTTAAATAGACACTTCATGTATTAGGTGGCAGTTCAACACCTCGTTTGTGGTCAAGTCAGCAAATGCATTGGATTTCCTTGAGACATGTTTGAAGGTAATGTTTTCAAACTATTGTATGAGAAGGCACACTCGTAAGAAATTGTGAAAGAGGAGCAAATTGAGAACATGTAATACCTTGTTCTTCTAGGAGACAACTAGTTGAGAATCTAGGTGCACATGTAAATGGAATATTCCAATATGGATGGCATCATTTAATATCCCAATGAATAAATTATTGTCTTCTTGGTTTTTAGTGATTCCACCCAGGAAAACTACACCTGTGTGGTATAGAGTTTGGGAGGGGGTTACAAATGGCCCAAGTAGCTTATGCTAGATTCTTTGACCAATGAATTATACCATCTTTGAAGCCAATATAGTTGTCTAAGCGGGAGGTAATCTGCATGTCAAACAAAGGAAAGCTTTATTTTTAACAAACATAATAAAAACCATAAAATGTTAGATTTTTCTTTTGAAAGTGAAAACGAATAATGAATAAGGTGAAAATTAGTTCATCCCTTGCAACGTTAGGGTCCTACTTGTGTTGGAATTCCAAGTTATATCTAAGTGGTAGTATAATCGTATGTACGAACATGTTTCCAACACTTGGATGGAGATTCCCTGGGTGTATAATAATGTAATGGATGTGGTCGATCACGACCCTTATTTGAGGATGATGAATTGTCACTAGTTAGTAGACCAGCCAAGGAGGATATGTTATCGATGGTATTCATTAAAGGGGGAAAACTTCACTCGACGGGTGATCCTTGCGAGAATACCCTAAGGTGGAGAAGTTAATACTTTAATTGAATATACTCAAGGCATAGTTCTTGTTCGTCACATAATATAGGACACTAGAAAGAATAATGGGAAGTATCACCACACAATTGACATGGGCGTGGGATCCTTGCATGTATAGGATCATTCGCCAAAGGTAATGGTAAGTCAAAATCCAACATGATTGTACAAATCTAGTTGGGGATCATATGAGTATGACTCCCATAGGATGCACTTCCATCATGTTTTTCTTCCGGTGCAGTATGTGTAGGTTGTGGTCTTTTCGGTGTAGGAGTCTCAGTGATAGGTAGATTTGAGATGACCTTTTCTAGGGTAGACACAACCAGTGTTACCATCGATGTAGTAATAATATTAATGGAACTTGTTTCTTTTGGTGGAGGTGAAGTAATATCAACCAAAGGCTGGGTGAGGTGAATGTATTCTAAAGCATCTCGAAATCAATGGAGGTTAGGACAATGGTGTGTGTAGCTCCCAAACTGAAATAAAATCGAACACACATAACTAGTGTGTAATAACTTGTAATCGATGGTATTTTTTGGGAAAATATGAGGTTGAATGTGTCCCCCCTGCTATAGTGTGGGCCACATGTGTCACACTAACATGGGTATTAAGTAAATTCTTGAGCTCTGGATAGGTGGGGAATAGGTTGTTCACATGGCCTTGTTTCCCACATAGGGCACATGGTGGGGTGACACACATTGTAGGAGTGCTGGTCATTATGGGAGCTTTCAACTTAGGATGAGGTATGCCCCCTTCATTAATATTAGCGACCATCAATGGTGATTCAAGAAGAAGGTTGTTTGGTGTAGGGCCTTTCAATTTGAGTTTCCTTATGCCCTAATTGTTGGGTTTAGTGAAAAATAGATGGAGTTTGATCATAGGTGTCAGTGACACGTTAAGAGGATCAGATGGAATAACGAGCAAAACTAGTACAAACTCATAGTGGGCCACTAGTTTTTAGGCCATCTCGGGGTAGGTTGGCATAATTTACCACATAGGTATTCCCAAAGTGAGCCCAGGTAGATTTAGTTGAGCCATGACTAGTGTTCCTTGCACTCCCGTGGGAATACAACAAATATATCTAAAAAATGGGAGGCATTGATGGAATCAATGTTTATTTAATGTCATTACCTACTGGAGGGGTTAATGATGATTCTAATGGGTTGGGAGGAATATTTTTGGATGTTAAATTATTTCACGTACTATTGTTCATGGACGAGGGGATTTTAGGAGGATGACCTGCGTATGCCCCTAACAAATCAAAATTGTATACACTCTCGAGCATATATCAAAGTGAGGTGGTTGATTGGCATTTCCTACATTGGGTAGGAAATTTTCAAGATTGGTGTTGGCATGAGGGACATAGTAGTTGAACTGGTTGAGGGTGATTATCGTCCCATTAAATGGAAACATTAGGATGCATAATTCCAAAGAGGAAACCACCTTCATGGCATACGAATAACTACATCCCAGAAGGATATTGTAGTCAAGTTGTGCATCGACTACTTCAATGTCGATCATTACCATCTTTCTCCCTAGCTCAATGGAAAATTTTGGTACAACCCTCTTGGTTGTGAGGGTATTACATCATATGTGTGAAGGGATATACATGAGGGGAATAAGTCCGGTGATCCCAATTGTTTCTAGACATTATATGAAATTATGCATGTGGATGGGACTTCATCGATAATGCATCGATGGTTCATAATGTTTTTAACTTTAACTAGTACTTGCAATGTGACCGATGAGGGAAATCAGTGTTCACCTTTATTGAGATAGAAATTCATAAGGCACGAGTATAAAGGGTCAACGACACCAAGTGCGTTAAGTAATGCCTTCCTTTGTGTTAGAACAATTGGAGCACTTCTAAAGTGGACATCAAAGTTGGGGACTGAGCTAAGTCATTCAAAATATTGTAGTTGTGGGCGACTTTCATGTGAGGATTGTGCCTAAGTAGTGCCTTTGGGATCCTCAATATTTGTTCACTGCTTAAGCATAGTATTTTCAAAGTGCATCCCAAGGGAATAGATATATCCTCCCCTTGGAAAGGTTCAGGACCACCATAGCTTTTGGCTCGAGGTTGGAGGTTGACATTTGTTGTATTCATGCAAATATTTCGAAAGGAGCCATTGTCTAAAGGCGAGGGCCTGATTTTTTGTAATTTACCTCAGGGATATGAAAGGATATTAGGGACAGATAATTAGCTATATAATTATAATTAGATAATTTTAGCACAACGGATTATCCAAAAAAATATTTAATTTCATTTGTCGTGATTTAATTTCGACAAAATCCATCTAATTACCAATAAATTAAAATAAATTCAATAAATATTCCAACAAAAGATACAAGGGCTGGGAAACTTTATTAACATTATATAACATCATAAAACCTTCAATCCAATCCATATCATAGGTGATAACCACTTCTAAAGGCTAATTATTCTTATTCACAATTAACTAGTAATTAAGGTGTTAATTATGACACTTAATGTGCAAATGGAGACACTTATCACAAATCCAATTGTTTAAAAAATAACCATTTATTATCAATTCCAAGCTTAATATCATCTAAATACATGTAAATAAGTTCTAATTACAAAAGTTGCAATAATTAATCACGGTAATTACGAAAGAGAATCCACAAGACTAGTTAACTAGTTTTCCAATATAAGCAACTAGTCTTGCACAAAATCAACTTGCAACCATGGAATTAAACCCAAAATAAATACTAAAAGAATTAACAATATATTTAACCATGAAACTATAGAGAATTGATTTTTTATTTTCAAATCATTCTAAGTGCACATAAGGTGATCTTTTCCATCGATTCCAATGAAACTAGTTAACACATTCCCCCACAAGGAATTGAGTTTAAATAACTAAAACAAAATGAAATGCATACTTAAGTAAATTGTAACACCTGATAATTAAATTCCTACAACACAATAACATGTTATAAATAGAGAACATGGTTGTAACATTCTGGTTTTACAAAAACATAGATTTCAATCCACACCTTGTTATCATTTTTCACTGCAATGTACCTAGTTTCCAATTCAACCTTCCAAATTCCAAATAAATATAAATATGTGAATATTTTAGACCATGGAAATAGTAGCATTAGTCACCTAAAATAATATTTGTATCTTTCCTCCATATACATTCCATTAAATATCTCACAAAACTAACTACTTTTACTCATCCAAATTGAATAGTAGTACTAGAAATCGTTAGAATAATTAAATCCACGATTCATAGAATCATTCAAAGTACATTATGTTGATGGAGATGTGCTAGAAGTACCCTAGGAAACAACGTAAGGGAGATATCCCAATCGAAGGCTTCAAATAATCCTACTAGTGGATTACCTTATTCTCAAGATGTTTGGCATAGCTAACTCCGGTGGGTTTTACGGATCTGTTAGCCACTAAGTGATGGTTGATCCTCAAAGAGGAGACTTTGAATTATGAATGAAACTAAATCCTAAGTGCAAACCTAGAATTAATATGTAATCTTTCAAATGTGATTGTGATAACCAGTTTATGTCAATCTATCAATCTATCATAAATGATAGAAATAATCATCTAATAGAACTAATAGAATGAAAACAATTTTTTTTTTCATAAACTGATCATTGTAAAGGGAAAATTATTAGTTTTAATTAGTATTTAATTGATTATCAAGCTGGAAAATCAAATCCATAGTAATTTTAATGTTAGAAAACATTAGAGTTCATGCAACGAACACAAATCAAGATAAATCAAGAATCTTGCTCATCACGGATTGAAAATGATTCGTGCTACAATTGAAAATAACTTCTGAGGTCTAATCATAATCAAGAGAGTGTGAATATAAGATGAAAATAAACATATTCTGAAAAATAAATTGTAGAGAACAAACCAAATTCAATTTATTAAATGAGTTGATGAAAAACTTATAGAATATCTCCAAATCCAATGAACTAGCTTGCTGAAAAATCAAAGTACCATCCACTGATATGATTGATTAAGAAACTGTATGCATAAAAATGCATAACAATTATATATTACAGAGAAATAAAGAAATTTGTCTCTCCTGAGATCATCCCCCCATCAAGAGCATAGAAGTTAGGTATACAAAATAAATGACAGGAGAAGATAAAGTCAGTTTCCCCAATTCTTAAGCTAACTAGCTGAGCTGTTTCATTTAGCAAATCTGTCCATGGGAAAAATATGATAAATTCTATTTTAAAAAACCAGTCAGATATCTCAAATAAGATATTTTTTTAGAAATTATTCTTTCTTTCTAGCTATTTGGGCTCATTCCGCACAAAACCCATGTCTCAAATTTTCTAGATTCATCTTCATCACTCCAGAAATCACGTCCAAAGATCACTGATCTCCACTTGACACGTTTTGACCGTTCCAAATTTGGGATGTAAATCCTTCAACTTGATTCCTCCAAATCCAAATCCACACCTGTACAATTCAAACCAGAAATTCAATGTCATTCCAAAGCTAATGAAATAAATCCAAATTAATAAAAATCCATTTGCAAATCAAAATATAATGAAAATATATAAATCTCATCCAAATCCGAAATTGACTATTAAGGTATATTTTTGGGGTGGTTAAACTATTCAATTAAAATAATCTTCCCAAGCGATTCCTCATCCTTCCAGATATTGCTCTTGGAAGTTGAGACTCAACAACTTTTGGCCATTGATATAACTATTAAATCCATTATCCATACTAAATATTTTCCAAAATAAAAACTAAACAAAATCCAAAAAAACAAAATCGAAAATCAATATTCTCTAAATATCGGAAACCAAATGTCGTGAAGGAAACTTAAGATTTAAAAAATAGGTTTAAACAAATAAAAATCCAAAAGTATCAAGACCAAAATCAAAACCTTATGTAAAAATGAAATTACCAAAATTTACGGACCCGAAATTAAATTAAAACATAGCATAAGAGAAACTTAGGGTCCGAAAAATCAGAAATTAAGAGAAACTTAGGGTCAGAAATATTGGAAATGAAATTGTGAAAATTTAAAAAATTTCCTGCATTTCCTAAAATTGTGGAAATCTCAAAATTGAGGGAATGCAAAAATAAAAATTAAAAAGGTGACTTCTGTAATCTGCAATCCGCATTGTAGATTGACGAAATGAATTTTTAAATAAGAGAAATTTTTTACAGTCAGGCATGCGGATTGCAAAAATGAAAATGTTAAAATCCAATTTTACCGACCCGAAATTAAATCAAATTTAACATAATAATGTGGCAGTCATAAATGTTGTAGAAATCGGAATGATAATTTTTTTAAAGAATTTATCATAGTTTGGACCATATAAATTGAAAAAATGCATTTTGGATTTGAATTTTATCATTTGTAAAATTATAATAAAACAAAAAATAAATCAATTCAAAAACACTAAAACTGGAAATGAAAACAAAATGAAAGAAAACCTAAATAAATCCCAAAACCTAGGGTGAAAATTATGGGTAAACACACACACACACAGATATATATATATATATATATATATATATATATATAAAAGAAGCCAAGCTAATTAAAAACTCAAACTGAAATGTTGGAACAAAGCCTAAATATAGGAAACCAATCCCTCCAAGAATATAGGAGAGTTAATGAGTCACACAAATAGATTTCTAACATAACCATTTTTTAAAAATGAAACACCAAGAAAAGAATAATAATATTTCCTTCTGCATAATAATAAATGAAAACCCTTTTAAATTGCAAAAGAGAAAAATAGAAATTTTATTTTTAAGACAAAATTAACTTCTTGAAAAGGAAAAACTTATCCATGATCAAACTAATTTTAGATTCTTAAATATTAAATTTTAATCCCACTAACTCTCAAATAATCAAAAACAAAAAACCCATGGAAGTTAGAGAAATTAGAACTTGTATAAACTAAAGCATGTGTGTTTTTTTAATTGAAATGTTGGTTTTATAAGATCAAATTGTGTATAGATTTAATATATGGATTAAATAAAATACACAAAGTAATTTAATGAAAACCAAAGCAAGATCATGAATATTTAAAAATGATTTCAATAAGTTTAATTAGGTATTAAACTTTTCGAACAAAGCTAGGCCAAATCCAAGTAAGAGATGTGAAGAGCAATATGGTAAGTTAACCACCAAGATCATGGAACCAACCCAATTGAATCAAAAATTAAATACAAGCTAGAGATCATGAAACAATCCAAATAATACCAGAGATCTAGGTAAATGATCAAATCAATGGTGAAATATAAAAATGGAAATCCAAACAAATAAGAAAATCTCGATTTTGGTTTCCGCAATCCGCACTACAGGTTGCGGAATTGCGGAATTGTAGAAATGTGGAATCGAGAATCCAATTTTTATTGACTGAAGGCTTCCTGACATCCACAATCTGCCTTGCAGGTTGTGGGTTGCGGAAAGGAGCAAATCCAAAATTAAAAAAATGGGACATTTGCAATCCACATTGCGGTTTGTGGAAATGACAAGTTCCAAAGAAGAACCATGTTTTCCACACTTCAGATGATGTATAAAAACAATACTTTCAAGGATTATTTTTTCAATCCAAAGAATGAAATACAGAGGGATAAAGGAAATAAACATGATGCCTCATCAATAAGATAATAGAATTTAAGATTCGCTTCATAATATGTAAATGGGGGTTCCCATTTTAATTGTTAAAATGGGATTTGTTGTGACAACAACACATTCCAAATATAATAACATGTTATATAATTTATAACATAGGTTTATTTCATTCAAACATTTTGTCAAACACTTCATATGCAAAGTCACAAATCTACTCAAAACAATTCCACTCAAGGAGATAGAAATTAGAAATTGATCTAGAATTTCAGAAGACATTTTCCAAACACTATCAAGAATATTTCTCCACACATTCTCAAAAAAAAAAATTATTTATTGGGAATAAGCATAAAAATAAAACTCAGTCATTTTTACAAATACTTCATGTGCCAAGTCTCCAAACTATGCAAAACAATCCAATTGAAGAACTAGGTTTTGAATAAAAGGTAGAAGCATCAAAGTGAAGTGTCTTAAGCCATTCCAAGGATACTAACCATAAAAATAAACATTATATAATTAACAAGGGAATAAATACCAGTTCTGTAGCATAGGTTCCAAAGAATCGTTTCCACAAATAATTTGTGCAAAAAATCCCCAAAACTGGTTTCCAATTCCTTCACAAAATTTACTTGCATAAATAATTTGAATTCCATGAGAATTTTTCTTCCACAAATAGCTTGTACGTTTTATCAAAATGTTCATGTGCTTCCATAAATAAATCATATCAGATCCTTATAAGTTAAATAAACATGAGATAAAGTACGTATCTTTTCCAAATATAGAACCGAAATCGATCGTTCCATGTTCCAACTAGTCGTAGACACAATGCAACCCAAAAATCACTTTTCAATGTCCATCCCCAAGCTGGAACCATTATGCCAAAAGAAAGAGCACACTCAACAACAAATTCTCTCAATAAATTAGTCCAACCACAACCCAATGGAAAGTGTGACCTCTAGTTCCACTCTAGGGAAATTCCAGTGCCTCCATGACAATAGTCCAACCACAACCCAATGGAATGTAGCACTTCTAATCTAGGGAAATTCCAGTGTCTACAGGACAAATAAAAGAGGATCTAGAGTAAATAATTTTGGCACGTTCTCAAAACGTATCTCATACCAATATCATCAAATTTAAAACCACCAGTACCAAACACAAGCACAAGAGGAAGATCATGAACCAACACACAAGAGTGACTAGCCAACACAAGCAAATTGAATTCCTTCATGAGAAATTCGAATTGGGAGAGAGAGGGACCCAAGCATGAGAGTTACATTCCAAAAATAACAAACAAGATTTACACATAAAGTGGCTACACAAGGAGGCACACTAATCCAACTCATAAGGGTGCACTAGGTCAGACAAGGACTCCAATCCTCAAATAAAAATTAATATCAAGATAAATAAAACCAAGGAATAACATAACATGTGAGAGTACATAATTAATAGGGTCCATAAAGTACATAATAAGGGTGTACAACATCAACATAAGATAAACACACATAGGTAAACACTTTCCCACTACCCCTTGCTTGTAACATCATGGTTACTCATACTCTCTTTCGCTGCAATGATCGTTCAATTGTTTTAATTGTATTAATTATTTTATAAGTTCAACTTAATAATAATAATAATAATAATGATGATGTGCAAACCATATTCCAACATAACAACAATAATAATATTTCTAGGGGCTAAACCAGATGGTATTACAACACTCCCCCCTTAAACCATGCATTGTCCTCGATGCATACACATACATGCTACAAAATCTAAAAACAGATGAGGGTATGCCTCCCTCATCACATCTTCCAATTCCCAAGAAAGATCCCCTAGAGTATAGTGTCTCCACTGAACCTTAANAAAACATAATCAACAATGTGTATACTCGTTGATAGAAAATCATATATATACCAACATGCTAGCAAGGATCATATGTTAGTATTAAAATAATCTAAGTAGTGACATATCATATCATGTGCATTATCATCTAATGTAAAACAAAAACATCTACTATACAATTTTCCTTTGTCATATTAAATTAAATCATATGCCTAGGAGCATGCGCATAATTTTTCAACAAAGAAATGAAACAAATTATGCACTTTTGTGCTAGGAGGAAAAACTAGTTCATAATAAAATGGTCCTATCTTTTCCAAAATATCAAAGGGACCATAATATTTAGATGCAAGTTTAGAACAATTCCCCAAGTTTAAAGTACTCTTTTTTAGTTTCACTTTCAGAAACACATGATCCCCAACTTGAAACTGTAGACCTATCAATCCTATTATGATCTGCATAAATTTTATGCCTATCCTGTGCTATTTTCAAATTCTGTTTAATCCTGGCCATCTGATTTTCCATTTCCTTTAATCAATTTGGCCCAATGATAACTCGGTTTGTTGGATTGTCCCAACTAATAGGTTTGTTTCATTTTCTTCCATACATTGCTTCAAAAGAACTTACTTTCAAAGAAGAGTGATAACCATTGTTATAAGCAAATTCCATAAGATGAAAATATTTTTCCCATTTAGTAGGTCGATCCATTACATACATTCTTAACATCTCTTCAATAGCCTTAGTGACCCTCTCTATCTATCCATCTATATGAGGATGATGTCAAGTATTCATATTCAAATATGTTCCAAATACTTTAAACAAACCTTTCAAAACATGACTTGTTTGAGTCCATGTTTGGTACAATTGTTGTTGGAATACCATGCAATCTAGATACCTCTTTCATATCAATATCTATTATTTTAGTTTCTTTATGTGTAGTCTTAACAGGTATAAAGTGAGTTACTTTAGTTAATTTGTCTACCACTACCATAATATCATCCTGTTGTGACCCTTTCTTAGGTGATTTCATGATAAAATCCATACTTACTACATCCCATTACCATTCTGGTACATGTAAAGGTTGTAACAAACTTGCAAGGTGTCTATGTTCAAATTTTACTTTCTGACTATCTAAGAATATTGATATGTAATATGCAATTTCCTTTTTAATTCATGGCTAGTAATAATCTCTCTTAACTGCCACTACTATCTTTTGATAACCATAGCGACTTGCATGCAACACATCATGCATTTATTTTAAAACCAATTTCCTTAAGTTTCTTGATTTAGGAATGTAGACCATGTTCTTATACTTAAGTATTCCATCTTCCAATTTATAGTGTTCAAACTTATGTGGTATTTCCTATTGCTGCAAACCTGCTTCTACATGTTGAAAGAATTTATCTGTATTGTTTGCTTCTTTTATTATATTCATTAAGTATGAGGCGCTAATACTGATAGCTACGTCCATCACATTCATTTTCCTACTAAGTACATCCACTGCTTTATTTTATTTTCCTTCTATATGTTTAATGTGAAAATCGTATTCACATAGTAGTTCCATCCATCTTATTTGTCTTGCGTATAGATTAGGTTGTTCAAAACATTATTTCAGTTCATGATGAATAGTTCTTAATTCAAATTTCTTTCTCATTAAGTAGTGTGTCCATGTCTTTAAAGAATGTACTCCTACTACTAATTACAAGTCATGTGTAGAATAATTTTATTTGTTTTATTTTAACTTCCTAGACTCATAAAAAATAACCTATTCATTATGAGTTAACACATCACCTATACCTTGTTGACATGCATCTATACATACCACGAAATTTTCATCTTGATTCGCAATTCTCAAAACCAGTGCACTAGTAACATCTCTTCAAGATTTTGAAAACTTGTTTCACATTTGAATGTCCACTCAAACTTTATACCTTTATTTTGTAAAGAAGTTATCGGATGTGCAATCTTAGAAAATCCTTCTATAAACATGCTATAGTAACTTGCTAATCACATAAAAGATCTAACTTCTGACACATTCTTAGGTTTTGGCCAATTCATAATTGCTTCTATCTCTTTGGGGTCAATCGAGTTTCCTTATTTTGATATAATGTGTCCTAAGTAGTGAATCTTGTTCTAATAAAAAGAATACTTACTTAACTTAGCATAAAGTTTATTCTCTCCGAGTACTTACATGTAATACCCCGTGTGTTAAGCCCCATACATATGTAATTTGTAATTGTTTATTATTGTGTCATAGGGTTTTGGAACAAGGGTCTTTAAGGACCTAGAGACATTATTATTATTTTGTAAATAATTAATTAATTAAAACAATTGACACATCGGGGACCACTAAAAGAATATGAGAGGCCTAGATCCACATTGTGAGGGGGAATGGGGACATTCCTAGCACTTTAGAACTTGTTTGGTTGATATTTTTCCATATTTATTCCTTGTTGGATTTATTAGTTTATGATCACCCAAACATTGTACAACGGACCCATCTTTTGATTATTTTAGCCTATGTTGGTATTATTGAGCCTAATTCATGATTTAGTGGGCCTCTTAGGGGTTTGGATGGGTGCCACTTTGTGATTGATCGCCTTTGGTGGTTTTGTAACTCCTTTGTGTAGGTTACAATTGGTTTTGTAACTCCCATTTGCACAAGTGTTCCCTCACTAGATATTTTTAGCCTTAACACCTCAAAAGTTGTGTAAATTATTATGTAACTCCTTATGTAAATACTTGTGTAAAACCTTGTGTAACTTGTGTATAAATCCTTGTGTAACCCCACCTTTGTTATTTTTGGAAGATGCCTTGTCTTGTGGGAGACCTCACCTCACTAATTTTGATTCCTCTTCATGGATGATGTGTCCACACACAAATTTGAGTTGGGCGGAGTGGCTTGGAGTCACTCTCCTTGAAATTCGAATTGCTTGCGTTGGATTAGATTTAACCTTTTGTGGTTGAATTACCCCCTTTGGATTGACTCAAGTTGGATTAACTTGGTTTGGTTTGACCCCATTGAGTTAGAATTACCTTCTTTCATCTATAAATATATGTTTAATCTCCTTGGTTTGTTGGTTGTTTTTCATGGTTCTTTTGGATGGTTGTTAATTATGGTTGTTCATAACTTTGATGGTGAGAGCTTGGTAAGCTTGTGAGCTTGGGAAACCATTATTTATATACTATGTGAATGAAATTTGTGCTTGAAGCACTATGATATTGTATGGTGTTTGAACTAAGCCCATAAAACTTTGGTTTAGTTCCTCTGTGTCCACTACTTGGTTCTTTCCTAGACCTGCACATAAATCCTAATGGTGAATGGCGATATCTCGATGTCCTAGGGGTTCTGGATTACCATTACACCTGGTAGTGGGGTGGAAGAGGAATTATGTGGTGAGGAATATATTTTTGGATTCTCAAAATAATACATGAGTTATTTTTTAGTGCACCTATTTTGTGTATCTATGGCATTGACTCGAGGGTGGCCTGTCAAAGTTAGATCTGGCTCGGAAGTGCTAAAGGCTGGGTGGAATGTGATTCGGATGATGCCAGTTGTGCATTGATAAGATAAGTGATTTATCTCATGTTTATTTAATTTACTTGGATCTAATATGATTTATTTATGGATTCACATGAAATGTTTGATGAAACATATGAATTATTTGTGGAAGAAATTTCTCACAAAATTCAATCTATTTATGCAAATAAATTTTATGAAGGAATTGGAAACTAGCTTTTGGGATTTTGTGCACAATTTGTTCGAGGGAATAATTATTTGGTACCTATGTTATAGAACTGATATTTATTCCCCTGATAATTATATAATGTGTATTTTTATGGTACATTAACCTCATAATGGCTTAAGACACTTCTCTTTGATGTGTCTACCTTTTATTTGAAAACTAGTTTTTTCGATCAAACTCTTTGGCATAGCTTGGAGACTTAGCACATGAAGTGTTTGTAAAAATTCCTTATTGTTATTTTATTATTATGTCTAAAAATAATCTTGAAATTTGTGTGATAATTTGAGGATAAATATTCTTGGTAGTGTTGGGGAAATGTCTACCGAAATTCTAGATCAATTTTCAATTTCTAACTCCTTCAATGGAATTGTTTTGAGTAGATTTGTGACTTTGCATATGAAGTGTTTGAAAGTTTTTTAGAATGATATATAAATATTTTATGAGTGATAAAACATTTTATTTAGAGTTCAAAATATATTTTAATGATTATATGAGCCATGGATTTAATTATTTTAGCGATTCCTAGAATTACTGGTCAATTTGATGAGTAGAATTGACTAGTTTTGTGAGTTGTTTAATGGAATGTATTTGGGAGGAAATGTACAACAATATGATTGCAAGTGATCCCTCATATATTTCTCTTTATTTGGAATTTGGAAAGCTAAATTGGAAATTAGGTACATTGTGGTGAAATTGGTAAATAGTTTTTGGATCCGAACCTCTGCTTTTAGTAAAAGATGAATGTATAGCCATATGCTCCATTATTGGTACTTTAATTTTGTTGTAGATTTATATTCATCAGATCTGTACCTTCACCTCTGTGTTTCTCAGAGCTTGGTATGATTGGTTTGATTGAATTCTTAGCAGTGTTTATTAAGTAGCTGTACTGATTCAACTTGAAATATTCTTTGTTTATGTACTCGGATCATATCTACACAAGTATTTTATTTTGATGTACATGCATGCCTAAATATATGTATAATGGTTGTAGGTTCATTTTTTGGTTCATTGGCATGGTTGCATGCCCAATTTGTGTAAGACTAGCTGTTAGTATTGAAGAACTAGTTAACTAGTTCTTGTCGAATCATTTTCATAATTACTATGTTTAATTAATTGGAAAATTGTAATTAGGCCTGATTTACATGTTATTAGGTGTTGATTATCCATTGGAATTTATCAACTGTGGTTAAGTGATAAACACATTAAATTATATTAAGCACAGTCAATTGTGTGCTAAGTGTCGTGTATTGTAATAAGAATACTAATTACTAGTTAACCATGATTAAGAGTAAATGGCCTTTAGAGGTAGAATTTATGTTTGAATTGGATTGGAATGGATATGTGATGTTGCTAGAAGGTGTTATTAACTTGGATCAGACGTTGACATAGTTATTGAATTTATTTTAATTTATTGGTAATTAAAGGGGCTTTGTCTTGAGAAATGAAATTTAATATTTGGTTAACTAATACGTTGTGCTAAAATTACCTAATTAGCCTTATAAAGCTAATTATATGTCCCTCAGACCCTTTGATAGACCTCGAGGACATTACATGTGGCATCATAGCTTAGGTTCCCACACTGTAGCTCTTGGGCCATCTATAGAGTTATTATCTTCTCTATATGTGTATTTGGAATTTACAAATGCTCTTAGCAAGATAAATATAATATCCCTTATGTTAATAGAAGAATACGAAACCTAACTTCAGAGATTAGTTCATTGTATGCCTTAGAATTAATTAATATTGCATATTTGTCATTCAATAGATTGACTGGTAAGTACTCTGTAATGCATATCTAATAATTGGCTCTGACTTGATTAGTTGATGCTTGTGTATTGCCTCTTTTATTGCTCATTGAATTGTTAATATTGAACTGCTTCTTGTAGTATGACCTATTTACTGGTACATTATGATTATTAATTGATAAGTAAATAATTGGCATTATAATAGTATGTACTATGTACCACTATCACTATTCATTTAATGCTAAGTTATTAAGATGATATAATTCTATTATTATTAAATATTAAGATGATTTATTAAGTGGCATTTATAACCTATATGGATTTTGCATTTTCTATGGATGGTATGCTTTTATAGTCTTCTTTATGCCACTTGGATGGTGGTGTTTAAATGGACGAGTAACTCCTTGGCTATTTTAGGAATGGGACACTTATCTAAATGGTGTTTCCCATTCCCATTTCTATTTTAAGCATGCAATATGTTTTTATACTATTTATTAATTATTACTATCCTAACTTATCTAATTAGTTAGTGGTGGAATTTCCACTTGGAGGTGAGCAGAGCTGTGGACTATTTTTGTATTCTATTATTTAATTTATTTATTTTTGGGTTAGTGGTGACATTATTATTATCCTATATGTCTTACTAATTTATTTATTGAGTGGAGAAAATGGGACACTTGTCTCTAATGGTTCATATTCTCTTTTATTTTATTTATTTTTCTTATGGAGATGTAACTTCTAGTCT
>LPNX010068343.1:162810-320088 GCA_001517045.1 Pseudotsuga menziesii | reverse complement strand
AGTTTTTAAAAGTATATATTAAGAATAAATGCATTATAATATATATGAATGCTTGTATGTGTGTATATACTATATGTATAGAGGTGAACGTACGTCATCATGTGAGTGTAAAATTTGGAGGTGTTTGGAAGTGTCTAGAGGTGTCTAGAGGTATTTGAAAGTGTTTGGAGGTATTATGAAGTATATTGTGATCAAAAGTGTTATGTTAGTATATATGTTATAATGCGTATCTAATATGATAGCATTGGGTTATGCAATTATTGTTATAACTACATAAATATTATCGTATAACATAATAAAAATATGGAATATATAGGTTATATGATTAATATGTTGTGTATATGATTAATAATAAAATTGTATATGATTGAAGAATAATAATATGTATGTAAACAAAACAGGCATCTGTATATGAAACGTAGTAATAGTAAGTATGGTATATGGTATCAATGTATGATAGTGTGTTGTGTAGCTAGTAATTGTTTTATTATAGAATGTTATAATATTTTGGTGGTAGGATGTTTGGTTGTTTGAGGTGACTATGTATTTACTTTGATTGATAAGTAGTATGTTACGTGTAAATTATTAGTAATGCAATGTATTATTATTATTATTATTATTATTATTATTATTATTATATATCCTCATGTGCTAATAATTCTATGTAATGTTATGATAAATAGTAACGATTCGATATCATTTCTATAGTTGATGTATGTTGTTTTGATATTATTGGTTGCTATTGGATGTTATTGATTGACATTGATTGATTAATGGTTGATACATGTATGACATTTTCATCACTCTATGTGTGGCTATTATTGGTTTCCCTTGGTTGTTATGGTTGTTGTGTGTATGATTGATGAATTATGGTTGATGTATTCTGATTGATGTGTTATGATCATTGTCTTCTGCTTGATGAATCTTGGTTGATATATTTTAATTGTGTATTCTGATTGATGTATTCTATTTGAGGTATTCTGATTGATGTATGTTGGTTGATATATTCTGGTCGATGTATGTTGATTGATGTTTGTATGGTTATTTGATGCACATATGGTTTTCCTTGGATGATATTACATGATCAATATAAGATTGATATATGATTGAGATATTATGAATTGATGATTGATGTTTGTATGGATGATGTATGCATAAGGGTTGTTGTATGATTGATATTAGTTGATGTATAATGGTTTTTTGAATAATATCTAAAGAAGACTTAATGTTTTGTGTTGAGATGAAAAGTAATATGTTGTTATGGCCCTCTTTGGTTCTTAGTTAGATTAAAACTGTTACATATAAGTTCACTTTGTTTGTTACATTAAAATGCAAAACTATTTAGGTGATCTTTGAAAATATTCATTCTTTTGATCTTCATTAGAAAAGTATCTTGTGTCATTATTGAAAGGTATCCTGGTAATAACTTGGTGGTATTTCATATATCTCTATTGAAAAGTAGGTACTAACTGTGTAACTGATTAAGTATGATATATGTACCTTTTTTGAAGATGAACTTCATGTATCCTTATATATTCAATACTAATTGTGTAGAATGCGGTACTAGTATCTTTGTTAGGAAAATATCCAAGGATATTGTTGAAAGAAAATATATTGTTTTGATATTTGATTAAAGTATCTTGCTAGGGTATCCTTGTAGTATATCAAATACCTTTGTTGAAATGCATCTTTGTAAAATATTGTAGTGATAGTTCATGCATCCTGTTGGAAAAAATATATTGTGTCACTTCATGCATCCTTGTAGGAAAAGTATTTGAGTGATAAAATCATGCAAAAACATCTTGGTAATGCACCTCATGTGATTGAATGATCTGAACACATTTCATGTATCTTAAGTGCATTTCATATGATTGAATTTGAGTAGAATAATATTCAGGTAGATGAATTTCAAGTATTTGGTTAAAGAAGTATCTATATCTCGAGTACCTTGCATATACTGAAGTATTTCATGTAATTAATTTGAAATTTATTTTCTTGAAAGATGTATTTTATAAATCTTGTTGAACATAATATATGTTTACTGCTAACCATGTGTCTATTGGAAATGTGAAAAAACCTCCTTGTTGAATAAGCATATCTATTTTAAGTATATTTGTTGAAGAATATGGTTTAGATATTAGGGCTAAGTTCTTGGATTCCCTCAGAGAGAAGTATGGTATTCGTTTCTAGAGAGGAAGTTTTGTGTATTGTCACCCCTTTTCTTCCTTCATATCACACTACTAGTCTAGGTTATCACACAGGAAGCCAGGAAATGGTATGGTGATCCCATAGGAAGTGGAGAAGAACAAAAAAGTAGTAGTGGGAAGCATTGATGTTCTCAGAAGAGGTAGTTCTGAGAGTTTCGAAACTGCTTGTGCTCTTCTTATGGGAGGAACATTGTCCCATTGAATCTAGTCGCCCAAATTTTAGATAAGTATTCTCTCATGTGCTATTCATGTTGTTATATTCTATATATGTGCCATGGTGATTGATTTATTCTATCATTATGTTCATGGTTTAGTTGTTAAAGAATACTCTTATATTGTGTATTGATATATTTTTATACATTATGTTAGTCATATGGTTGATTGAAATACGATTTTTAGATGAATGTATCTCTGTTGATATTTGAAGACCTTATAATGGGGATTGAAGATTGACCCTTGCTCCTAGTCTTGGTTCTCGCACAGGAAGCTAGGAAATGGGAAGATGATATCCTGAGGAACGAGTTAGGTAAAGGGAGTCACATCAAATAGGAATTGGAGATAGAAAGGAAAGTAGTAATGGGAAGCGTTGTGGTTTCACAGAAGATTATTTTTGAGAAGGACTACTTGAAAACTGAAGGTAGTGATCCTTTTGAAAGTTGTAAAAGCGTGTATGTATTATGCATCTAGGATGATGCATGGTTTAAGGGTAAAGGGATGTAATACCCTGTGTGTTAATCCCCAAACATATGTAATTTGTAATTGTTTATTATTGTGGAATAGGGTGTCAGAACAAGGGTCTTTAAGGACCTAGAGACATTATTATTATTTTGTAACAATTAGTTAATGAAAACAACTAGAACATTGGGGACCACTAAAAGAGTATGGGAGGCATAAATCCATAATGTGAGGGGGAATGGGTACATTCCTAGCAATTTAGAACCTGTTTGGTTTATCTTGGTCCATATTTATACCTTGGTGGATTTATTAGTTGATGGTCACCCAAGCATTGTACAACTGACACAATTTTTTTATTATTTTAGCATATGTTGGTATTATTAAGCCTAATTCATGATTTAGTGGGCCTCCTAGGGGTTTTGGGTGGGGTCCACTTGTTGATTGAGATCCTTTGGTGGTTTTGTGACTCCTTTGTGGAGGTTACATTTGGTTTTGTAGCTCCCATTTGCACAATTGTTCCCTCAATGGATATTTTTATCCTTAACACCTCAAAAGTTGTGTAAATTATTATGCAACTCCTTGTGTAAATAATTGTGTAAATCCTTGTGTAAATATTGTATAAATACGTGTGTAACCCCTGATTTGTTATTTTTAGAAAGATTCCTTGGCTTGTGGGACACCTCACTTCACTAATTTTGATTCATCTTCATGGATGATGTGTCCACACACGAATTTGAGTTAGGTGGAGTGGCTTGGAGTCACTCTCCTTGAAATTTGAATTTCTTGGGTTGGATTAGATTTAACCTTTTATGGTTTAATTACCCCCTTTGGATTCACTCAAGTTGGATTACCTTGGTTTGGTTTGACCCCATTGAGTTAGAATTACCTTCTTTGGTCTATAAATCCATGTTTGTTCTCCTTGGTTTGGTGGTTGTTTTTCATGGTTCTTTTGGATGGTTGTTGATTATGGTTATTCATAACTTTGATGGTGAGATATTGGTAAGCTTGTGAGCTTGGGAAACCATGAATTCTCTACTATGTGAATGTATTTTGTTCTTGAAACATTGTGATCTTGTATGGTTTTTGAAGTAATCCCATAAAAATTTGGTGCAGTTCCTCTATTTCCACTACTTGGATCTTCCATGGAACTACACATAAATCCTGATGGTGAATGGTGATATCTCAATGGCCTAGGGGGTATGGATTACCATTACACCTGGTAGTGGGGTGGAAGAGGAAGTATGTGGAGAGGAATAGATTTTTGGATTCTAAAAATAATACTTGAGATATTATTGAGTGCACCTTTGCTATGGACATCTGGCCTCATCTCGCTGGTGGCTTGTCAATGCGAGATCTGGATTGGCAGTGCAAGGGGCTAGGTGGAACGTGGTTTGGATGATGCAAGTTACGCATTGATAGGATAAGTGATTTATATCACGTTTATTTAATTTAATTGGAAATTATATTATTTATTTATGGATTCACATGAAATGTTTGATGAAATAGATGAGTTATTTGTGGAAGAAATTTCTCACATAATTCAATCTATTTATGCAAGTAAATTTTATGAAGGAATTGGAAACTAGTTTTTGGGATTTTGTGCACAATTTGTTCGAGGAAATAACTATTTGGTACCTATACTACAGAACTTAT
The DNA here is from genome assembly GCA_001517045.1 of Pseudotsuga menziesii. Taxonomy (NCBI): domain Eukaryota; kingdom Viridiplantae; phylum Streptophyta; class Pinopsida; order Pinales; family Pinaceae; genus Pseudotsuga; species Pseudotsuga menziesii. Next base: position 315,553 of record LPNX010068343.1, on the reverse strand, counting down.
ATTTATTCCCATTTTAATTATATAATTTTCATTTTGATGGTACATTAACCTCATAATTGTTTAAGGAACTTCTCTTTGATGCTTCTACCTTTTATTCGAAAACTAGTTCTTCGACTGGATTCTTTGGCATAGTTTGGAGACGTAGCACATGAAGTGTTTGCAAAAATGCATAATTGTTCATTTTATGATTATTTCTGAAAACAAATCTTGAAATTTGTTTGATAATGTGAGGATAAATATTCTTGGTAGTGTTGGGGAAATGTCTACCAAAATTCTAGATCAATTTCAATTTCTAGCGCCTTCGATGGAATTGCTTTGAGTATATTTGTGACTTTGCATATGAAGTGTTTGAAAAAATGTTAGAATGATATATTAATATATCATGACTGATATTTTTTTATTATTTATCATCAAGGAATTTCATAATTTGAATGATTCTATGAGCTGTGGATTTAATTATTCTAGTGATTCATATAATTACTAGTCAATTCAGATGAGTAAAATTGACTAGGTTTGTGAGTTGTTTAATGGAATGTATATGGGAGGAAATATATATGAATATGAATGTAATTGACCCCTTATATTATTTCCATGAGATAAAATAGTCATATATTTCTCTTTATTTGGAATTTGGAAAGTTAAATTGGAAATTAGGTACATTGCAGTGAAATTAGTAAATAGTTTTTGGATTCGAATCTCTATTTTTAGTAAAAGATGAATGTACATCCATATGATATAATATTTGTAATTTATTTATGATATAGAATTATATTTTCCATATATTTACCTTCACTTTTGTGTTCCTTGAAACTCGGTACGATTGGTTTGATTGAATTCTTGGCAATGTTTATTAACTAGTTGTCCTCATTCAACTTGAAATATTCTTCGTTTATGTACTCGAATAATATGTACACAAGTAATTTATTTTGATGTACACACATTCTTAATATATGTGTAATGGATTTAGTTTCACTTTTTGGTTCATTGGCATGGTTGCGTATCGAATTTGTGCAAGACTAATTGTTAGTATTGAAGAACTAGTTAACTAGTTATTGTGGAATCATTTTCATAATTACTATGTTTAATTAATTGGAAAATGGTAATTTTGCAGGTTTTACATGTTGTTAGGTTTTTATTAGCCATTATAATTGATAAATGGTAGTCAAGTGATAAACAAATTAAATTTTATTAAGTATCAACATTGTCTGCTAACTATTGTTAAGTATCGTAATCAAAACACTAATTACTAGTTAATCATGATTAAGAGTAAATGGCCTTTAGAGGTGGAATTTATGTCTGAATTGGATTGAAATGGATATGCGATGTTTCTAGAGGGTGTTATTAATCCTTCCCAACACTTTTATTATACGTTGGAATAGCTATTGAATTTATTTTAATTTTTTGGTAATCATAAGGGACTTTGTCGTGATTAAATCTTGAAAAATGAAATTTAATAATTGTTTAACTAATATGCTATGCTAAAATGATATCATTAGCCTTAGAGAGATAATTGTATGTCCCTAAGACCCTTTTATATCCCTCAGGGACATTACACTACATTACTAGTCTCAAGTGATATTCATGTTATTTCTTTGTCTTAGAGTAAACTAGTATGTCACCCAAGAAAACAATCACAAACTTGTCCAAATATTTTCAAAAAATCCCATTCATCAAGCATATAAAGGTAGTTGGTGTATTCATCAAACCAAATGGAACAACTGTAAAATCATAATGACCATATACTGTACTAAAAGTTTTCTTACTGATGTCCTTTTCCTTAATCCTGACCTGATGATAACCTTACCTGCGATCTATATTTTAAAACACTGTGGCACCCCTTAACTGTTCAAATAAGTCATCAATTCTAGGTAAAGGATACTTGTTCTTGATAGTTTCTTTATTTAACTACATGTAATATATGCAAGTTATCAAGGTACCATCTTTATTTCTTACAAACAAAACTGGTGCTCCCCAAGGTGAAACACTAGGCATGATATAAGCTTTATTTAATAACTCTTGTACTTTCATCTGCAACTCTTTCAATTCAGGTGTATTCATCCTATAAGGGACTTTAGACGAAGGAACTGTACCAGGAACTAGATAAATATTAAAGTATATATCTATTCTAGGAGGCATTCCGGCTATCTCTTGAAATACATCTACAAATTCCTCTAATGCCGGGTAGTCATGTAACTGAGGTCCCTTTCCCTTAAATTCTTCTAGGTGAGCTGCATAAATATAACATTATTTTCTAAAAAAAATCTTTAACTGTAAATCTATAACTTGTATTAAATATAATATCTTTGTATTCCTTAACCATTACTCAGTTTCCTTCCTCATCTAGTCATGTGTAAGTCTTATTGTAACAATCCAAGATAGCTTGGTGTGTAGTCAACCAGTCTATACCAATCAAAACATCGTAAGACCATAATTACTTTTAGTATTGTTCTTTAATTTTTAGCATATGAATATCTAGCATGAGAGTGTGGGGTTTTTAGAGATCACACTACACTTGTGCACACAAATCACACCTTAAAATAAATGCTTGGTTCATGTCCCCAAGTCGAGCCTAAAATTTATCTTAACTCAACCAACAATGTAACCTCATTTGAGGACCAAAACAATATTGTAGTTAAGTTAGGACACTGGGGATAGGAATCCAAATAACACCCCTTTTTCACTTACATCTGATACATATTTGTTGTCTTATAGGGAACCATAATCCTCTAGTATTTGTGGACACGGTCAAAACCAGTTTATTGGGGGGGCTCCCACTCTTCGGGGGTAATCCACAATGAAGGGGTTCTGGAAGTCAAGGTGGAACATTGCACTCCATTTGTACCGAAGGATAACCCTTCATAGTCCTCCTCGTGCATGACGAGGGCCATATCGTGCGTCGAGGACCAAAGGGATGAAGTTCCAGGAAACCATCCCAAATGTGTCATTAACAAGGTAGCCTAGTTTCCAGTATCCTAGGGATATTTTACCCAAGGTCCCTCTCGGTAGTGGGATTATCTTAACCTTTGGTTCTTCCATTTTGTATTGTTTGATTGTGGATTTCATCACCAAACAGAGGATACAATTTGTTAATGGATTCCATCTTGTGTCTAGGAGCTTGATTGCACTTATACCCCATAGGTTAGTGCGTCATTTTCTTCATAGATAGTGCTGGTTGTTAGCTTTCTGGCTGCTTTGTTATCGAATTTCCTGTTGTGACACGTTGTTACAGTTCGGTTTTAGAGATTTATTTTTGGCTTGTGTCCCACCATTTATCATCTCTCTTGCACACTCGGTTGTAGCTAGATTTGTGATCTTGTGTTTTCCACCCTTGATCCTTCATTAATCATATAGCACACCATCATGCCACGATGTCTCCACCACATTGCTCCCATAGAATAAGGGGGCATACCCATAAGTTTGGTTCCTTGAACCTCCATCGGTGTATCCTTAATCGATGCTTTTCACCACCTTTAGAGCCATACACTATGTCTAATTCAGATTCAGATTCCTATCAATCTGAACCTACCTTTTTCACTATACCATATAGCCCCATGGATGTTGCACCTCTGAACCCCTTCTAAGGGGGGGTTGTTGGTAGTGGAATTGTGAATTCTCCACATGTCATACCATATATCACTTCTGCTGGCCCTATAGGCCCTAACCCTAATGTGCCCCTCACCACGGTACACAGTGTTGCTGGTTTGTTGCCCAATGGTGGTGGCCGCACTCCAGCCACAATGGTTCACACCATTCCTACATTCATGCATGGGGGAATGGGCCCTTCTACCACTCCTAGCTATTCACACCATTTTAGTGACTACTTATACCATCGGAAATCAGCCCTACCAACCCCCCATTTGCCTACGGTAACTACATGCCCATCGATCATAGCGCCAATGTTGGCCTTCCCAGATCTATTCCAGGTCCTAGTATGCCATTCATGGCTAGTATCAACCTACTCATTTTGGCATGATTTATAGAATTACCCCATCCATCATGACCCATTGTGGCCTTCCATGCCTACCAAACTCCCTTTAGACATCCCTAAGTTCAAGGGAAAGGAGGGACAAGAGCCTCAGAACCATATCATGTCCTTCCACTTATTGTGTTCCTCCAGCAACATAGTGAATGACTATATCTGATTACATTTATTCCAGCACACACTCATTAGTGTTGTAGCTAAATGGTACATTGAGCTACCCCATGCCACTTATCCTAGTTTTTCCTCTTTAGCCTCGATTTTCCTCCAATACTTCCACCTACCTAACTAATACAATGAGGGCATGGAAATACTGTTATCATGTAGAAGGAACATTTCTACCCACATCATGATCACATCCATGAGTGGTGTTGTCACTGTAGTTTGTGTAAAATCTATTTAGATCACATGATATTCCTTGATTGGTTTCTTAAAACCTTACTCCCCCTATCGTCAACGATGTTACATCTGAGCACCCATAATCTGAGGAAGAAGTAATCCTCAAAGCACATCAGTTCAACCTTATCTATGCTCAATCAGGTTACCTTTACACCATCATACTCGATGCTCCTCATGGCGCGATATGCCGAGGGCATCCCATGCTACTGATGGATTCATTGGCCATATCACCTGGCACAACCTCCTATACAAAACCTCTAATTCGATGTTTCCTCCCTTTGGTAGCAGCCCATAGTGTTTCCCAACCTGGATATACCCCTAACCTTTCACACACAATGACTTAGTCTAGATCCACACCTTCATATGCGTCTTATGCACCCGTTCCTCACATTCATGGAATGAATTGGATGGAACCTACATGTAATGGATAGATGGTATATTTTGCAACCCCTCCAGTGACTCCTACTTACTACCCACCATGTTAATAGAAATTCTCAACCAGTGCGGACACTGCTTGTTCCTCTATAATGTAAGACACAACTACAGAATAAAAAGAGATAGCAACATATCCTTTCCTTGAATAATTAAATGAATTAACATAAAACGCATTATACCTCAACCTCAGATCCGCTTGTCTTCTCTTCAGATAGTCCTTGCAACAGTTCGATATCTTCAAAAGAGATCACAAGACAAACAAAAGGGATGAGAGCATCATGATAACTAACTATCCATATTGGTGATCAAGGAATCCAATAATATTTAATTACGAACACTATAAGTGAATACAAGAAAGGGAAATGTCTTTGTATTAATATATGGATGAGAAAGAAGTACAACCAAAATCCTTGATGTCGACGGCTTCTATCTCAATCAAGAATGTCTACAATCTCCTATGACTATTAATACCTCTCCAAACAAAAGCTACCTCTACTTTGCCTCTGATTCAGACTTCAAACTAGCAGCATAAGGATGTTTTTTTTAGCCTCCCCCACTCTCTTCATGAAGGCTCCATTTATAGGCCTAGAACTCAAGAGATGACTTGGAAAAAGGATAGAATGAGATCCCTATAGGTGAGGAAGACAAATGCCACCTCTCCTAGGCATATAGGAACTAATTCCACGAAGGCTCCCATACGGAAGCTTCTAGAAACATCCTTTTTTTTTCATTTTAACTGAACATCGGTGCTTTTAGCAGAACTGTTAGGAGCATCAACCTAGGGTTTTTGTCAAAGGAGAGGGAAAATGATGCCTTTTGCCCAACTGGGCTAGGCGTCGGCGACACTCTGTGCAAAACACCAAAAAACGCCGTCCCTTCTAGGTCAAGGAAAAAAGTGACCAAGGTGACACATGCCAGGATTTCTGGGAGGTTAAAGGGCAAAGTGAAATTCTCATGGAGGTTGCAAAACAATGTGAGATTTCCAGGTGCAAAAGAATGCCCCCCAAAGTATGAAGCTAGAAGAAAGTGATAGGTTAAATAGTTTGCAAATTTTTTCGTCTAATACAAAAGAAAAGAGAGATAGACTCATATAGGACCAGCGATTGACTTTATCCAACCCAATCATAGCTATGGACCAATACACTTCAGATCCATGATGATGACCATGTCATGGCTACTAATGATACATTGTATATCCATGAACAATTGCTACAAGAAGTAGGACATAGCTACGAGATATACAAAGTAGATCTATGTCTCTCAATGTTAGAGATAGAACACAGCCACCAAACATACAATGTGGATCCGTGTCATGACTCTAAATGATCTCCGAACGTAACCTAAGCATAGGAAATAATTATGTTAGCCTAACCACTAAGGGTCTTCATTCTGATCTCCAAATGATATGAATCTAACCATGTGATTACAATGTCTTGATGTTGAACATGGTAGAAACCACGTGACTACCAGTCAATGATGTAAATTGTTAACAAGTGCAAGGGTAATCATCATTGACGTCAATGATCCCCAAGGTATCTCAGTACATACCATTGAATGTGAATAAAGGACTTTAAGTCAAACACTCAATGAGATATTTCAATCAAGAATCAATGATGTAAACTCATGTCGAAAGCGAGGTATCCTGACATTAAGGCATGCAGGCCCAAGGTATTGTCTATGTTTCTAGGTCTAATCCTTGGATAATGATTTGAAGTCGACGAGAATAGACTCATCACAGGAGGGACGTGATGATTCCCACATTAGTGACACGAAACTAGGAACAAAATTTTATTTGAAGTAAGGGACTAACTCATACAATGATTGACACTTAAGGACAAGTGAAGTTATTGATGAGTTATGGTTCTAGGAGACACATCCTTTGAACAATTTGATGACATGACACATGACTTGGAAGTTTTGACTTGAACAAGAATAGAACTAGGTGTAATGCAAGGAATTTGACAAATCATTCTTTGAATTGACTCAAAGGAGTCAGGTGACTCACAAAAGTGGATCGACTTGAAGACAAGATGAAAAGCCCAACTATTCAGATATGCAAATGCAAACAAGTTCCATGTTCAAAGGTGGACTGTAGAGTATTGCCATATAAAAAAATGAAAACCATTCCCCTTTCCTTTAATTTCCCCACCTCTAAAGGTGAGTGCCTCTTTTCATTTTTACAAGTCCAAAGAGGGTAACAAACACTCGTTGAAGCTCATCAAGTGATGAGTCCATTCTCATATTTTTCACAAACCTGAGAAAGGAGGGGTTCATTCCCAAATAGGGTCTTTCATCGTATAATTTTACGATCCCGACGAAAGCAAACTCATTTTTCGTTTCATGTTTAGAGAGTCTGAAATGACTAATAAGACTCCAAAAGATCCTTTTTTGTAAACTAGGCCAGTCGGTCCGAAAAAGAGATAACCTACGCCTGAGTAGTCGACCGTTCGGATTCTTTTACAAGCATGAATGCAACAAGTTTGCTTGCCAATATTTTTGTGTGTTGAGGAGACTGAAAAGAGCTTAAATATAACTCCCGAACTAGGTTCCTTTTTCATAATCCACTTTTTATGAGTCTGAAAAAGCGAAAAAGTATACTCGACACCTTTCTATTGGAATATTAATGAGCATGTAAAAAGTGTAAACGACGCTCAGTACTTTTTCAGTTCTGCTCTAAGCTCGAAAAAGACAAAAATAGCTTGAATCGTAACCATAACCCAATATTCACCTGAAAAAACTCGAAAAACACCATTAAAAGCCATTTTTTCAAAACTATAGAAAGTAGAATATAAAAACCCACTTTTTCCAACATAATTTGGATTTCAAAATTAAATAAATTACAATGTATTTTTTAAAACTCCAAACATTCTATAAATAGAAAGGGTAGGTAAGTTATTTTTACCACTTGTTTTTTACCATTTGTAAGTTTTGGAAGTTGGATTTGATAGCAAGAGTTCTTTCGGTGATTTGGCAAGGGCATTCCACTTCATTGTCGCTTCATTCTCCATAGAAGAAGTAAGCATTTGATCCTTCTCTCTTTCTATGTCCAATAAATGTCATTTTGTTTCTTTTGCATTATTTAATTCCAAGTTCTAAAAATGTTTTTTATGGTTTGAAAGTAAGATAGATGATAAATTATTCTTTGGCAATGATAGGATAGATGATTAACCGTCCTAATAGGGGATTTGAACCACATTAGAAGGTGAAAAAACTTCTTCTTTTATTTTATTTTTTTCCGTCGTCCAATGCAACCGACGGCACTCTGTCAAGCTGGGATAGGAGCATCGTCAACGCTCTATCCACAGCGAACGGGCACCCGACACTCTGTACACCAAAGGAAGAAGTGTCGTGGTGCTCTATGCGCAAAGACTAGCCGCGCCATAGGGGAAAAGAGAAGAAAAAAAAACCCTAAGCTTCCCAAAAAATAATTTTTCATTTTTCTTAGCTTTTCAATTTATAATGTTATTTGTCTTTCTTTCTTTTAGCCATGACATACTTTCTATATATGAATTTTTCATGTCACAAGTTCATCATGGTAATTTGGAAAGAAAGGAAACATGAAGTCCCAGACACCCAGGGTGCAAATGAACCTGCCACCATTGAGGCTTTATGGAACTATGGGATTCTTAAGTATTTTCGGATCCCTGGAATGAAAGCACATGTCTGGTTACTATAGTACATCATAGACATGTGGGATCCTGACCAAGATAATTTTGTGGTGGGAGTTCACATCCTTCCTATAGACATTGAGGATATTTATTTTCTGACCGGTTTATCCATGAGGGGGAGCCCTGTGGTTCTATCTGGAGCACGAGGGGGAGAAGGCTCCTTGTATGATATCATTGATCGGCATTTCTCATTGGGTATAGAGCCCCAATCGGGAAAGCTATGGATCAAGTCTCAAGTGGATCTCCCCTTGAGGACAGTAGTATATACCATTGGCAAGGTGGAAGGTACTAGGGCTTCCCACCTTACCAGCAAATCTCATATGCTATATTATTTACAGTGTATGGAGCCCACTGTCTTCAATTGGTGTGAAGGCATGCTGGCATGTGTGAAGAGTCAACTAAACAAGTGCAAAAGAGGGACACTGAAGCAGTTTGGTTATGGAGCAGTGGTGGTGTCTTTTATCTTACAGGGGGTACCTCACATGAGTCCCTAGGTGACCATTACTAGACAGGATTCGAGGATGCTTGCATGGGTGACAGCTATGCCTCGCCTCGGAGGTGGATGACCTAAAGTCATTTACGGTTCTGGGTTTTTTCACTGGTTGAGAAACTATCTACTTATGGTGGAGGATTATGCCTATGAGGGGGTAGACTTTCGAAATGACCTGGAGCTAGTCTTACCTGAGGGGGAAATGTGGATGACCGAGGTAAGAAGACATTATCCACTTATGTTTAATGAAATTCTATATTTATTTCATTTTTGTTTTCTGTAGTACCGAGATAAAAATGGTTTTCATGTAGACATTGGATCCGTCCATCCAGTTGGGATGTCGCCTATTTCTAGGTGAGTGGATACCAGGGATATGATGGTGTATCACTCCAAATATGAATAAGAGCTCAAATATCTTGAGGAGAACCTACAGCACTTGATTGTGGGTATCCCTGACATGACCACTGATGAGGTACCTAGGCATTATCAACGCCATACTATAGGTATCTCCAGACGGTTCTCTAGGATGCTCCGTAGAGTAGCCCAAGCCATTGCATGCTACCATGAACTTCATGAGGATTAGTCTACCTTGATCTTCACTTTTTGTATATGTATTACTGAAAGCTTCGAAGGTTCATATTTTTCCCTATGTATATGTATCCTGAACTTTTTATGGTCCTAAACGGGCAATGAAAGCTAGAGATGTTTTAGTCCAAATTTTTTATCTCAGTGCTACAACTTTTATATATATATATGACAAACTTTTATATTTACAGTTGTGTGTGGAAAATGTGATGTGTAGAATGATTTATCTACTTATGAATTTACATAAGTTTTTATGTTTTCAAATGGACGTTTAAGTATGAGCAATATACCAATATAAGACATAGTTAGCTAAGGAATCTACCACAACATTTAAATGTCTCGGGATATGATTATATGTAACTTGCTCAAAAGACCTCTCTAACAACCTAACTCTTCGGAAAGTATGAAGAAGCATGGGATTTAGAATGGTGAAGACTTAGTTAAGCTGTTGAACAACTAGTTCAGAGTCTAGGTAAACCCTAATTTCACTTACATTATTAGCTAGGGATTCTGTCAACAATCCAATCACAGCTTGATATTTTGCTAGATTGTTGGTGGAAGGACCTAAAAGAATACCCCCTGAACTCACCAGCTCACTTGTAGGAAAGTACAGTACTCAAACTTTTGATGCAAGGTTAAGTGTATATCGATGAGCACCATCATCAAAACCAATGAAGGAAGTCATCTGTCCATCAGAAAAAAGACATACATAAGTAGGGTTTTATGAAAAAACACATTTTAAATCACACAAAAGACACACCTCCCAAATCTTAAGACACACATAAAACTATAAACAATATTTACAAAGACCCTATGCTAGATAACCTAGCCATAGTATCTTTTGAGGTAAACCCCATTTCGGGGCTTTCCCAAAGGTATCCCATCATAATTAACCAATTCGTATGCCCCCTTCTCTAAAACACAACTGACAATATAGGGCCCATGCCACATAAACTCAAATTTTCTTGCCTCCAGCTTGTCATGCTTCTGGTCATAGGTTAAAACCATATCTCCTTCATTGAAGGAATGGGGTTGGATATTCTTGTCGTATTGGACCTTCATTCTTCATTTGTGTGCCTCATTAGCTAAGGCAACATCACGTCAAGTTTCATCAAGTTTGTTCAGATACAAGAATATTTCTTCGTCTATAGTGGTGTTGGGTAATAGTTCCACAACAAGCTTTAAATAAGGGATTTCACATTCTATCAGGAGAGTATCTTCCAGTCAATATACTAATTGGAAGGGTGTAAAACCAGTGGAAGTTTTGATAGTAGTCATATAGGCCCAGAGTGCAGAGAAGAGTTGTAAATGCTAGTTTGACTTGGCTTGCCCTACCATCCGCTGAAGCATTGTTTTTAATACTTTGTTTATAGCCTCAAACTGGCCATTGGCTTGAGGATAGTATGGTGTAGAGTTATCGTGACAAAACCCTAATTTTACACTAAGCTCTGCCATCATCTTGTTTTGAAAATGTGACCCATGGTCGGTCACAATGGCCCTAGGAATCCTGAATCTCACACTGATATGGTTAAATAAGAATAATGCAGTAGTCCTACCATCTTCGACATATGTGGGCATTGCCTCAGCCCATTTTGTAAAATAGTCCATGGCCATGATAATGTATCCATGCCCCCCAGCTGAGGTAGGTCTACAGTGCATGAAGTCTATGCCCCATTTGGAAAAGGGGCCAACCACTACAATGGGATGGAGTGGAGCTGGATGTGTGCGTTTCTTGGAAGTAAACATTTGACAAGGTGGGAATTTCTTGACTGTTTCAATACAATCTTTGAAAATAGAAGGCCAGAAGTATTCGGCATGCAATATTTTTTGGGCAGTAGCCAACCCTGAGAGATGACCGCCACAAGCTCCAACATGGAAATCATTTAGAACAATCTCAGCCTCTTCATGTGTAAGGCAACATCGTAATATAGAGTCAACACCATGGCGATATAGGGTATCATTTAGAATAAGATATATTTTGGCCTAGTGGTGGATGCGACGGTGTTCGTCTCGAGAGGCAGTAAGCTGGTATCGTAAGGTCTGGAGATAAAAATGATATCTCCGTACCATGAATCAGTCGTACTAATGAGAAACAATGATTCATCAGGAAATGAATCAAAGGGCTCTATAGTCTCAGTAGTACGGGGAAGGTCACATATAAGCTCTACAAAAATGAGGGACCTCTTGGAAGTACTTTTGGCAAATTCTAGCTCAAACTCTTGGAGAATCACAATCCAACGTGAGTATTTTCCCCCAAGCACTTGACGTCTAAGAACGTAGTACATGGGGTTGGAATCCACATAAATAGTGGTGGTGAGGAGAAAAATATAATGACAGAACTTCTGGACCACGATGACCGTGGCCAGAGCAAGTTTCTCCACATGTGAGTAATGAGTTTCAAATTCCAAAAGACTCTTACGAGCGTAATAAATCACATGTTCTTGGTCGTGTTCATCTGCTTGAACAAGGACCATGCCTATAGTAGACAAGGATGCAGCCACATACAAGGAATAATCCTTAGCATAATTTGGTGGTTGCAACACTGGTGCATGGGTAAGTGCATGTTTAAAATTATCAAATGCGCGTTACTCGAAATCATCCTAGACAAAAGGGGTATATTTCTTGCGCAACCTCATGAAACCATGTGTCCTTTCTGCATAATTGTAGACTAAATGACGTAGAAATTTTTCCTTCCCTTGCAAACTTCGGAGTTCAGTTACGTTCATGGGAGCAGGTAGGGATAAGATAGCTTCAATTTTCAAGGGAACTATATGGATTCCATCTTTGGAAACAATAAAACCAAGAATTCAGCCAACTTCTACAAAGAAAACACATTTATGGAGATTTAGACGAATGTTAAAATGATAGCATCGAAGAAACACAGCTCTCAGATGATCGACACGAATATCCCACTACTTGGAATGAGCAAGCAGGTTGTTAAGATAGGGTTCCACAACATGTTTAATGTCATGAAAAGCATATGACATGGCACATTGGAATGTCGCGCCAACTTTCTTTAAACCGAAAGGCAGTTTACGATAAGCAAAAGTCCCCCAAGGGAAAATAAATGATGTCTTGCATTGGTCTGATGGGAGAATATCAATCTGATTATAGCTGAAGAAGCCATCCATAAAGGAAAAAATAACACTTCCAACACAGTTATTGATTATTTGATCGATATAGGGAGTGGGAAAGTTGTCTTTTGGACAAGCTCAATTCAAATCCTTAAAATTGATACAAACCCTAATAGTACCCTGTTTTTTTCCACGGGGACTATGTTGGACACCCATTAAGTTAATGGTATGGGGTAAATGAAACCATCCCTGAGAAGTTTCTCAACTTCTTCTTTAATAGCAACTGCTTTTCTTGGATGGACCTGTTGTAGTTTCTGACAAATGGGCTTGGCATCAGGGTAAGTTTTGATCTCATGAACAACAATAGAGGGATCAATCCCTAGCATTTATTCATATGTCCATGAGAAGACATCTCTAAATTCCTTAAAAGGGCCATATGTTGGAGACATTTACCACCATACACACTCATTTTGTTCAAATTGGCATAGTTAAACCACTATCCTAAGTATTGTTGACATTAATTGACATCAGTGGAGCATTAAATGACATCATTCGGTCACACCCACGCCTACCTTCAGTCAAGGAGGCTAACTTAGCCTTCTCCTACATTCAGGGAGGCTAACTAGAGCACTCCGGGGGTGATCTAAGTGTCATTAATGCACTTTATTGCTAACTGATGGTTACAATCAGTTAAATAGGGTAGTGAAGGTGCCTCCTCTCATTAAATTGATTATTTAATGATTAATTAATGAACTGGAGTCAACAGGGGCGCCTCCAACCACTTCTGATGTTCAGTTCCACTTCAATTAACCTCATCGGGGTTCATTGGAGTCATTGAAGTGTTAGCACTTGATGGTTGGCTTGCTATGACATGTGTCTAATCTCTTTCAGTTGAGACTCAGTCATTTATTGCACTTCAACTTTAGTTAGGGCTCAGTGGAGTCAATTAGGGTTTTGGTCAGTGGTTAACTTGAGTGTTGACTATGGCTTACATTCAGTTAATCTAGACTCACTCATTCAATTCGAATGACCTCCTTAGGAATTTGAATTGCTTCTCATTCATGCTTGTAGCATGACATTGTAATGTAATTTCTAATTCTTTAAGTGAATATACAGAGCGGCTACTCATCCTGTAGTCCTATTACACCATTTCATGAGTTATTTGTTGATTAATCTTTGATGAGACTGATGTTTAGTCCCTAGATCAATGTGCAATATTAATATGGTATCAGAGCTCACGGTGGGATGAAGCTCTATCTCTCAAAAACAAGCTTTTTGACAGATTTCTGCATGAAAATTGAGCAGTAGCTCAAAAATCCAGCACTGCACCAGAAGCCAAGGCTTACCACTTAATACCCCAAGTGAAGAACTTGCTGATAAAGCTTGCTTGATTGACTATGTTGGGTATGATGAAAGCCTAAAATGTGCAGGCTATCTGACCTTACATTTCCCTTTCTGTTGTGATTTTCAGGTTTTCTACAAGTGAAGCATTCGCTCCAGCAGATCCAGATTGCCTCCTTAGTATATATTTTGGCTCCATACAATTTCCACTCATGGAAAGGGGACATGGAGATTCAGCTGCGCTCCAAAAGACTCGATAGAGTCACCATGGACACTGAAGATGAGCCTGGTTTAGCCATGGAAAAATCAAGATTCTTGAACAAGAAGGATGAAGCCTTCGGTTTCTTGTGCTTCTCTATTTCCCGAGATATTATTTTCCATCTTGCGGGATTGAAGACTCCAAAATAAATATGGGACAAATTGGAAACTCTATATGGAAAGCATGATGACTTGAGAGTTTACCAACTCGAAAATGAATTAATGTCTCTCCAACCCTCCAATTTTGAGACTCTGAATGACTTTTTCACAAAGTTCAAGCATAATGTTTTACTCTTGAAGCAATGCAAAGTGGAGAAGGAGGATGATCAGCTCATCCTTGCCATACTCTCCAAACTTGGGGCTGATTATTCAGTTTTTATTTCTACATTTCATGTGGGGAAGCTTACAACCCCTGGATGGAAGATGCCTACACTCAATGCCTTCATTAAGTCCTTAACAAGTGAACATGACAAGCTTGTCCAGATGGGGATCATTAGATCTTCCCATGATCAATCCCTCCATGTATCGGGGCCCAAAGATATGAAGGTTAAAGGTAAGAAACAGAAGAACCCAAAAACTAAATTTGATGCTCCTAATCCTAGAGTTGAAAATCAGCAGCATGATGAGTCTTTTGGCTCAAGGAAGAACAAAGAAAAAGGGCACCATGGCAAGGAAAAAGTCAAGTGTTCTTACTGCGGGAAGGGATTCCACCCTGAACATGCCTGCATGAAGAAGAATCTTGATGAAGCTACCTCTCTCCTTTAGAGAAATCACATCAATCTTCCGGAAAGCTTTCGGAGGAGAGATTAGCAAGATCGGGAACCACAACATGAAAAAGGTCATTCCCTCATGGCAAGCACTTCGAAATCCAAAGAAATATTCATTGATTCTGGAGCTTCAAACCACATGATGGCTAAAAGAGACTCCTTTTCATCCTTGGAGACCGGTAAATCCATCCCCATCCACATGGGAGATGACTCCACCATCATTTCAAAAGGACAAGGTATTGTTGATCTTGAAAATGGTTTTTTTTCAAATGTTTTGTATGTACCGTCTATGGAATCAAATCTCCTTAGTGTCTATCAGATGACACATACTAGAGTGCCTAAGAGAGTTTCTTTCATCCCAAATGATGTTGAGATTATGGAGCTTGCATCCGAGAAACTCATTGCTAAAGGTATTGCAAACCATCATGCAAGA
The DNA here is from genome assembly GCA_001517045.1 of Pseudotsuga menziesii. NCBI lineage: Eukaryota > Viridiplantae > Streptophyta > Pinopsida > Pinales > Pinaceae > Pseudotsuga > Pseudotsuga menziesii. The sequence goes on along the minus strand of LPNX010068343.1, from coordinate 300,124 downwards.
GCCTATGAGTTCTCCCAATTTGTGCCGGATGCAAAGCCCACCGCTCTGCTAACTCATGGAAATGAGGTTTGTAGGTTGTGGCATGAAAGGTTTGGCCATATTAATTTCAAATATTTGCAGCAATTACATAAAAACTCCATGGTTGAAGGCCTCCTGGTCATCAAGGCAACCACCGAAAATTGCAAGCGCTGTGTGATTGAAAAACACCCTAAGCACAAGTTCGATCGGGGGAAGGCAAACCGAGCTACATGCATATTGGGGATGATACATTCTAATATCAGTGGTCCGATGCCTATCACATCCATGAATGGATCAAGGTATCTTCTGACCTTTATTGATTATTTTTCAAGGTACACATGGGTCTTCTTTCTCAAAAATAAGTATGAAGTATGTGAAAAAATTTCTAAACTTAAGGCCTTGATCGAGAATGTCTCTAGGCTTGAGATCTGATAATGGTAGGGAGTATTTCATTAATTATTTGATTCACATATGCTCCCAAATTTGTATTCAGGTTCAACATTCAATTCCCTACACTCGCCAGCAGAACGGAGTAACGGAAAGGAAGAATCAGTCTCTCAAGGAGATGACCACCTGTATGTTGGAATCCAAGAAGCTTGCTGCAAATTTGTGGGATGAGACCATGCATGCTGTAGCATACATTCAAAACAGGGTGACACACTCATCTATAAAAGGGAATACCCCTTTTTAATCATACTTTGGACACAAGCTGGATGTGTCGAACCTACGGGTGTTTGTGTCCACTGCATGGGCCCGGATTTCGCTTGATAAAAGAAGGGCTTTGCAACCGCAAAGCATAGAATGTATGTTTATTGGGTATTCTGATGAATATAAAGGTTTCAAGCTGCTAGATATCAAAACCAAACATATCATCATTGAGAGAAGTGTCAAGTTCGATGAGCCTCTTCAAGAGGTGGAACTAGTGAAGGAGAAAACTGCTGAATTTCCTTCTTATTCTACTGAGTATTTGGATGATGAAATTGGGGGTGATGACCCTGATTTGGATCCTATGATTTCTGATATTAGTGTGCAAAATAATTATATGCTGAATAAGAACCTGAAGTGCAAAATCATCTTCCCACATGGGCCCAACAGACACTCTCCTCCGCAGGAGATAACATTGGAAATCTAGATGATCCAAGGAGAACCCGGTCTGATTTCCAAAGAGCAGGTATTGTGCTCTCTTGTCTTGATAATTTGTTGTCCAAAACTTTATATTTGATGATTAGTTCATATCCAAAATCCTACTACCATGATCAGAAGGATCTAAGATGGCAAGTTGCCATGGATGAAGAGATGAATTCTCTTCAGAAAAACACTACTTGGGAGCTAGTTTCTCTTCCTCTGGGAAGGAAATTGGTTCAATGCAAGTGGGTGTTTCAGAACAAGGTTGCTGTTGATGGAATAAATTGAAAATATAAGGCAATTCTGGTGGCAAAATTCCTCTCTCAGGTCCAAGGTGTGGACTACCATGAGACCTTTGCACCGGTCGCAAAAATGGACTCCATCCGCCTTGTTTTCGCAATTTCAGCATCCAAGCACTGGGAAGTGCATCACACGGATGTTAAGTCAGCCTTTCTGCATGGAGATATTCATGAGGAGATATACATGAAGCAGCCTAATGGATACATCACTGATCCATCTTTGGTTTGCAAGCTAAATAAGTCACTATACGGGTTAAAACAGGCCCCAAGAGAGTGGTATTCCAAGATGGATGCCTTCCTTCTCTCGCAAAAATTTCAAAGGTGTATATCAGATCCAAATGTGTATTTACAGCAGTTTGATGGTCATATAATTATCATTGTTTTATATGTTTATGACTTACTGATCACAGGTAGCACAGTTGACTCCATTTCAGCCATCAAAACTGCTCTCCACAATGCCTTTGAAATGAGTGATTTGGGGCTCCTAAAACAATTTTTGGGGCTCAAAATTGAGCAAAATTATGATGGGATTATGGTCACTCAGTCCAAATACATTTCAAAACTATTATTAAAGTTTAACATGGATGATTGTAGGCCTGCACCATTCCCTTTCCTTTCAGAGATCAACCTTGAAGAAGGAAAAAGCACACCTCCCATGGACTGCACTATCTATCGACAGCTGATTGGTAGCTTATTGTACTCGACACATTCTCGGCCTGATATATGTTATGCCATGAATGGTGTATCAAGGTATATGAAACATCCTCATGATATTCATTGGAAGGAATCCAATAGGATCCTCCAGTATATTCAGGGAACCAGGACCTACGACATTCACTATGTTGCAGACTCCGAGCTAGAGCTAGTTGGATACACAGATTCCGATTGGGCAGGTGATTGTATTGATCAGAATTCTATTTCTAGATATGTATTCATGTTTGGTGGTGGCCCCATTTTCTGGTCTAGCAAAAATCAGGCTGCTATAGCACTATCTTCAGCAGAGGCTGAGTATCGAGGAGCGGTGAATGCTTGCATCTAAGCATTTTGGTTACAAGGAATTGTTTCAGAGTTTGATCTTGGTAGTACTTTGTCCAATGTCCTCTTTTATGACAATCAAAGTGCTACTAATATTTCCACATATCCAATTACCAGGCAGAGGACCAAGCATGTAGAGATTCACATGCACTATATCAAGGAGCTAGTGCATGACAGGACCATCATTCTACAATACTGCCCGACTGATGAGCAGATTGTAGACATCTTCACCAAAAGCTTTTTAGAAAAGAAGTTCACTTACCTCCGTTCACTATTGGGGGTGAGTTCATCAAGGTGATTCAGACTACTTTCAGTGTTCAGCTTGAGGGGGGGGTTTCCCATTGGGTTTTCCCTCTTTTCCTCACTTAGTTTGTTTTTTAGCATTGTTTCAGTTTCAGCATTCTACAGGGTGACCTATGGCCTTAGTTTCCAGGGCCCTAGCATTTTTATGCATTTATGTTTTCTAACTCCTCCTGAGTATAACTTAAGGGGGGGTGTTGGAGACATTTACCACCATACACACTCATTTTGGTCAAATTGGCCTAGCTAAACCACTATCCTAAGTATTAATGATATTAATTGACATCAGTGGAGCATTAAATGACATCATCCAGTCACACCCATGCCTACCTTCAATCAAGGAGGCTAACTTAGCCTTCTCCTACATTCAGGGAGGCTAAGTGGAGCACTCTACGGGTGATATGAGTGTCATTAATGCACTTTATTGCTAACTGATGGTTACAATCAGTTAAACAGGGCAATGAAAGTGCCTCCTCTCATTAAATTGATTATTTAATGATTAATTAATGAACTAGAGTCAACAGGGGCACCTCCAACCACTTTTGATGTTCAGTTCCACTTCAGTTAACCTCATCATGGTTCATTGGAGTCATTGAAGCACTAGCACTTGATGGTTGGCTTGCTATGACATGTGTCTAATCTCTTTCAGTTGAGACTCAGTCATTTATTACACTTTGATTTCAGTTCGGGCTCAGTGGAGTCAATTAGGGTTTTGATCAGTGGTTAACTTGAGTGTTGACTATGGCTTACATTCAGTTAAGCTAGACCACTCATTCAATTCGAATAACCTCCTTAGGAATTTGAATTGCTTCTCATTCATGCTTGTAGCATGACATTGTAATGTAATTTCTCATTCTTTGTGTGAATATACAAAGCGGCTACTCATCATGTAGTCCTATTACACCATTTCATGAGTTATTTGTTCATTAATATTTGATGAGACTGATGTTTAGTCCCTAGATCAATGTGCAATATTAATACCGTGTATGTTTCAACCTCTTCAGGTGAAGAGTTTTGTCCGATGAAAATGTTCTCTGAAACACCAGGTTTCACTGATATGTCTATAGGCATAGTTTTTGTAATGTTGCATAAATTTCCTTCAAAATCGACACTACGAGTGAGGATTGGAGACTGAGGGTTGAGGACTATATCAGATGAAACCGTAGAGGTGAAGTGGTCTTCTACCATATGGCAAGGGGGAAGGAAAGAAGATCTGTGGTGATAATCTTCCCAAGGCATCTCTTCTAACGAAATAACTTCCATAATGGATTCGTCTATAGGAAGTGTGTGTGAAAGATAATCCAGAGATGGGGAGGGGTTTTCGAGCCAGTATGGCATGTGATAGCAGTTTGAGGCCACCAACAAGTGGTCATTGGTGGGGGAATCACTTGTAGCTTGGATTGCATTGTAAATTTCCTCGAAAGGGGAAAAGGATGTTGATTCATTAGTAATTTCTTTTCCATTGTCTGTATGAGAGGTAGAAATTATGTTAATAGATGCAGTTTGTGCAGCAAGAGGAGGATCATATGAGGGAAAGACTCCCATTAGTGAAAAATATTTGATAATACCTACTCCAATGTCCTTATACTATGGGGTATTCGGGAGAGAAATGTTATTTGCATCATTTGTAATGGCACTAGGTGTGATTAAATCTAACTGATCAATAGTAACAATATTTCCTTGGAATGGGAACTGGACGATCCGAAAAACGGTCGATGCTACAGCTTGCATAGCATAAAACCAGTTACAACCTAGGAGTAAGTTGTAATCCAAAGGAGCATCTACAACTTCAATATGAATGGAGAATGACTTGCCCCCTAGTTCAACATGGATGGCAGGTAGCAATCCATTGGTTTGAAAGCCACCACCATCAAAAGCCTTAAGAGTGGTAGGTGAACGGTTGATTTCCGGAGAACCAATGGCTCTCCAACAAGATAAAGACATAACTGATGTAGAGGCACCCTCATCCAGAATGGTATGATGGATAGTCTTTCCAGCAATCTTGGTAGCGATCTGGAAAGCTAACTGATGTGAGAGTCTCATCCTGAAATCATCCAGTTTGAAAGTGATGATATTACTATTCTCAAGATCCATAGCTCCAAGGGAATTAAGCAATTTTTTTCGTTGATTTGGGCAGGTTTGAAGTACCTCTAAAGCCGACATTACGCAGGGTGCATGGGACAAATATTCAACAATATTATAATATTGGGTGGCATGAGCATTAGGATTGATTATGGACTTACGTAGAGTACCCTTTAGTGGATGGAAAATTGCTTCTAGTATAGGATTTTCAATATGAATACCATTATTAGGAGGAGGTGTGGAAGTTGAGGTTTTTTCAGATGGAACATCACCAGGTTTCTTTTCTGGAGGAGGTTCATAACTGTGTGCTCTTGTATTTAAATTAGTCGTTTCACTAGACATCATTCAAACTTCATCGGTGGAGGAAGAAGTTGCGTTAAGGACTTATGATCAATTGACTATTGTTGGGAAGGGAAAGGATCTTTCAAGATTGCTGGGGTGGGTGAATTTTTCAAAAACTTACTAACTTCCTCACGATGAGGACATTCTTTTGTAAATTGTTCACCTCCGCAGATTAAACAAGGAAAATTTACCTTTCGCTTACATTTTGAATCAGCATCTGAGTTCTGTGTTTTGTTTCCTTCCTGTTGGTTATCAGGTTTTTTAGATTTATTTTTTCCTTTCTTCTTTCCGTTGGAAGATTCATTTGATTGGATCGTGTTTACTTCAATGGAAGCAATAGGAGAGGGTACAGTTTTGGTAGATGGTGTTGGTTTATTTGACGGATTGGTAGCGTGATTTTGTTTCTTAGAATATTTTGTCACCGTTTGTGTTTGAACTAAACCAAGTATGCCATCAATAGATGGTTCAGTTGTGGGTCTTTATGGATTAGTTGTAGTTCGAGGAGCATGGGGAATCAGATCATACAGAGTACCTGACTGGGAGTAAACCAAGTCTAGGTACTGAGCATGGCTAATATCTTGTTCCTTTGTAACAACACCTCTCATGGCAACATCTTGAGCAATAGGTGGAAGTAAAGTCTTTGTAAACCAATCAGCGATCAACTGATCAGGAATGGGGGCCTTAATTAACCTTCATCTTCATCTCCATTCTTGGATATGATCGGAGATGTGAGTTGATGTGGTTTGTCGAAGCGAATTCAAAAGGTCTGTACATGTTTCATATCGGACTGGAAATTGAAAATGTGTTAAAAACACCATTGCTAAAGTATTGAAGTCCCAAAAAGAGTGTTGTGGTAACTCGATGTACCACTTTGCGGAAATACCAGTGAGGGTTCTTTGAAAAATCCTTAGACAGATTGAACTGTCCATCAAAGAATTGGATGAACACCATAAGTGAAAGGTCATCACATGGTTTTTTGGATCTTCACCGAGTTTACCATAAAACTTGGGTATATCTGAAGGAAGCTTTACAACAATGATAGGCCAAGAGGGGTCATGATGGATTGGGTCATTTATAAATCTTAACAATTCTAGCAGATCTAAAGTAGCCATAAATGGTAGTTGTTTATTTGGTTGCAGATACTGGTAGTACTGATATTGCATTTGCTGACCAGTAGGACCATATGTTGTTTGATAAATGGGTATGGATGATGCCCCCAAAGTTTGTTGAAAAGGTTGTTGATTTAAAGAATTTTCATGGGGAGGTGGGCCACCCAAGAGAGGGGGTCCTCCGGAAGGAAGTGGTGGTGGTCCTCCAAGGGGTGGTGGTGATGGTCCTCTAGGTGATGGTTGTGGGCCTCTGGGTGGTGGTCCTCCAAATGATCCACTAGGATCTCCAAGACCTTCAGGTCCTCTGGGTCCTCCAGATCCTCTAGGTCCTCATGGTGGTCCTCCAGGGGGGGTCCACCATATCCTCTAGCAGTATTAACAAAATCTCTTCCATATGATGGGACATTTGACCAATTTGGCTGTCCCCAAGGTACAAAATCATTCCTAGGGTAGAGCATTCCAGGATAAATAGCTGCCGGTGGTGGTTGTTGGTAAACTTGATTGACCATAGGTGGCTGAGTTCCTGGATAAGTATATCCCCAAGAAGCTGAATTATTGACAGGTTGCACCTCTAAGCATTGGCCTGAACTGGATGGCGGAGGGAACAACATTGGTATTAGTAGGATGGATGACTACTGCAGGTTGTGCTACAACTACAACTTGTCTTGAACTAGCAATAATTCCACTAACAGATGACATAACTCACGTCGGGGGTCACTCCTCGACATTATAATGTGCTGACATAACTTGATTTGTGGATTTCCCCCCAACCATGACTGGTATGTGACCCCCGGCATTATAATGTGCTGACATAACTTGATTTGTGGATTTCCCCCCAACCATGACTGGTATGGAAGGCCTAGTAACAAGTCTGGGATGTGAGACTGTAGGATTGTCATTTGGACTAGGATTACCTTGAAATGGAACTTCTTCAATAGGTCCTAATACTTGAGCTAGTGAACGATATCCTTCAGGCCATGGGTTGTGGGAAGTCTCACCATAGGTCGGATGACCTTCAGGAGAAGGTTTGATTCCAGATAAAGGCCAAGGATCTGTATTACGGTGTAAAGGAGTCGATAAAGTTTCATGACGAGATACAGGTGGAGGAATGATTCTTTCTACTCTCTCTAAAAAGTTATGAGATCAATCGAGAGATGCATTAATTCTTCTTTGTTCCTCCTCTCCCAAATAAGGGTTCCCTAGTGAAGGTCTAATAACCCCGAATTCAGCAATAGCTTGGCCCATAGAAGTCCTCCAAAAAGGAGCATCTAGGCCATAATCTGGTGGGGCAGGAGTATCGACATGTCCTTCCAAAGGTGTATGTACAGAAACATCAGCTGTAGGAGGAAATTGAACCAAAGGATTTGTGTAAATAGTGAAATCGTCTCTAGTTTCACTGGCTAAGGCAGTTCCTACAAGAACATTAGCAGAAGCTGGTTGTTCCATGGTTACTTCTTCTTGTCCTTCCAAGGTAGGAGGAGTGTCAGCAGATAAACCCTGCAATCTACGAGATTGACGTCTCGCAAGTTGCTCAGCCATGGTGGTGGTTGAAGTTACCTAATCTAGGTCAAAAAAGGAGAAAAACACACAAGCAAAACCTACACAAAGCTAAAGGTCACAAGCAAACTTAAATGATAGGATGGGTTCAGAATAGTCAGTCTCTCACTAGGATATTCAAGTAGGTGTAACTCACGATATACCTCAGGATTACGTGCATAGTATTCTCCTCGAACATTGTTTTCGGTGTATTGATCCACACAAGATGGCCAAAGGGATTTTCTTAGATGGTCAAGGTATCCTAGTAGGTTCTCTCGATATACGCAAGGTACGTGGGAGCTCAAATCGATAGTAGTGCTTTCTAATGCACAATTGTTCACAAGGGGCCTTCTGAAATACAATCGAGTATGTGAAGTACATTTCTATATACCTCAAGGGTACGTGAAAGGTCATTCGATATACCGCCGGTACGTGGAAGAACCATGCGAGTCCCAGGTTGTAGTGCAAACAAATAACGACAACTCCTACGCTTAACAATGCCTGAACACGTCACTAACCTATCACTCAAGTCTCTATACAATTTTAGACCTAAAGCTACCGTTAATTTTATCTTTACGATTAGGTGAATGTTTGTGGAATGTTATCTCCAATAATGCAAATTAATCTAAATGTAAATGCACTTTTTGACTTCAATGAGAACTAACTAGGGTAAGGAAGAAACCTTTTTCTTTTATTTTCAACAATATACCAAAAGAAAGTCATTTTCAACAACAAAGAAAGACCCAATAAAGAAATGCAAAGGAAGTCTTTTCAAACACAAAAAAACTCTTTCAAACAAGCACTCTAAAGTTTTTGAAAATGACAGAGAGAAAACTAAGCCTCTAATGTGCATGCAAAATTGATTTTTGCTACAATGTCAAAAAGACTTATCCTTCTAAATCACTCATGCAAATGAGAAAACAAACAATTTTCGCAAGCATAAACAAGAGAAAAATAAAACGATTCTTTTTGTATTTTTCTAGAAAATATGAGGCACACAAAGCAGTCTTTCTACAAAAGAAACTAATCTTCTAGGAAGAGGCTATATGATTTCTTTTCAAAAGGAAATTTTCAGATACTTCACTAAGAAACCAAGATCAAACTATGTTTCCAATTTCGTTTATGACAATGCAAAAGATAGAAATTTTTGGATATGATCTCAAACAGAGAATCAGACTCACAAAAACTAGTAACTCAGACAGCAAGCAATCAAGCAGACCAAACTGAAAAGTCTCAGAGGACAGGAAAAATTCCAATTTTTGAACAAAAATTTTGTAGACAGACAGTTTTACCTACCTTGGTGCGCTGAAGGGCACCGCACCAGAGCATCCCAGGTTGCTACGGCGCTCCTAGATTTTTGCACAAAGGTGTCGTCGATGCTCTGTCAAGCAAAGGAGAAGGTAGTGTCGATGCTTTGGTCAAGAAGAGATAAGTCATACTAGAATGGACCGACGCTCTGTCAGCCAAAGGAAAAAGCGTCATGGAGAAGTGGGCTGAAAAGACTAAAAACCTGCAGGAGAAACTAGAAAGACTGAGCTGACTGAAAAAGTGCAAAAACTTACTCAGAACAGAGGCAAAATATGGATAACTCACCTTGTTAACTGAAAGAACTGAAAGGAGAGAGAAATAACCTTCATAGATGGAATGGTTACCAAATTTTGTAGATCTGACTGGATCTGCACCAGATCTGACTCGATATTCCCCAGATCTAATTGGATTAAGCTAGATCCCCAGCAGAGTTGCCAATTTTGTTAATAGGAATTCTCAACCGGTGCAGACACTGCTTGTTCCTTTGTAATGTAAGACACAACTACAGAACAAAAAGAGACAGCACCATATCCTTTCCTTGAATAATTAAATCAATTAACATAAAACACATTATACCTCAACCTCGGATCCGCTTGTCTTCTCTCCAGATAGTCCTTGCAACAGTTCAATATCTGCAAAAGAGATCACAAGACAAACAAAAGGGATGACACCATCATGATAACTAACTATCCATATTGGTGATCAAGGAATCTAATAATATTTAATTACAAATGCTACAATCAAACACAACAAAATTTGGGCCCAAAATCCGACGGCCGCCATGTCTGAAATTCGACAATAACCTGTCGGGTATTCGACAACCTCAAAAAATTTTGTCGTCAGTGGCATAATGTCGGATATTCGATGCCAAGCCAACACTGTCGGATTTCCTATAGCACGACCATCGGATTTCCTACAGCAAGCCTATCGGATTTCCTATGACAATCTACCGTCGGAGCCATAGCAACTTCGTTGGATTCACATGAAATTCGACAACAGCTGCTAGGCATTGAATGTCAGATAACCGACAGGATAATGTATATTAATAAAAAAAATTGTATTCATAGTTAGAACTTGTTCACCTATTCTATCAATGTCTATCATAATGTTATAGTGTGTGTTCCTAATTCAAATTAAGGTTTTAACACGGACTTACTATGATTGGGTCAGGGTTTTTTATCAAATACTTCATAAACATATTGTTGTAGAATGCTGCTAGAATAAGTATGAATGTAAAAGTCCATTGTTTGTAATAGTGTGAGTGTATATTTTATGCTCCACTTGATAACATCAATTATTACTAGTGATTATTTCTTATTACATTGGTTCTCAACTTGTAACTATCATATTTCAATGTGGTGACATTCAATAGTAATTTTGTCATAAACATTACAAAATTGCATAACCCTAAATGAAGAGAAAATACATATGAGCTACTATATTATCTAACCTATAGTCATGAAGAGGAAACATTGATCAATGATTTTTATGTCATTTTTGGAATTTCAATCCAACCTTTTGACATCATTTGAGAATAACCAATAGTCATGAAGATCTAGAATAGAAATGCATTTGGTATAAGTCATAAGTTGAAACAAAAGTTGTATATAAATGGACATGGAAAATGATTTAAGAGCAGCATATGTCTAAATACAGAATGTGGAGCACTATCATGTCAATGAACTTATTTCATGGTAAATAAAACACTCAAATGCTTAACCATTGTGACCACGTTGTTGTTGAAACAATGCATTTGCTTCCTTTCCTGCTATAATGAATAGTTTATTGAGCACAAAATTTTAGTAATTGATGTGGAAGAAATTCAATGTTTTGATTCGGGTTTGCCTCTATTTTTCATCCACATCTTTTCCTTGAATGTTTGCTTGCCTTTGGCCATCAATGCCAAGTCCGTGGAGTGTTGTCTATTTTCAACATTTTCTCTCCTCTCTTCTTCTTGCATGAGAATACCTGTCAAATCATCAAAAGATGGTACCTTTTTCCTAGCTGCAAGACTAGTGAGAAAAACTTGGTATTTTGATAACATCCCATTTTATGCAACAGTAACCAAATCACCATTTTATGTAAGAGTAACCAAATCATTACTTGATTCATTATTGAATATTTTCTCCTATGTTACCATGTCCATCCATTGCTAACAAGCAGGGATCCTTCCAATTGACATAAACAACACTTAAATAACAACTTTAAGTGTACTACCCTCCATGGTATAATAGGAGTACAGAACTCACAAAAATATACCATGCAACAATAAAATCTTGCAAGGTATCATATTTAAGAGAAGAATTTGTTGAAAGATCCCCATTAGCACACAATCGTGCAGAAAACAAAACAAAAAACACTCTAAAAGCTCTAAACATATTTGGCCATATTTGATGAATCTAACCTACTTGAAATTCATTTAAGGATAAACAATGATGTTCATCGCCATCAGCCATCCTACTTGATTTCATTTAAAGAAAAATATGTCAATGCCCATCCCCTTCCTCTTTCTTCGAGGCTTATTTGATTGTGTCTCCTCCAGTCTCCTCCTGATAGGAATCACACACTCAGAAATCCTTATGCCAAACTCTTATAAATAAAATTAATTAAAAAACAACCTTTTCATTTCCAAAATTTGTTCAATCAAGAAGGGACGAGGATGCAATTATGTAATCAGTTTAAAAAGCAGAGACAACTTTATTTACAGAGAAGACTATTTTGCAACCATTTATAACTTTATGAAATAGTTATGTCCCAGTAGTTTGATCAAAAGCACAAAACATGTAGCAGGTCTTATTATAGCAAAAAATATACAAAGGAAGATGCCTAATTCTTCAATTTTCACTTTTCATCCCTTAAAAAGTATACCAAAAGAGAAAACATTATACTTAAATACATACATGCATGTCTGAAGTCCATAATGTGAGGTTATCATGAAGCAGCTACATGATCAGAGTGCTCCCTTGTAAGATTCTTCACCTAACATATCAAGCTCTGCAATTGCCTCATCAAAGGCCTTCATCATAAAAAATTATGGATTTGCTGGTCAGACATAATTTCATTACATAAAGATGCAGCCAGATCCCAATCGAATTACAAAAATAATAGGGAAGACTTTATAGCTCACCTGCTTGGCAAGCGCACAGGCAGGATCTGGTGAGTTCAAAATTCCATAATAGAATACAAAAAAATTTAGAGCCAATACCAGTCTAATAGGGTGAGTTGGAGCCAACTCTGAAATTGCAATGTCCTATACAGATGTAAATAGTAAAACATCTAAGATTATACACCAAGTTCAATCTTTCTTCAAAAGTTCCAATTGACAGATCAAAATCAAAGAATAAAATAGGCATATGCATATCACATTCTTTTAATTATAAACACAAATCTAGAGAAGGGAGTGAAGCAAAATACCTGGGCAGCCTTGTATGCAAGCAGTGTACTTTCAGCAGCTTCCATTCTCTCGGAACCTATTTTAAATTCTGCAATATATCGATAATAATCACCTTTCATCTTAAGGTATAATACCTTGGACTCACCAGATGTGGATGAAGGGATAAGATGTGTGTCCAAAATGCGTAGAATGACATCACAGATATTACTGAGCTCAAACTCAACCTTGCCTCTGTAATCTCTTATCATAGTAACATGCTCTTCATTTCCCCTGCTCTCTACCTTTTGCTCAATGGAAGAAATTATCCTCCAAGAAGCCCTGCAATCTCTAATTACATTTTTATAAGCCATTGACAACAGATTCTTTTCCTCAATAGTAAGTTTCTCCACATCTACTATCTTGGAAACTTTCTCCATGTACTCTACCATCTCCTCATAGCGCTCTGCCTGTTCAGCAAGCTTGGCCATATAGACACTTTCTTCACGAGAAGACTCTGCAGGTGACATTTTCCCTGCAATATTGAAACATGGATTGTTAGAATGGTTCCTATGTTTGTAAAGTTGAATAGTTTGAGTGGGGAAAAAAGATTTGGGAGACAAAATTACTGACAAGACACCATATAATCAATTTATCTCAGGAGCATAATTCAAGATCATAAGATTTTAATGCTTATCAAAATGTCAATATCAAACACAATGTAAATAGTAACTAGTTCCTAGGTCGAGTCGGTGTTGAGGTTCGTAATTCAATCACCAAATTTGGTAAATAGATCACCGATGATATGATTTGATTCCCATATATGCCTGACCATGTTAACAGAGGTTGCTATAGGGCCTAAACTGTGTTGAAAAATTGTCACAACAAAGCTGTTAGATATATTTATGAGGATTTTCAACTCTAAACTCATTTTTTCTAGAACATACAGTGAACGTAGAGGCATCAACAAAATTAGTGGAGACTAAAGATTTAGAGCTTCACCATACCTTTTGGGTCACACATGGTGACTATGATAATAATAGTAGTGATTGACTCCCTGCTCTAATCTGTGAATTATTAGTTGTGATCGAAAATGTAAAAACCATCTTTAGATGATAAAGAAGTAAGGTTATAATTATTTTTTAATATAATTATGATTATTATGATGATGACCGGATCACCTAAGGGGGTTATAAGGAACAATAAGCGCAAACAACTAGGGGCAACCTATACGGACATACCAAAGCTCAACGGTGTAACTCATTATTACTTTAGTGAGGATTCAGGAATGGCGGCTTTGTCATGATGTGATTAACCATATCTCCAGCCAGTTATAAGTTCCATACCCATATCACTCAATTATCACAAGTTCTTAATAGTTGGAGGTCATTAACGTATCACTCTAGACCATTGATAAAACAAAATACGAAGGCTCTAGGGGCATGAAGAAGGCTCTACTTATGGAATATAGGAAGGTCTTTGACAAGCAGAACCTAAGGTTTAAGAATGGTGCAGACTTATCTATATGCAAAGCTGTGCCCTAGAGCATAAATTATGGGTATGTCAGTAATCCCTCATCATCATGTAGCAAACCTAGTCTTGCAATGTGTTTTAGTGTAAACAAACATATTTATCAGATGCAGCATTAAAATAAATGTAACCTCTTTTAGATGGAGCCGTTATATCACTAAACAAGAAGTCTTAGTGCAGACTTTTGCAATGTAAACATATTGCTATAAACAGCACCAAGTAGTTGCTTCTGTCAAGCACGGTTAAGTGCCTTCCTATCACATTAATTACTTCAAATTTCTTGTAGAAAAACCAGTCTTTTACAAATATATAAGTGTCCACAAGCACATCTGTTGGATGTCTTCACCTGGGAGCTTGGTAAGTGTCAGTTGTAGATGGAGTGCTTTACATGTGGGCTTATCTGCTTGTATTTAGGTTGTTTGTAGTGGACTAGGTCCACTTTGTATTGTTGGCCTCCCTCACCTCTCATATAAATAGAGTTCTTTCCTTCATTCATTCATCACATTGTTCACTAGAGATGTGAGTAGTGGAGTGCACTAGTCTCTCTCTTGTACTCTTCTTCATTTCTCTTTGTCTTAGGCCCAAGGTTTGTGGAGGAATTTCAAGAGAATGTCTATGGTTAGGGTTTTACCTTTGAAGAAAAAGAAGCTAGGTTTTGTGATAACTCCTAGAGGGGAAAGAGAAGCTTCTTATCTTGTAGCTCTCATGAGAGAAAAAAGACTAGAGTTTTGTGGCATTTGGAAACTCGTGCTAATTGGAATGCTTATTTACGAGAGAAGGAATTTCCTTGTGCACTTGTGGGATGCAAGTCTAGGTGCCAAGGAGGATCTTTGGTAGAGTGACCAGCTTTTGTTAGGAGCGATTATTAGCTAGGATTTGGAGTCTAGGGTTTTTTATGTTTTTACTGTTGATGTAATTGTAACTTTGGAATGTATTCAGGTGTATATCTTATGTATTGTACCTCGATGTTTATTCTGGGAAGTGTCTGTAATGTATTTGAGTCATGTCATGCCCCGATGTTCCCATAGGGAGATTCAATAATGTAAACAAGTCATGTAAAGTCATTGTGGGTAACCCTCTTATTGTTCAAGGGTTAAAGTCCCCATAGTTGTGGGGCCCTAGGGTTATTAGACCATCCTAGAGAAGTTGTCCCTAGGTGAGTTATTGTAAGTTGGGACAATAGTCCCCACCATTGTGTTAAGGATAACCCTCCTTGTTGCTCGGAGGAGGCAAAGTCCCCACAAGTTGTGGGGCACTAGGGTTATTAGACACTCCTAGAGATGTCGGCTCTAGTAAGTAATTGTTAACTGAGGCCGACATGTTGGAGTGGGATTCAATTGAATGAAAGAATATAAATAGAGAGTGAGCCTCTCTATTTATCACACACACACTCACTCACTGGGGCGCATGAGTGAGACAGAAGAAGCTGGGATCAGAGAGAGAGACTACTGCTGTCGGGAGATCATCTTTATGTTTTCGGGTTTTACTTTTGGTGTTGATTCTATCTCTAAGGAATTTGCGAGGTTTTCTCCTTTATGGTTTCCCCGAGGAAAATTCTTTGTGTCTCTTGTCTCTTTTGTTTTATTGTTGTGCATGTTATTGTCTCAGTTAAAGATCCTAAGATAATGCTAGCTTGAATGATAAAAATCTAACATGGAATCAGAGCTAACCTGAGAAGAAGACATTGTGCAGCTACAGAAGCTGGGGATTCTTACTTTTTGGGTCTCTCTCCATAATCCATTAGCAAAAGTATGCTAGGCTGACTCTCCATTGAAGGGCGCATCTTTCTATTGAAGCGGAATTCAATTCCGAGCACTTTCAGTTTTCAGTGCGGGAAATTAAGGCTTTCTACAAAAGAGGAATTTTTGAGTGATCCCATCATAGGATTTATCTCCTCATCAAAATCAAATTTTAGAGACCTGGATCGAGATTTTTGGTTGGGTGAAACTTCGGGAAAGTCAAACCCTAGTTTGACCTCGAGCGGGAAAAACCCTAAAATACTAAAACTGATACATTTTGGTATAGTCTGTATATCTCGGGATTGGAGAAGGATCAGGAGCTGAAAATTTCATAGGACGTAGATAAAATTCTTATTTACATTGTATCCAAAATTCAGCCTCATATTTGCTATATTCTGGGAGATATGATCCCTCCAAGTTAGGGTTCCAGCCTCTTCCAGGATTCATCCCTAAACAGGACACCTATGGAGAATTGCTATATCTTGGGATAAAAAGGTCCAAATGAAATTTCTGAATATGTTATAGAAAGGGAATGTACTTTAATTTATGCGGTCCAAATTTCAAACCCAGAATATGAAACATTGACATGTGGCAGTCCGTACAACTTCGTTGTTCTGAACAGTACTGTAACAGGTCACCTTCGGAAAATGATCATAAGTCCCAATTGGTGAAACCAATTATGATGAAACCTATGGTGTTGGAACAGGGATAGGTGAGGCTACCTCAGTGTGAAGTTTCAAAAATAGAGGAATAGTAATTTCGTAGATACCACAGAAATAGTAGCAAGAATTTCTACAGAAGAAATTGGTAAACTAGGGCTTCTTGTTCCGGGAGCTTCCCTCCACTGTTTTCAGAAAAGGAGTACATTAGATAGCTCAAATTGAAGATATCTATACTTCTATCCAATCAGATCTGAAATATTCCAAGTTTTGAAAATTAGGGTTTCTCTAACAAACCCTAGATCAGCCAGCTCCGAAACCAGGACAGACACCTCAAATCGGTAAGATCTAATCTATTGCTATTTTCATTTGAGGTTCTCATTTCCAAGTGATCTATCACATTAGCTTGATGATAAGCTTGGTGAATTTGAAAAATTCCAAGCATGTAAGTATATGATTTCTCTGAATAAAATGAATTGGACACCCACATGAGTGGAGAGGTTCTAGTTCCAGAGGGAGATGAGGCTAAAATCCTTACACTAGAAGAACTTGGTCAAGGCCAAGAAGATCATTGTTGATTCAATCATGGATCACCTTGTACCACAAGTGTCTTCCCTAAAGATACCGAATATGTTTGATTCCTTGAACAAGCTATTTGAATGGAAGAACATAAATCGGAATATGACCTTAAGAAACCAATTGAAGAATGTGAAGATCCAAACTGCAGAGACCATACAGTCATACTTTACAAGGGTCTCTCAAATCAAAGAACAAATTGAAGCAGTAAAAGAAGAAGTGAAGAATACAGAAGTGGTGATAGCCACCTTTAATGGTCTCCTAGGATCATGGGATTCATTCATTCAAGGAATGTGTGCCAGAAGGAAGTGATTACTTTCAATAGACTTTGGGAAGAAGAAGAAGCTCGACTCATAATAAGAGAATAGAAGATTGGAGAAACTAAATAGCAAGCTCTTACCATCCAAAGAAGATCCCTCAAGTGATGAGGAATATGAAGAACTCAACTCTTGAAGAACCTCTTATCCACCTTAGAATTTGGATAAGAAATGATGCTATTATGAATGAAGAAGATGATGAAGCTGAAGGCTCAAGAAGGAGTCCACCCATGAAACAAATAAAGATAAGGATTCAATTGTCATTTTATGATATTGTTTTGTTATGCATTTGTTTATATTCAGTTGATGTATTATGCATGATAGAATGTTTGTATTAATGACATTATACTACTAGTATGCATGTAATGGGTAAGTAGCTCATGGTTCTATACAACTTTCCATTGCTACTTATATAGAATGAAACCTCTTTGTTGACATATTGGATTAGTGCACAATCTCAATGTTGTCCTGGTAGAGATGGAAGGCATCTAGAAAGTTTCCGTGAGATATGGATGAATGTTGTATTTGCTAAAATAGTTGCATAATCATATATCTTGATGCAAAATAATTTTTCATTATGAATATACCTTATGAAATGTTTCTAACCATACAACTAATGCATTTGACTTGTAGGAAAGATCGCATAAAATCGCCTACAAGCAAAGAAGGATGAGACTTGTTCTGAAGAACAAGTGACGATAGTTCAAGATGAAGAATAATATGACAAATGCAGCGACATCATTGATGCAGAACCTTCCAGCTATGAAGAAGTAACCAAGAAGAAAGGGAAGACCAGTTCAAGAAGAATGATGTCTAGGATGCAGTATCGATACATGAAGGGAAGTTCGTAGTTCCATCATGCAGTAGATGGAAACATCGTGGGATACAAGGAAAGATTTGTAGCATGAGACTTCTCACAAAAAGAAGGCATAGACTATGAAGAGACATTTGCAGCCAGTGGGAGTTGAGACACATGACAGGAAGAATCATGTGTGCAAATGAAAGAAGGCCTTGTACGAGTTCAGAAGACACCCATGGGATAACACATACATGATGAGCTTGATGAAGATCTTAACCTTTGCTACAAGGTTGAATATGAAATCCTATAGAGGATGACAAGCTCACAGATGGGTGCGAGAAGAAATTTTGAAAAAAGTTCAAAGATAGAGGATCTTGGTATCCAGTGACCCTAGATGGATACATAGAATATTAGTAGCAGAGGAAGCTACTTGTCACTCTAGTACAAAATGTTTCAGTGCATAGAGTACGAAAGACAGAGGGAGTATGATGCTTCAAAGGGAGTGACTACAGAAGATCCTGAGGTTCGACATGGTATGACAGGATGGATAGATTACTGATGACTCTAGGATTTACTGAGAGTAAAGCAGATTCCAACCTTTGCTTCAAGGTTGAAGGTGAAATACCAGTGATGCTCCTGTGATGTGTCGATGCACTATTTTCTAGGCATGGAGGTGTGGAAGAATGCAAATGGAATTTCCCTGGGACAAGGGAAATATATGGTAGAGATCTTGAAGAGGTTCGAGATGATGGATTGCAAAGCCATGACCACACTTGTGGCATCGAACCTAAAGCTATTAAGCGATGCTTCATCAGATTCGGTTGATGCTACGATGTATCATCAAATGATTGGGTCCATGATGTACCTAAAAAACACAAGACTAGATATTTGCTTTGCTGTGAACACCTTGAGCCAATTCCTGACAGATCCGGACATGTTCACTTGATTGCTGCAAAGCATATTCTGAGGTACCTGAGGGATACAGTTGATTTTGGGATCAAGTATGAGGCGAATCAAAAGATTAACATGGAAGTTTATGTTGATTCATATTGGGCAGGAAGTACCATTGATAGGAAGAGAACTTCAGGGTGTTGCTTCAGTATGGGATCAGGTGTGATCTCTTGGTTTAGCAAGAAGCAGTCCTGTGTGGCACTGAGTATAGTTGAAGTAGAGTATGCTGCAGCTTGTTCAGCTAGTTGTGAGGTAGTATGGATAAGGAAGCTACTGTCTGATTTTTTTGATCTCTAGTTGGATGCTACTTGTATATATTGCAACAACTAGAGTTGTGTGAAAAGGTCAAAGAACCCGGTGTTCCATGACAAGTCAAATCATATCGAGATCAAATATCACTATATCAGGGATATGGTGCAGAGAGGAGCAGTGAAGCTCCAGTATGTTGTGAGGGATGAACAGATAATTGATGTGTTGACAAATCCATTGGCCAAAGTGAAGTTTGAATACTTTAGGGATAAGCTTGGTGTTCTCCAGATCGAGGTTCCCTCCAAAGGGAAGTGATGAGTCCATGACCTATTCTGACATAGTGAGAGGATTGGTTCCTTCCATGGTCAGATGTAAGGGATGAGCCATTCTATCATGGTGAGAGGATTGGTTCCTTCCATGTCAGATATGAGTGCTGAGCCATTCTGATATGACTGTAGGATTGGTTCCTACATGATCAAATATAAGGTCTATTTCCATTCTTTGAATGGAGGTACCTAGTCAATTACCAGGAATACTCAGTCTAGGACTAAGGGCCATTCTGATATGATTGTGGTATGTGTTCTCACGTGATCAGATATGATTGCATCACCATTTTGATGTGATTGAGGGATGTGTTCCCACTTAATCAGATATAATGTCTAATTCCATTCTCTGGGAGAATGGAGGCACCTGATCAGTTACCAAGAAAGCTCAGTCTGGGACTAAGGGCCATTCTAATATGATTGTGGAATGTGTTCTCAAATGATCAGATATGAGTGCATGGCCATTTTGATGTGATTGAGGGATGTGTTCCCACTTGATCAGATATAAGGGCCGATGCCATTCTCTGGGAGAATGGAGGCACTTGGTCAGTTACTAGGAATCCTCAGCCTAGGGCTAGGAGCCATTCTAATGTGACTGTGGGATTGGTTCCCACATGATCAAATGTAAGTGTAGAGCCTTTCCACAGATGATAGTAGGTGTGTCCTATCATGTTGGTGGATGTGAGTGTTGTTCCTTTTCACAGATGGTAGTAGGTGTGTCCTACCATTCTGGTGGATGAAAGTGCTGAGCCTTTCCACAGATGATAGTAGGTGTGTCCTATCATGCTGGTGGATGTGAGTGTTGTGCCTTTTCACAAATGATAGTAGGTGTGTCCTATCATGCTGGTGAATGTAAGTGTTGGGCCTTTCTGACAGGGTTATGGGATGTGTTCCCGCATGGTCAGATGTGAGTGTTGGGCGTGCCTTTCTAACATGGTGTTGGATGTGTTCCTATCATTGTTAGATGTAAGTGTTGGGTGGGCCATTTTGACTTAGGGTTAGATATAAGTGCTGAAGAAGACCTACATGGAGGCTAGGCCTACAACCAGCATGAAAAAGGGATGGATCTATAGAACTTCCTGTGACAAGAAGAATCATGAGATAGCACCTGTGATGATGATCCAGCAGTGATGATCCAGATCAAGTGATGATCCAGATCGAGTGATGATCCAGATCGAGTGATGATCCATATCCAGTGATGATGATCCAGATTGAGTGATGATCTAGATCCAGTGACGATGATCTAGATCGAGTGATGATCTAGATCCAATGAGGATGATCCAGATCAAGTGATGATCCAAATCCAAATGAAGATGACTTGAAGATGAATATGACAAGAACTCAATGATGATACAGATGATACAAAGAAGAATACTTGTACTGATAAATTTTGTCAGGAGAATACCTTCCTAGTTAAGAGGGAGTGTTGATGTAATTGTAACTTCAGAATGTATTCACTTGTATATATTATGTATTGTACCCCAATGTTTATTCTGGGAAGTGTATGTAATGTATTTGAGTCATTTCATGCCCTGATGTTCCTATCAGGAGATTCAATAATGTAAAAATTCATGTAAAGTCATTGTGGGTAACCCTTCTATTGTTCAAGGGTTAAATTCCCCACAGTTGTGGGGCCCTAGATTTATTAGACTATCCTAGAGAAGTCAGCCCTAGGTGATTTATTGTAAGTCAGGGAAATAGTCCCCACCATTGTGTTAAGGATCACCCTCCTTTTTGTTTGGAGGAGGCAAAGTCCCCACAAGTTGTGGAGCACTAGGGTTATTAAACACTCCTAGTTATGTCGGCTCTAGTAAGTAATTGTTAAGTGAGGCCGACATATTAGAGTGGGCTTCAAGTGAACAAAAGAATATAAATAGAGAGTGAGCCTCTCTATTTATCACACACACACTCACTCACTGGGGCGCATGAGTGAGAGAGAAGTTGGGATCAGAGAGAGAGACTACTACCATCGGGAGATCATTTTTATGTTTTTGGGTTTTACTTTTGGTGTTAATTCTATCTCTGAGGAAGTTGCAGGGTTTTCTCCTTTATGGTTTCCCTGAGGAAAATTCTTTGTGTCTCTTGTCTCTTGTGTTTTATTGTTGTGCATGTTATTCTCTTAGTTAAAGATCCTAATATAATGCTAGCTTGAATGATAAAAATCTAACATTACTAGCTACGGTTTTGAGAGCTTGACTTGTACCAACTTGGTGATGAAACCTTGACTTGTGCTTCATCTCTTATATAGAAATGAAGTGTTTCAGATGTTCAAATATTGCGCACTAGAAAAATTGATTTTCATTTTGTGTTATTTTCTTGTTTGGATGGATTCCAACAATTTTTCATGTTGATTTGACATATTATATTGCTGAAATTATTAAGTGATTTTAGTGCACACCTTGAAGGTAAAGGATCAGATATATTGCTTAGAAATCTGTTGTAATAAATTCATTTGCACATCTTTTATATGATTGAAAATTGTGCCCCAAGGGTTGTACTTTGTTGGTGTTGAAGTACACTTAAATGGTATTTATTCTCCTGAGTGGTTAGGTGCTTTGCTTTGAGTGGCACATCTTTTTTCACTCTTAGTTAGGTGCACTTCATAGAAGCTCATGATGCTAGACTTACTAACAATAAGTCTAGCATCTTGAGCTTCTTTGAATTTATCTTATTCTAGTGCTAAAACCTATTTGACCATGACTGCTTTGTTTGTGATGACTCATAACTAGTGTTGTAAGGTGCATATGTGCTACTCCCAAAAATATTTTTGAAAACAATATTTAATTACAACAGAAGGGCGACAAATGGGACACCCTAGATTAGGAGTTGTAAACTCATATTCCCCTTAAGAATGGGCAGAGATCATCAAAGTACCATATTTGATTTTTGGACCAAAATATATTGTACAATGACCAACCCTACCATAACTACTTTAATAATTAACAATTGTGCTTTCAAGTCCTAGCAGTATCAAATATTAAAAGAAGGTTCTTGATCTGAAATTATCAGGAACAGAGTAACTGCAAGAGAATTTATTCTTGTTTACATGAAACTTTCCTATTGGGAAGATGGCCAGATCCATCCCATCCATATTTAGAATGCCTATGGCCTTTGATAGGAGGCCTTAATCATAATTTTCAATTACTGTTACTATTGCTGCCACTTAGAGCCTCAGGGTCACATTTATGAATTATGTGCAGTGCAGGGGCCAAAAACTTAGTGCTCAGTTACTTCTATTAACTAGGCTTCTAGTAAAATTTCATTGGTTGCATTTTCAATCACTACTAGTGCTCCTAGCCTATAGATCTCTAGTGTTGTTTACTATGACTGATATTGAAACCATAATTTCAATCAATTCAATTGATTGAGATGTAAATAAATTCTTTATTTGCACTTTGATCAACAAAGCATTATTGACAATGCAGCATATACCTAAAATCATTAGTAGAATTGACAATAGTATCTGGAAAAAAAATTATGGCAAGAAATTGACAAAAGTTGTAATTGTATGGTATGGATATTGCATGAATAAATAAAACCCGTCTCCAGTCTGTTCTATTATAAAATGAAATAAATTGCAATTTCACTTTCACTAATTTGCAAAAATGATTGTCTATATGTACCCTTATGGTATGTCACATTCAATTGGAGAAGATAGGATTCAGGAATGATCAAACTCTAAGAATCCATAGGGTAAAGAAAACATGAAGAACCTAAAACAAAGAAAATATCACTTGCAAGCTCAAGAAAATGCTAAAACAATGGATGGTGTTGGTGTTCAGGTTGGGATATTCCTTTGTGAATGGAGTCTCGTCAAGTTTTAACTCCTTTATATCACCATGCATCAATATATTTTCCATTTTAATCCTTTTCCCAGTAGCTTATTTCATGCTAGGCAGTGGAATTCTTGGTTGGCCTTTCCCCTCCTTGTCCTTTGTCATCGCTTCCTTCCATTTTCTTGATTGTATTAACTGGGTCATGACCTTTTGCCAATTAAAGCTTCTAGATGCTTTAATTTCCAGGAAAGATTTTCCACTTGGTTCTAGATCTACAAAGCACAGTTGTAATGGTGCGATGACAGTTAGAGAAGCAGAATCCATATGAAATTTCTACTATAAGCAATAAGTTTTATCCTTTCACAATTAAAGAGGATTTTGACTTAAGTAGTTTTCATCTTGCATTCAGTATGGCAGGCCATGGCTGAAATTTCCCAACAATATTGAGACACTTACAAAATGCCAAAATGGGCAACACACTTTCATTACCTTTGACTACATGAAAAAATATGCATTACAAACAAATAAATTTGGGCGTTTTGGAGGTGGTATTCCAATCTTGGGCAATGATGATGTAAATTACTAGCAAAAAAAGGATTTTTGTTTTGGAAAATTTAAGCCCTATGAGCTAACACAAGTCTTTAGCTTTGTGGGAGATTTTCATTTTTGAAAGTTTTATTTCCTTATAATGAAAATAGACCTTCCAAAACTTACTTATCCTTGTGTATTAGAGAAAAAGGACCAGATGAAAAGCCTTGAAGAGAACATGGTACTAGGCATGGGTCCTTAATGTGGTGATATAGATCTCGTTCCCTAGCAAAACAAAGTTGCAGATCCTTTTGCAAGTGTATGATCTAACCTAAGGCAGAATCTGCTACAAGAACTAAACCTTGAAGTGCCAGAGATCCATTAGAGCAACCAAGCCCTGCATATTACTTATGAGACATCTGCTACAGGAATTACACCTTGTATTTGATTGAGTTACCCTGCCGAGTGCACTGTAAAATATTGTGTAACCAGACCAATCTTTAAGGAAAACTTGCGGCAAAGATATTTACTATTGTCTTTCTTGGTTATTCAAATGAACAAAAGTAATCCCAAGGTGTGTTCAAATCGCTTATTAAACTCTTTCTGATCATTGGTTGGACATTTACTATCAAAGGATCTGCTAGACACCCATTACTCTAGAACTATGCTATTGGGAGCGGGGAGCGGGGAGAGGGAGGGGAGAAAAAAAGTGATATTTTCAAAAGCTCCCGTTTTTGGAGCGTTTTTTTGTATCCAAGAGTGAAATTTTAAAAAGTTCCTGAATCTGCCTTGATTTGATAAACAAGCCGACAACATGGATTGTATCCTTATTGCTCAACTTATACATGACTTTAGGATGATTCTACTCTATTCTTGGCATCCACACTAAGATAATTGTTGTCCCCCCAATCATTTATAAAAATTGGTCTCAAACTAGGTTCAAAATGGGCAAAATGCCTCTTGGCATGAAAGTTGTTATGTCTAATCTACCTTTCACAAATTATCTAAAACTAAAATTTCCTAAGTTCATTATAAATAAATTACAAGTATAATTAATGCATTGCCTTTTGTTTGGTGAAAATCGAGCTAAAATTGAGTGAGATTTGGCCTCCAGAAGGTAAACAATAAAGGTTTTTCTGAGGGAGATGAAATCAAAATGTAAGGTCATTATTTAAAATTTATGGGTGAAAACCTAAAGAAACTATATAGTACTAATATTCACTTCTCCAGATCAAATGGGTCTCTTTCAAAGGAAAAAAAAATCAACCTGGAAGGGGCCTAATTAACACACTTTGCTAGCTAGATTATGGACCAAAAAAAAGGGTTACTAGGATTTCTGGAAATTTCTTGGTTGAATCTTTGAGTCGAACCCTGTATATTTTTTCTGGCCTCAAAATCCGAATAAGGGAGATATGGAAATTTTGGTTTAGGCATTTTGTCAAACACTTAGTGGACAAGTACTTAGTTGAGGACTTTTTTCAAACAATTAGTAGATAGCCACTTACAACTCTTCCTTCTCTAAGTTCCTTTCAACATTTCAAAATCTACCAGAAATGAAATCAGACCCATACACATGAAAGAAAAACACCCCAAAGGATTCTACGTTTTCATAAAAATACCCAAATCATGGGATTTGGTCACGCAAAAAATGTTATTGGAATCAAAATGGGGGTTCCAGGCCCATATGATATGGATACTTTCCTCCACGACATCTTAGCTGGGTATTTTATAAATAAAATTGGAATTCCTAATTGTTTATTCAACAAGGATTGGAGAGGCCATGTGCCCTTATTGGTGAGTCAATGTTAAAAAAAGGAATCGTAAGTTGATTCAATCTCAGAGACAAAAATAATGTTTCCACCAAAGTCTAAATGAAAGGAAACTAGAAATACAGTTTGGAAATGACGGCGGGTTTCTTACCAGGCACATTGTTGTAACGCTAGTTCCTCATTCTGGAAACCCCAAGTGAGTGTATCAGCCAATGTGTATTCCAAGTAAACTCCTGTACAATATGTAAACAACGATTAATTTAGTGAATTGTTGAGTTCTTCAAAAGTCACTCAACACGGTCTACTCAGTTCTTCGAAAGTCACATCTCAGCGAGAGGTCACAAGTTCGTTTTCCATAGACACAAAGGAACAATAAAATGAAAAAAAACAAGACATTGATTTGGTGAGAAAATAGAAACGGTTACAACAAAATGCCTGATCAGATACATCTCGCTTAGCCATCTCATCCCAAAAGCGGAGACAAGAAAGAGCTAATAAATCTGTGAGAGTTGCTGCTATTATATCATGTACAATTTGGTTCTATGGGAAGCTAATAGGAATAGTGAACCCGTGACTAAACCATGCCAAATCCATCAAACTCTCAGTTTTGCAAATCAAGTCCCATGTCCTCCATTTTGAGAGAATCCCACTTGAAAGCCATCCATAACAGGTCTGAAAGAACTGCCCTGATAAGTAAAAACCCACTAAAATATATTGCAGGTCCACTACTAAAATGGTTGATTGTAGAGGGACCCAAATGATTGTTTCAAACCAATTCAAATGAGGGAGTTCATTATAGAGGGACCTGAATGATTGTTTCAAACCAAACCCTCCTCTACCTCTACAGACCCTGACTACTACAAACGCTCCTCTATGTAAACACACTTGACCTCCGGCAGCACCTCCGATGACCTCCTCTGCATGACGACACTAAAATCCTATGCCCTAGTGTCGAAAATTTGACGACACTAAAATAATTTAAAAGGCTTAGTACTTTTCATCATTATTGTCTGACACATCCGTACGATACGTCGAATGTCGTCAGATTTCAGGTTCAAATCCTGTTGTTAAATATAGGAAAGGGAAATGTAGTTGTATTAATATATGGATGAGAAATAAGTACAACTTTGATGTCAATGGCTTTTGTCTCAATCAATAATTTCTACAATATCCTATGAATATGAAGACCTCTCCAAACATAAGCTACCTCTACTTTGCCTCTTATTCAGACTTCAAACTAGCAGCATAAGGATGCTTTTTTCTAGCCTCCCCCACTCTCTTCATGAAGGCTCCATTTATAGGCCTAGAATTTAAGAGATGACTTGGAAAAAGGATAGAATGAGATCCCTACAGGTGAGGGAGGTGAATTCCACCTCTCCCAGGCATATAGGAACTAATTCCATGAAGGTTCTCGTATAGAAGCTTCTAGAAACATATCTTTTTTCCTTTTGACTGACCACCGACTCTTTTAGCAGAACTATCAAGAGCGTTGAACTAGGGTTTTTATCAAAGAAGAGGGAAAACGATGCCTTTTTCTCAACTGGGCCAGGCATTGGTGATGCTCTGTGCAAAACAACAAAAAGCGTCGTCTCTTCTAGGTCAAAGAAAAAAGTGACCAAGGTGACAGATGGCAGGCTTTCTGGGAGGTTAAAGGGCAAAGTAAAATTCTCATGGAGGCTGCTAAACAATGTGATATTTCTAGGTGCAATGCACCAACTGTGTAGCCTACACCGGCTCTAGCCCTATCTCCTGCTATTCCTCAAGGATAGGTCTATGCTCAACAGAACCTCCCCAATCAACCCACCTCCAATAACCAACAAGGGAAAGGAAGAATAAATAGAGATAGGAATCAAGGAAACAACCAACCTAAAGGGGGTGGTAAACAACCCAACCCTCATAATAACAATGGAGCCAATTCCCCTGCATATAACCCCGAGTGTCCACCTAGACCTAGGAAAAACCCTCAGTTCCATACTAACCATACATGTACCATTTTGATTTTTATGGCCATTATACACAACTGTGTCACTAGATGCATAGAGTTCACCACCTATTACAAGTCGAAAATCAATGTTTCCGCTCCAACACAACCCCACCTAGCACCCCAAGGTCCTCTGCCTATGGTGCTGCAGAACCTATTACCGAATCAAGGTATCATTTCAACCCAACCATTGGTCCAACCAAACACCGCAGCTACTTCTTTGATTCAACCCATCGATCCTTGTGTCCATCATCTTACGACATTGTCAACTGGCATCAAATTACGGACTCGACAAAACCAATATGGATCCAGTACGGACACCATTAATCCCTCCACAAAATCTACCTCAATTTCTCTTGATATTTCCTTACTTTTGTTGAGATCCCCCATGCATGGGACCGCCAATGTCCTTAGGTTCCCTTTGCGTCGCATTGTAACCAACCCCGCTACTAGAGTCTCTCTCAATTACAGTATCATCGATGACTTGGCCTAGTCGAGCTCTACCATGTCTGCTTCGGAATTACTAAGAACTTGTCCTTCACAACGTAAATATTTGTTATCTACTTTAGGTGTCGTTGACCCCTCTGTTTCCATGTTAATAACTTTTTACTTGAATCAAGGAGAGCCTCATATGCCTTCATCCATAACCTTCTAGGTTCCTGTCACCATTCGGAATTTGTTCATTCATTGAAGCATCATCGATGAGGGTGCATCCACATGTGTTATGTCAACCTTCATTTGGCAGAAGCTTGGATCCACAACTCTTCAACTCTAAACCATCGGCCTTTGTGATTATGATGGCCGCACAACCCAACCACAAGGTGTTCTCACAAATGTCCCCATTTATTTGGCCGAGAAAATTGTGTTAATTGACGTTGAGGTTGGAAACACATACAACCTCCTCCTTGGACGTATTTACATGTACGCAATGTGAGTCATTGCTTCTACTGTCTTCTGACTCTTGATGTTCCCCCATGATGGGAAGGTTGTGACTATCAACCAATTGACGTACTACAATCCTAAAGGATTGTCCACTCTGGAGCATGTACTCCCTTACCATCAACACCACCATCGATAGTGTATCCATCGCCTCCCTCTCTATCGTTGGTCTAGGCCTATTTACCGATGCCCCTTTGACTGACACATTTTTGTCCCTACCATCCCCTCTCTTTATGGATGACATATCATATTTGTGCACCATCACATCTGGTAAACTTTCGACCTCATCACAACCTCAGCTACATCCACAACCGTAGACCACGCCCCAGCCCAGTATTTCTCCAAGGAACTATTGGGGTTCATTTCTCATACACACTATCCCATTTCTCTTTCCACCCTATGGAATTGTGAGTAAACCAGTCATGGCAACTCTAAACCTTCCAAGATTCACTTTGGGCATTCCAGTGTGGTACCTCGATCCACCCAATCCCACATCACCACCGCAAATCGTGCTGACACTAGTCCAACCTATTGAGATAGTTCCACGCCCACCTCCTAGTACACAACAGAATTCTTCTACATATACTCATGTAATCCCTCCTCCCATCAAGACTAGGGGAAAGGCACCAAAATCCCCGGTAGAACCACGTCCACCTCCTACCTTTACCTTATGCGATGTGATAGGCCATGTGGCACAAAAATTCCTTGATTTGTCGTTTCTTCACACCCACATATGCATAATAGTAGAGACCGATGACACTCCCTTTGTCAATTTACCAAACATCCCTATGGTTAAGAACAAATCGCTATGAAAAAACCACTCATGTGTAGTTTTTGGTCTATATGGTCAATATTCCCATCATTTCCCAAACCTGCCCAAGTATCGGTCCCGCACTAAATTTTACAAGCACTCTTTTGATTCCAAAATCATTGTCCTCAAGGAAATCCAACCTTCGACCTCTTCCTCGAACACCAACAACACCATCTTTATGATCTTCACTTCTAGTCATCCTTCCCCCTCATCAACCACAAAAGATCCCTCTGATATATCCAGCTGCCACTTTTGTGACAACGAAGAGATCCTCGAAACCGCCATCGGTTTTACCCCATTTGATTTAGTGCACGATGTGGATTTGGTTCTTCCCATTGAATTCCAGATTCTGTCACTCCGCCTTATCGTCGAGCTTCTACCCGATACTTCACCGTTGGAAAAATTCCTACTTATGCCTGAACAAACTGATGAGGACCGTTGCGCTACTCTTCAAATGATCGAAGTAGCTAAGTCCATACTGAAGTCCCATTATGAATCCCATGTCCACCCACTCACCTTTAATGAGGGGGACCTCATGCTCGTTTACGATCAAGCCAATGATAAAACTGGAAAAGGGTAGCTTGAATCCATGTGGTATGGCCCTTATGTCATCCATCGATGTCTCATCAAAGGGGCATATCTATGTGTTGACACCGGCAATTTCCTCTTGAAGAATCCATGCAATGGGCTCTACCTCAAGAAATTCTATTCCTAAGTTAGCCAACCTAAATACCCTTGTATCATAGTTTTTCTTACTTGTTTTGGATCCTTTTTATCATGAGTCTCACAGTTTGTTTCCTTAGTTTTCCAATATGGATCCTACCTTTCCCTCTTATGTTGGTTTCACTAATGGTGCAAGTAGATGGTCTCCTAATCTCACCTTGAACGCGTGGGTCATTTATTCCTCGTCACATGAGTTGATCCATATTGATGAAATGTGTGTTGGTGTTGCTACTAACAACCGGGCTGAGTACGACATTGTAGCTGGTTTCTTGAATGTCATCCTTCACTTTGGTATTCGTCACCTTGATGTCTTCCTAAACAAACAATTGCTTGTCACCCCGTTGAATAACTACTATCGGGTATGCAATCCCTATCTCTTTGGAAAGTTCCTGTGCACTAGACACTTGGTTAGACATTTCAAATCCATTTCATTCATCCATGTTACCAAAAGTCTCAATAGTATAGCAGATCAAATGGCTAATGGTGTTCTAGAGTGGCACATCAATCATGGCATACATGAAATAAACTGCATCATGCATCATCATATAGTCATGCATACATATGTCATATACATCATATAGACATAATCATCATCATAAAAAGAGACTCATAAACACATAAAAATACAAAAATATGCATCCACGTGCATCCATATCATAATACCATAATCAATACAAAAAAGAGAAACACCACATGATTTCTCATCATACATATATTACAAAAATTCCCATGCTCAAATGCATTGGGGTACAGTACCACATGTTGCTAATCTGACTTTGAGTCCTCTCACTCTGTCTCCTCCTTAGTGTTAGATTTTTTATCATTCAAGCTAGCATTATATTAGGATATTTAACTGAGAGAATAACAAGCACAGCAATCAAACACAATAGACAATGAACACAATGTTTTTCCTTGGGGAAACCATAAATGGAGAAAACCCCGCAACTTCCTTAGAGATAGAATCAGCACCAAAATTAAAACCCCAAAATAGTAAGATGATCTCCCGACAGCAATAGTCTCTTTCTTTCTAGCCCCGGAAACTTCTTCTTCCTTAGCTATGCGCTACAAATGAGTGTGAGTGAGTGTGTGTTAAATAGAGAGGCTCACTCTCTATTTATACTAATTCCTGACTTGACAATAACTCACTAGGGCCGACTTCTCTAGGAGATTCTAATAACCCTAGGGCCCTGCAATTGCGGGGACTTTAACCCTTGATCAATAGGAGGGTTACCCATAATCACTTGACATGACTTGTTTACATTATTGAATCTCCCGATAGGAACATCGGGGTATGACATGACTCAAATACATTACAGACACTTCCTGGAATAAACATCGGGGTACAATACATAAGATATACAGATGAATACATTCTAAAGTTACAAATACATCAACACTCCCTCTTAACTAGGAAGGTATTCTCTCGACACAATTTGTCAGCACTGGTCTTCTTCTCTGTATCAACTGGATCATCTCATCATCTTCATCTTCAATTCATCTTCATCTTGGATCTGGATCATCACTTGATCTGGATCATCATCACTGGATCTGGATCATCACTAGATCTGGATCATCATCACTAGATATAGATCATCACTCGATCTAGATCATCACGGGGACATCATCACTAGATCTGGATCATCACTCGATCTGGATCATCACTGCTTTGTCGTCATCATTGTATCTGGATCATCACTGGGTCATCATCATAGGTTCTATCTCATGATTCTTCTCATCACAGGAAGTTCTACAGAGCCAGCATTTTTTCATGTTGGTTGTAGGCCTAACCTCCATGTAGGTCTTCTTCAGTGCTTATATCTAACCCTAAGTCAGAATGGCCAACACTCACATCTGATCATGAGAGGAACACATCCAACACCATGTCAGAAAGGTAGAACACTTACATTCACCAGCATGATAGGACACAACTACTATCATCTGTGAAAAGGCACGCCACTCACATCCACCAGCATGGTAGGACACACCTACTACCAGAAAGGCACAACACTTACAATCACGAGTATGGTAGGACACACCTACTACCATCTGTGAAAAGGCACGGCACTCACATCCACCAACATGATAGGACACAACTACTATCATCTGTGGAAAGGCACATCACTTACAATCACTAGCATGATAGGGCACAACTACTATCATATGTGAAAAGGAACATCACTCACATCCACTAGCATGGTAGGACACACCTACTACCATCTGTGGAAAGGCATATCACTTACAATCACTAGCATGATAGGACACAGCTACTATCATCTGTGAAAAGGCACGGCACTCACATCCACCATCATGGGAGGACAGACCTACTACCATATTTGGAAAGGCATAGCACTTATAATCACCAGCATGGTAGGACACACCTACAACCATCTGTGAAAAGGCTTAGCACTCACATCCACCAGCATGATAGGACACAACTACTATCATTTGTGGAAAGGCTCAGCACTCACATCCACCAGCATGATAGGACACAACTATTATCATCAATGGAAAGGCACTGCACTTACATCTGATCATGTGGGAACTAATCCTATAGTCACATCAGAATGGCCCTCAGCCCCAAGATGAGGATTCCTGGTAACTAACCAGGCACCTCCATTCTCCCAAAGAATGGCATTCAGTGCTTATATCTGATCATGTAGGAACCAATCCTACAGTCACATCAGAATGGCTCAGCACTCATATCTGACATGGAAGGAAGCAATCCTCTCACCATGACAGAATTTCTCAGGCCTTACATTTAACCATGGAAGGAACTAATCCTCTCACCATGTCAGAATGGCTCACGGACTCATCACTTCCCCTTGGGGGAAACCTTGATCTGGAGAACACCAAGCTTCTCCCTGAAGTACTCAAAATTCACTCTGGCCAATGGCTTCATCAACACATCAGCTATATGTTCATCTATCGCAACATACTGGAGCTTCACTACTCCTCTCTGCACCATATCCCTGATATAGTGATACTTGATCTCGATATGCTTCAACTTGTCATGGAACATCGGGTTCTTCAACAAATTCACACAACTCTGGTTGTCGCAATATATACAAGTAGCATCTAGATGGAGATCAAATAAATCAAATAGTAGCTTCCTCAACCATACTGCCTCGCAACTAGCTGAACAAGTTGCGACATACTCTACTTCATCTGTACTCAGTGCCACGCAATACTATTTCCTGCTCAACCAAGAGATCACACATAATCCCATACTGAAGAAACACCCTGAAGTGCTCTTCCTATCGATGGCACTGCCTGCCCAATCTGAATCAACATAACCCTCCAGGTTAATCTTTTGATTCGCCTCATAGTTGAGCCCATAATCAATTGTACCCCTCAAGTACCTCAAAATATGCTTTGCAGCAATCAAGTGAACATGTCTCGGATCTATCAGGAATTGGCTCAAGGTGTTCAAAGAAAAGCAAATATCTGGTCTCGTATTCATCAGGTACATCAAGGACCAAATCATCTAACGATACATCGTAGCATTATCTGATTATGATGAAGCATCGCTCAATAGCTTCAGGTTCAATGCCATAGGTTTGGTCATGGCCTTGCAATCCATCATCCTGAATCTCTTCAGGATCTCTACTACATACTCCCCTTGTCCAAGGAATATTCCATCTGCATTCTACCACACGTCCATGCCTAGAAAATAGTGCATCATACCCAAGTCTTTCATTTCAAACTCGGCAGCAAGCTTCCTCTTCGTATCAGTAATCAACCCATCCATACCTATTACAAACAGATCATCTACATACAGTAGGATTATCATTGGGTTACCATCTTCAACCTTGTAGTAAAGTTTGGAATCTACTTTACTCTTGGTAAAGCCCAAACTGGATAGAAAGCTGTCAATTCTATCGTACCATTTCCTGGGTGCATGTTTCAAACCATACAGGGCTTTCTTCAATTTAAACACATGAGACTCCCTATCATGTGTCTCAAAACTGAGTGGCTGCTCCACATACACTTCCTCTTCCACTACACCATTCAAGAAAGAAGTCTTGACATCCATCTGGTGTATCTTCCATTTCATCACCACAACCAGAGCAAGACCTGATCTGATGGAAGTGTATCTGGCTACAGGTGAAAAAGTTTCTTCATAATCTATTCCTTATTTTTGGGAGAAGCCACGAGCCACAAATATTTCTTTATATTTCTCTATGCTACCATATGCAGCATGCTTGATCTTGTACATCCATTTGGAAGTTACAATAGACTTCCCTTCAGGTCTTGGGACAATATCCCAAACATCATTCTTCATGATCAATTGATACTCTTCGATCATAACATCCTTCCATTCTTTCCTTTCTGCTGCTTCTTCATAGTTGGAAGGTTCTTTATCAATGAAGTCACATAATAAGGCTACATACCCGGAGTAGGACCTAGTCCCTTTTCTTTCTCTGTGATTTTATTTTGGAGCCCCATATCTTTCTGCACCTTGGATAGCTTCTTGTACCCAAGGAGGTTTCCTCTTGTGAGGATTCTTCTCCTGAGGTGGATCTATAGGTTCTTCAGGTTCTTCTAATTCTCCTTCTTCTTCTTGAATTTCTTTATTCATGGTTGTGTCATGAATTATGGGTACTTTTGTTTCTTCAGGTTGTTCAGCAGGTCTCTTTCTAGATTTGTTGTAAGCTGAGTCTTCGTCAATTGTTACATCCCTGTTGATGTCGATCTTCTTAAATCCTTTGAAGTATATTCTGTAAGCCTTCGAGCTTTCAGAGTATCCCACAAATATAACCTTATTTCCTAAAGGATCTAACTTTGTCCTCTTTTCTTTCGAAATGTGTATGTATACTGGACAACCGAATATTCTGAGATGGTTGACTTCTGGTTTCTTACCGGAGAAGACATCTTCAGGGGTCTTGTTCTCAAGTACTCTATGTGGAGTATGGTTCTGTACATGTACCGCAGTTCTAGCAGCTTCTTCCCATAGATGCATGGGAAGATCTTGATCATCAAGCATGGCCCTTGCGGCTTCCATAATCGTTCTATTCTTCCTTTCAGCAACCCCATTTTGTTGTGGATTATATGGAGTAGTTAACTCCCTCTTAATCCTTGAATCTTTGCATAATGATTTGAATTCATTTGATGTGAATTCTCCACCATTATCTGATCAAAATTTTTTGATCTTATTTTCTGTATGGTTCTCAATCAAGGCTTTGAATTCCTTTAACTTGTTGAATACTTCATCTTTGTTCTTCAAGAAGTATATCCATGTCTTCCTAGAAAAATCATCAATAAAAGAAACATAGTATACATACCCGCTTAATGAATTGGATGACATAGGACTGCATACATCGGAGTGAATGATTTCCAAGATTCTTTTTTCCTTGCTCTTGCTACTTGGAAATGTCTTCTTTGTGTTCTTTCCTTTAGCAAATCCTTTTTAGATACCGTCATGTTTTGACTGGATTTCTAGAAGTCCTTCAACATCTTTGCTTGCAAGAGGTAGTGCTCTGTAGTGCACATGTGCAATCCTTCTATGCCAAAGTTCATTTGGCTCTACTGTGTCATGGATAAAGGCTTGTTCTAGATGTCCCTTCAATTTGTATAGACCTCCCTCTTGTTCCCCAATTACTACTGCATCATCAATAGTATTTCCCTTTGGCCACATCAGAACTTGGCCATCCACAAATGCAACCCTCATGCCTTTTGCATCCAATGCAGATATGGAGAGGAGGTTCTCTTTAGTCCTGGTACAAACAATACATCCTTCATCATCATAGACTTTCCAGAGTCTAGCTTATAGGAGGATTCCCCACTACCTTTTATTGGATACCGGTAGTCATCTCCAAGTTTCACCTCGTGGGGTGATTCATGTTCTGATAGTTTCACAAAGGATTCTTTGAATCCTGTCATATGTTTGGAAGCCCCACTGTCTATAAGCCAATCATTGCTTCCATGTGTGATGTTTCCCGTGAGAGAGGAAATCAAGACATATTCTTCATCACTTGAAGAATCATCACTTTATTGTTTGATTCTCTTTGTGGAAGGTTCATCATCCTCTGCAGCATGAGCATGATGTCTTCTCTTGTTTCCCTTCTTCTTGTGAGAGACATTTTTGTTTCTAGGACATTCTCTAGCATAGTGTCCTACTTCATCACATGTATAACATCTGATTCTAGACAAATATTTTCTAGTGTTACTTTTATGGAAGTGCTTACCTTTGGGGTGATGAGAACTTCTTTTGCTTTTCTTGGAGTGTACTGTGAGAGCTTGATCTTCACTTCCCATATTTTCTTCTCGAGCTGCTATCTGAGCTTCTTCTTGAGAGAATTATTCCCATAGTCTGCTAAATTTGGCTAGCTTCTTTCTGGCACAGATCCCTTGCATAAAGGAGTCCCGTGATCTAGGGATACCATTCAAGGTGGTTGTTACAATCTCTACATTCTCCACTTCTTCATCCACTACTTCAAGTTGTTCTTTGATCTGGGAGACCCTTGTGAATTATGACTGTATGGTCTCCACATTCTGGATCTTCACATTCTTCAACTGGTTCCTCAAAGTCATCTTCTGGTTCATGTTCTTTCCTTCAAACAGTTTGGTCAGGGCATCAAACGTAGCTTTAGGTGTCTTTAGGGAGGACGCCTGTGGTATGAGGTGATCCTTGATCGAATCAGCAATAATCCTCTTAGCCATGACCAACTTATTTTTGTGTAAGGCCTTAGCCTCATCTCTCTCTAGAACTGGAACCTCCTCATTGATGAGGAATCCAACTCATTTTCTTCCAGGACCAGGGAGATCCTATACTTCCAGGCTCGGAAGTTATTAGCTCCCTCAAGCTTTTCATCAAGCTTGGTATGATTAGACATATTAACTAAGAACCTCAAATGGAAATACAAAATATTTATATCTTACCAGGTTAAGATGTCGGATCTAGATCTGGAGTTGAAATTTTGCAGAGCTGGTTCAAAATTAGATTAGGGTTTGACTTTTTCGGAGTTTTGTCTAACCAAAAACTCTGATCTTAATCTCTAAACTTTGATTTTGAGGAGGAGATCAATCCAGGCCTGGGCTCACTCAAAAATTCCAATTCTGTGGAAAGCCCTAATTTCCAGCAAAAGTGTCAGGTCAAAAACTAAAAATGCTCAGAATCAAATTATGCTTCGACAAAAAGATGCGCCCTAGAGAGGAGATTCATCCCAACCTTCTTTTGCTGAAAATATATGGATAGAGATCCAAAAAGTAGGAAGCCCTAGTTTTCGAAGCTGCACAGTGTCTTCTTCTCAGGTTAGCTCTAATACCATGTTAGATTTTTTATCATTCAAGCTAGCATTAAATTAGGATCTTTAACTGAGAGAATAACAAGCACAACAATCAAACACAAGAGACAATGAACACAATATTTTTCCTCGGGGAAACCATAAATGTAGAAAACCATACAACTTCCTCGGAGATAGAATCAGCACCAAAAGTAAAACCCCAAAACAGTAAGATAATCTCCCGATAGCAGTAGTCTCTTTCTTTCTAGCCCCAGAACTTATTCTTCCTCAGCTATGCACTACAACTGAGTGTGAGTGAGTGTGTGTTAAATAAAGAGGCTCACTCTCTATTTATACTAATTCCTGACTTGATAATAACTCACTAAGGACGACTTCTCTAGGAAGAGTATAATAACCCTAGGGCCCTGAAACTGTGGGGACTTTAACCCTTGATCAATAAGAGGGTTACCCACAATGACTTGACATGACTTGTTCACATTATTGAATCTCCTGATAGGAACATCAAGGTATGACATGACTTAAAAACATTGAAGACACTTCCAGGAATAAACATCGGGGTACAATACATAAGATATACAGATGAATACATTCTGAAGTTACAAATACATCAACACTCAGTATCCTCATCCTCATTTGATCTCTCCTCCTATATTGGCACATCTCCCTATGTCACTGCTCTAACATACTCAACAACCACTGTGATCCTCCTCATCAGAGAGATCCACTCATGATGGGATCGATAGCATGTGGCGATCAAGTCGTCTTCTAGATACTGACACCCATTTTCGGTGACTCCCTCTAGTAAAATCTCCATGTAGAGCCATAGATAGTCTAACATAGCACTTCATCACCTCCTATTCCCATGAGAAGGTGGATCTAACCCCTCCACTCTGCCATTGCATCGCTGGTATCCCACTGGAGGATGTGGTCCCACATATGCACATGCACACAGTATGCCATCGCTATCAATCACATGTATGATCTAGCTACCACTATGCTATTAAACCAATATATATGACTGAAACCACAAAAAATCATGTATACATACCATCTAGTCCCCAGACCTATCCAAGTTGTCGAGGCATCTCCGGATCTCCCCAGTAGTCCATGACTCCATATGGTTAATCCTCGATGAGGATGGGAAGATAGCACCACTATGGAAAAATCTCTCGGGTGAAGAAAAGACCTACCAAGTTGACTGACTGCCTAATCATCATCTCACACCACCGCCTCATACGAGGCTTGTGTGGTCACACCTTGTTCATAGGCCTCCATTTGGTCAACTCCTTCATCCATGCACTACATATTCATCTGGTTTCTATTTTTCACATTGTTTGCACTAACAAGTTCAGTTTTTCACACTTTGTCTACCTATGGGACTCATGTCTCATTCTCTCCCTATCATTTTTTGTATTGTTTTCCATCCTTACCTCAATTTGCATGCGACCAGGAAAGTCAAACCCCTACGGTATTGGCATGTTCATGAGCCCTTTACTCCATCCATACTGCAAACTTTCCCTTATGATACTACCATTCATCGGCCCACAAGGAGTCCCCACCAGTGTTCCACTATTGTTTTTTCTCCCTGTCAGACATGATCCCAACATCACCTCTTTTGGCACATTGAACGCTTCCTCCTTACTTGACTGACCTTTACAGAGTTTATGTTAAGCTCTTTTCTGACTCCTTAAAGAATGGAAAGATTATCGAGCACGCTTGCTTCCTTTCACGCTCGTTAAATTATTTGAAAGGGAATCTAAGTGGAATCATTTATACCCTTTTCAGACTATGTAGACTCATTAAAGAAAATGATCGCCCTAGCACCTTCCATCTAGGAATGGTTCCCCTTGTATCCTTTTATGCTTTTTTTGACATTGGGACCACAACTTACGAAAAATATCACTTATGGGTTATATTTAATCTCTTTTCCATCCCTCTCGTAAAGAAAATATTGTCGAGCAAACTTGGTTTTGTTCATGCCCATAAAATTATTTGAATGATCATCCAATCAGTATAGGTTTAACCTTTTTTGACCTGGTTGGACTACCTAAAGAAAAGAAATCTCTTTGCCCCTTTCGATTGGGAGAGTTATCCTTTGTACACTTTTATCCTTTTTCGAGATGAGGAGACTTCTATATGAAAAATAGACCCCATTGGAGTCTTCTTCATGTTTTCAGACTCTCTAAACATGAAAAAAACCATCAAGCATTTACCTTCTTAGGCTCAACAAAAAATCCACAAGATAGTATCATACTGAGCATACTTCTTTCCCTTCTTTGTGCTCCTTAAACTATGAATAAGGCCCAAACGGTGCCTTTCGGTGCCCACACATATTGCATATAGTCTCCCATTATGGAATCTCTCCCCCATTGGATCACCTTTGTTCAGAGTACTCTGTGATGAGTCTCCCTTGGATCCCCTGGATATCACTTGTCTAGTTACTTCCCTAAGTATCTCCCATTGAAATCGTCTCCCCAATTCCACAACTATGATTCCCTCCCCATGAGTCAATGTCATCTTCTACCAGGTTATCCCTATCGTTATACTATGAACAAAAGAAGTTTGAGCCCCCCGTACTCCTCTGCCTCTATTCCCAATTCAGTGTCTCAATTTCATTATTATTCCATATCTTCGGTTTTCCTCCTCGTGCTTCTATAAAGGAAACCTCATTGCATTAGTAGTTGTAGGTCTCCCTCTTTCAACGTTAACACATATATTCCAGAGGATAAACCTAGATTTCCCTATATCTTGGTTTCATCCACCTCATTGACGAGTTCCGTGGACCACTTGACAGGAGTCCTTTGTGCCTTTTGGGTTGCTTGTGTCTCACACTCTCAACTTCAACTACATTATTGCACCACTGATATTCATACAGGGTATTGGTTCCTTCATTATTTGGTCGAAGACCTAGGGTGTCACCCAAATCTAGTGCATTGGTGAGTCTATATGAGAACCATACAATTTCATGTCCCTTGTGATATTCGGGCTGCATTGAAGACATTGTTCTGAATACCCTCACTATCATGCTTCCATATATATCCAGTATCAGATGTCATTTATATACCTTAGAGATTATAACTATCAGTCATTCAGTCCATGTAGTTGTGTACACCTTCAGATTCAATAGAGCATCGGTTGTTGTGATATTGCATTCCAAGAGAATGCCATTGTTTCTATGCACCAGTTCTTCAGAAATGTATTTTTACTTAGCCTCCCATTTAGGCCACTATTATGTACTTCCATTTGTATATATTGATTGGATTCCATTGTTTGAGCCTCGATCCCCATTTGTATATTGAGACATTGATACAAGCATGGGTATTCCTACCTCGTCCATATATATGTCTGAGATTATATGTACCTCATCCATTTTTTAGAAGTAATACAAATAAAAAATCACTACAATTTGAATGAGGAGACTCCAAGTCTCCAATGTTTTTTCCGGTTTCTCCACCGTTGTCACCATTTCTCTCTTGATCCTATGATTTTTGTCGGCCATACGATGAGCTCCTACCCTCACACATTAGGGGGCAATCTATTAACACTAAAAATTCTCCACATATCTCTCTATGGTCCAAACCTTAATTATACATCATAATCCCACCATTATTCCCTCCATTTTGACCTTCATAATTAAATTCCATCCAAAGTGGTCCAAAATATCATTATTCATTCCTTCATAAATAGAGAGAAGATGGGCAATTATTGTAACATAACCCCCATTCTCCCAAAAATGACCAAAAAACCCTAAAATGAGAATGGGTAAAAAACCATGGACCAATACCATGGGAAATAAAATCTTGGATCACACTATAAATTCATTGTGAAGGTCTCCCCACAAACACTTTTTAATTTTACTTTTTTCAATAGTTGGCTACACTTTCTTTCAACCATACTCTTGAAGCCATTTTCAGTCACACCATCCCACATTGTATGTTGAGTTTACTCCGTGTAACCCTTGATTCCTTTCTCATTGACAACCCTTATTGAAGAAGATCGGAGAACCAGATTGTGGAAGCCATAGGACCAACTCCACAAACGGCTGTAGTGGCCCATTCATAAAGGTACAAGTACTTGTAATTGTTTTATTAGTTAGAATAAAAATTATAAAATCTAAAAAATATTTATTGTTACTTATTTGATAGTCAAGGTTGAGCACTTCCATTGCACCATGAACTCTACCCTTAGGTCTGGTTGATTTAAGGTAAGTTCTTTTTCATGTAGCTGGAGATAAATCTCCACTACAACTAGTCTTAGTACTTCTATCTCTTTTTCTCAAGGGAGGTGTATGATAACTATCTGGTGGAAAGTCCATCCTATAGTAAGTTTTCCTGGTTTTTCTTTCTTTCTTGTCTTGGGTAGTGTTGAGGCTTGGAAAATCGCAGGCAACAACAACAAGGGATTCTCCCCAATCAATGTTCCCAACTAGCCCATGACTTTTTGGTGTAGGGAATTCGTCCCTTTTGCGGTTCGGCTATCGTAGGTCAAGTAACAAAAATAAGAGGTTTTATTGGTTGCGTCCCGGTCCATCGTATATATTTTTGTATTTTTGACTTTAAGTATGATATACAAGTGCCTATTTAACATGCAGATTGATAGAGAATACAAGGAGTACTCACAATGTGATGCGCAAGTTCTTACCTCTCGTCTTAAACTCTCATGCATCTAAATCAGACTACCACCCCCGATCAAAGTCATAAAACCTTCCGAAAATGCAAAACAAGTCGAGAACACGACATCGAAGAAATCCAAACTATCCGGCAGAACACTCATCGTCCAGCTTCCGCAATGGAGGTTCCATAAGGAAAGATGGCTCCAAAGCGTTGTTTGAATGGCCTCCAAAAAAACAAAAAATAAACGCTAAGTTCCAACAGACCTTCAACCGAGTAGCGACAAAAAACTCAACCGGGTAGCGACAAAAAACTTACTTTACCTCCAGAACGGCGACGAAGACAATGAAAAAGATTTCCGCAAGAAAGAGATCACCAATCAAATGGGCAAAGTCCAACAGTTTCAGACATGAACAAACTTCTGAAAAGCACGAAAATAGTTGTCTTCAAAATAATTCAACTTGCAGCAGTGAGAAAACAGACATAAATCATGAATCCAAACAGAATTAGGCAATATAAACTAAAAGGAGGGTCCAAAATTTTAAAAATTTGGAAAAATAGTTGCAGCTGCAACAATTGGAGACTGTCTGGTGAACCTAGATCTCTAGATAATTTCTTCCTTAAGTAACAGACTGTTTGACAATAAAACCAATATGTTGAATTCTTCCAGATGTCTGGATTTCCCAAATGGAAAATATATGTACTTTTAATCATTGATAATAGTCTGATTAAGGAGAAGGGAAACCAAGACTTCAATGTCAAGATAACTCTTTCAAGGCTAGGAGGTGAGTTTCATTTATTACTTCTGTCTTTGGGTAGCTTCCAGCTTGGGCACCACAGGATTGTAACATGCGGTAAACAACAATGTTCATTTGTTCCTCATTCGCATGCCATTTTGCACTTTTGTGTTTTTGAACTTTTGTTCTTTGCATATGAGTCCTCCTGCATGCCTTTCTTTCTGAAATTTATATTCAGGCTCTTCTATCCATAGTGTCCTTTTGTGTGAGAGATAAATTTAATTTTCAGATCACGAACGGAGAAGAAACTTTGGCAATTTAGTATTCATGTGGTTCAGTACTTCCTTTCGATGCATAACGCTTTCATAGGAGTTCTTAACTCTTATTTTCCTTTTGGCTTTCAATTCTTGACATGGGATCATTTATATATAACATGTTGTTTACCTTGCTTCCTTTCCATGGGTATTTCGCTGT
This sequence comes from Pseudotsuga menziesii, assembly GCA_001517045.1. Lineage (NCBI taxonomy): Eukaryota > Viridiplantae > Streptophyta > Pinopsida > Pinales > Pinaceae > Pseudotsuga > Pseudotsuga menziesii. The sequence continues at coordinate 256,865 of LPNX010068343.1, read as the reverse complement.
CACCCCCTCGGACATTTTAAATGTTTGATGGATGGAGCCTCAAAATAGTATTCCAGACCCTTTGATCCAGGTTTACTTTACAGGGATTGAGTAGGACTTCAATGTGTTCATAGCCATTCAAGAAAACTGCTAAACTAGAAGAACTTCTTTCAAATAAAACAATAGTACACAGTCTTATATTAAAGGACTTTCATTACTCCAGAACTCTAACATTCTCCAGGCAACCAAAAGTTTGCTTCTTACTCATTGAAATCGGTCCAGACCTAATCTACAACAAAACAGAAATAAAACCAATAAAAAATAAACAGTCAAAACAAAATAATTATGTACAAGACAAAAGAGCAAAACGAAACTCAGGAAAAATAAGGTTTGAGAACTAAACCATTTACTGGTAAGTTCTCTTCCCACCCCTGTAGATCCTGCAATTTTTAGGTTGATGGGCCAAGCTTTGCAGTAATATGGAAAGGGCCTATCCATAGCTGTTGGAATTTCGTGTGTTTTCCTTTCTCATCATGGGGATGATCCCACTTGAGAACCAAGTCTCCCGCCTCAAATTCTTTTGTACCAGCTTTGTGTTTATCAAACCATCTCTTTACTACTTCCTGTTGTTGTTTAAAACGTTCTCTGGCCTTGGCTCTAGACTCTTCTGCCTTCAAAAGATTGTGTATCCTCATTTGCAAAACTTCATTATTTGATCCTCTGGATTCCTGAGCGATTATGGAAGAGGGTAGCATGATGTTGGGGGGTAGAATGGCCTCTTTTCCATAAATAAGGGTATATGGGGACACACCTAAAGCAGTCTTGGGGGTGACCCTATTAGCCCACAAAGCATTTGCTAATGCTGAGTGCCAACTCCTTTAATTTTCTATCACCGTCTTTTTTAAAATCCTAATTAGATTCTTGTTCGTAGATTCAGCCAACCCATTTCCCTAAGGATAGTAATTTGTAGAGTAATGTAATTTAATTCCCTTTTCATGAGCAAATGTAGTTAATTTAATCAAGGAAAAGTAAATAGCATTATCAAAAACTAAAGAAATTGGAACTCCAAACCTGGTCATAATATGATCTTGCAGGAAATCCATAACCGCATCTTCATTTACTCTACGCAATGGAATGGCTTCAACCCAATGAGTGAAGTAATCGGTTGCTGTCAGAATATATTTGTGTTTCAAAGAAGAATTTGGCTTCATCTCTCCAATGATGTCTATCCCCCACTGCTCAAAAGGTTCTGTTATCATAACAGGATTTAAAGGTCTCACCGCTTTAACTTGTCTTCCACCACACCTTTGGCAGATGTCGCACTTTCTGACATGAGCATGTGCATCTTTAAACAGTGTGGGCCAATAGTATCCTACTCTGAGAATTTTATGAGCTGTAGTATCTCCGGAGAAATGTCCTCCAGCGGGCCCATCATGTAAATCTATCATTACTCTTTTCGCATCTTCTTTCTCTAAGCATCTAAGGAGAACTCCGTCATAATTCTTTCTGAATAATATTCCTTCAACAATTTGATAGGAAGCTGATTTAAGACGTAATGCTCTTCTTATCTTAGAATTCCAGTGTTTCGGTAATAATCCCATATGAAGGTAATGAATAAGGTCTCGATACCAGGAATCCAGAGTTGTAAAAAGGGGACATACATCCATCATATGTAACTCAGCTTCGTCTTCCCAGTCCTACTCTTCATTATCTTTACTTTCAGCCATCAGTATACACAATCCTTGCCCTTTGACTATAGAAGCGGGTTTGAATTCAAGGTCATACTCCTATAGGGCTGTTACCTAGTTGCCTCTTCTTTCTCCTAACTTTTTCTGTATGAAAAGAGATCTCACAGCTGGGTGTGGAACGATTACCTTCGTTTGGTTCTTTAGTATGTATTTCCTAAATTGTTTCACTGCTTTGAACACTGCGTACTCTTGTTTATCCACAACTGGGTAATTCAATTTGGCCCCTTGCAGACCAGTGCTCATAAATGATATGGGGAACTCTTCTCCCCCATATTCCTTCTAAGTAAGCACAACTGCTAGTGAATCATCAGATGCAAAAGTGTACAAAATAAAATCTTTCTCAAAATCTAGACTTTTGAGGGAGGGTGCATCTGCAACAGCTGTTTTGATTTTGCTAAATGCATTCTTCTCTACATCATTCCATCTGAATTGTACAATTTGCTTTACCATTTGCTGCAAAGGTCTAACAATTTGCACGAAGTCTGGCACAAACCTTCGCACGAAGTTTATTATTCTTATAAATGACTGCATGCCCTTTTTATTATGGGGTAAGGGAATTCGTTTGATGGATTTGATCCTTTCTGGGTATATGGAGATCCCCTTCTTAGAAACTACATGACCCAACAACTTACCTTCTGTAACAGCAAACACGCACTTCTTGGGGTTTAGTGAGATACCATATTTTCTGCAGCGTTCAAAAATCTGCTTGAGATGGAATGCGTGTTCCTCTCTTTTCTTTGAAAATATCGTGATGTCATCAAGGTATACTACGGCAATACAGCCAACTAGACCACGGAAAGCTATGTCCATAGCCATTTGGAAAGTTGCTCCAGCATTTATGAGTCCAAAGGGCATTCTTCTGTAAGCAAAAGTTCCCCACCTGGTTCTAAACGTAATTTTAAGTATGTCTTCTTCAGCTACTAATACTTGATTGTAGCCTGAGAATCCATCTAATAAAAAGAATAGTTCAGAACCCGAAACTATTTGCAATATCTGCTCCATGGGTGGGACGGGATAATTATCCTTATCCGAAGCGCGATTTAAGTTTCTGAAATCCACGCATCGCCTGATTTCTCCGGATTTCTTTCTTACCGGAACTAGGTTTGAAACCCATTACGAGTGTCTAACCTTGAAGATAATCCTAGCATCCAATAGTTTCTTGACTTCACTCTGGATTAAAGGTTCTAATTTTGGATGCATTTTCCTCAAAGGCTACTGATACGGCTTGATTCCAAATCTAATGGGGATAACATGCTGGATAATATTGGTGTCATGCGTCTTCAGATCTTCATACGTCCAAGCAAAAACATCTTTATACCGTTTGAAAAGATTGATAAACGTATTCCTTTCATCTGGGGAACGACATTTTCCCAAACTCGCGTACTTGGGTTCCGTTTCCGTCCCCAAATTGATCAACTAAAACTGTAGAGACAAGCTATGAGTCTTCGCATTCATTGGTCTTCTAAATTTCTTGTTTAAATCAAACATTCGTTCTAAAGTCCTGACTCCTTTAGGAATGAAGTTATTGAATCTAAACTCGGCTTGATGTTCTTCATCATCAATAATGGCCCCTTTGAAAGTTTTGTCATTTGTCAAGCATTCTATAATCTGTTGATCATCATTGAACACTCGTAGATTGGTTATCATGTCTGGAACTAAAGGTCTGAAAAGTAGTTCAACAGAGCACCGATCATTAGAAGGCACAAGCCTTGCAGCTGAGGTGGCTATTAAGTCGGCTGCGGCATTCTTAAGTCTTGGAATCGATACAATGTTAAATGCCTCAAAAATTTTAAGTAAATCCCATACTTCACTTTGATAAGCTTTTAAATGAGGAGAAATGCAATGTATTTGATTTCAGATTTGCTTTACAATTATTTCAGAGTCCCCAAACCCCTTCAGATTTTTTACTTTAAATTCAATTGCTTTCCTTATTCCCTGAACTAATGCTTCATATTCAGCTATGTTATTTGTACATTCAAACTCTAACCTACATGCAAGAAAATGTTTTTTTTTCAGGGTCAATCAGGACACAGCCGGCTCCCAACCCCTCTAAAGTTTTAGAGCCATCAAAGAAAAGTGTCCAAAAATCGCTAACTACTGTGCAAGAATTAGCATCTACTTCTACAGCTAAGCCTACTATTTTACAATCAATTTCATCAGCCTATGAAAACCGAAGGAGATTAGGCTGAGTGTCTGATGTACCGCTGGCCTCTTCCACTTGATAATTTCCTGGTTCGAGCTCAACAAAGTAGTTTCCCAAAATAGCATCCACTGGTTCATTTTTACCCTCGAACTAAGTAACATTGTGTTTCATGTGAGGCTCCCTCAAAACATTAATTTGGTTTGGGATTCCTTTATATGGTAGCCACAGATGTGACCAGTCCAAGGCAAAATATCCATTTAGCTTAGCCAACCAATCCCTGCTTAAAACAAGCCCATAAGCTTCTGGTATGTCAGCCACCACAATATCAATGAATTGGCACACCTTATCATTCGAAGATAGACGAATGAGGACATCCTCCATTTCCCCAATTACCTTCACGCTTGTTCTATCCAACTGAACGACCCTCTAGGTGGATGGTTTAGGCTGCCCATTTATTCTCTTGCAGACCGATAGCGGCATGATGTTAACTGAGGCCCCCGAGTCCACTAGGCAATTATGCACGTTGTGGTTGAAAATTTAAAAGGTAAGGAGAAAAGGTGGGTTCTTGTTTTTAGGCTTACCTCCTATAATTTCCTCACCAATTTCTTCTTCATGGGGCTGATTGCCAGTAGGCAGCCTCTCCTCTGATACCTCAAGTGCTTTCAATAGCTTTTCTTTCTGCTGCGGCAGATTGCACATTTCAAATAATGAGATGTTCACCCTTACTTTTTTTATATCCTCCACAATGTCATAGTCCATCTGATGTTCTGTGAGATTCGATTTAGCATTTTTTATTTTTTCTTCATTGGGTTTAGCAAACACATTGGTCTGTCTAGGATTTTGACTGGTGATGGCAAATTCTGGAACTTTATTAGTTGAGGAATTGTTCTGAAATTTCTTAACATTCTTTTGGAGTCTTTTGATCTTCAGGAGCATAACACTGTTCTCCTTAAGCAACCACTGTCTTCTTGTTGCTACATTTGTTTCCAGGATGCTCTCATTCCTCAAATCCTTTTCCTCAGTGGCATCGAACAAAGAAACACAGTCCCATAAAAACATGGTCTCATCTTCCTGCTTTTCCGTTGATGTATTGTTGTCTTTCGCTTCTTCATTTTTATCTTCTGTTAATTTAGAATCCAACAGCTGATTCATAACCAACGTCATCGAATTTATCCATTGAGGACAATTCTTTTCAGAATGGGGTTGTTGGTGGAAATTGCAGAAGTTATCCATTCCTACCTCCGTTAAATTCATAGATGCAGGGCCGTGCGGAGGGGGTTGGGGTTGACTGTTGTCCTCTCTTTTCTTGTAATAAGGTTTATAGAAATTATGGGATTCCTTGTCCTTTTCCAATATATGATTCTGTTAGAGAGCTTCTGCATCATTTTTTACATTCCCTCGAAATCTTACAATTGCTCCTCCTTAGGCTTAGTAAATAACAATGCTTTTCCCCCAACATTTTTTTCTCCTGACCGTTCAATGCTTTCCTTTTCGGCCTCTACCTTCTCTGCTTCTTCATAAGTCTCTGCTAACGTAGGTTTGGCCTTCATTTTGGCAAACATGGCCAACTCAGGTCCCAGAGCTGAGGTATAATATTCAATCAGGACCTTGTCTGAGGGTTTGTCAGTTTCAGAAAAATTATTAAGATAGGCCGCGAATCTTTGGGTAAAACTATGCACCTTCTCTTTTCTTTCCTTCTTTAAAGAGCATAGTCCTTTCATGAGTGATGCATGTGTCTTTTGGGCTGCATACTTACTTCTAAATATTCTTTCAAAGGTATCCCAATCTGGGATAAAGTTTGCAGGCAAACCAAAATACCATGATGATGTTGCGCCTTTAAGAGTGTGTGGGAAAAGTCTACAAAATACATCTTCATGCTCCCCATCTCTTAATCCTTCTATTTCCAAATAAAAAATTTGTAAATGGTCATCAACTAGCATCTTCTCATTTGGATCAAACTTAGGCAGCATATTCTCAAAGGCTTGCGGCAAGTCATGCAATGGAGATGCTAAGTTCAAAGGCGACCTGGCTTTCCAAGCAGGTGGAGGATTAGGTGGGTTGGACGGTTGATTAGCGTTTACGCCTGCCATGAGTCTGGGTGGAGAGTGAAGGGGTGAATGAATAGGAGTAAGGATAGGTGAACCGTAAGGTGTCTCTGGGCCTACTTGATTCAAAGGTTAAACCACTTCCTGTAAGGCTGTTTCTACAAGTTCTTCCAAATCTCCAACCAACACTGAGTCTTCCAATATAGGACGGTCTCTCCTTTTATATTCTCTTCTGGGAAAATCAGGGATAATTGGTAATCCTCCAATCTTCTTCACATATGCCCTAGTGTGTCTTCTCAGATCATTTATTACTTGGTTGTCCACAGCAAACAGATGTCCCCTACTCTCTTGAGTATTTGGATTGGGACAGAAACTGCTTTCAAAAATATCACCGATGGGGTTATTTCAAGAAAATGGGTTTCCTCGGCCAACCATGCACTAGCGGCCCTCCTTCTAGTGCCAAAAACTGTAGAGGCCTGGAAAATCGCAGGCAACAATAGTAAGGGATTCTCCCCAGTCAATGTTCCCAACTAGCCCGTGACTATTTGGTGTAGGGAATCCGTCCTGTTTGTGGTCCGGCTACTGTAGGTCAAGTAACAAAAATAAGAGGTTTTACCGATTGCGGCCTAGTCCACCATATATATTTTTGTATTTTTGACTTTAAGTATGATATGCAAGTGCCTATTTAACATGCAGATTGATAGAGAATGCAAGGAGTATTCACAATGTGATGCACAGGTTCTTACCTCTCGTCTTAAACTCTCATGCATCTAAATCACACACACAGTAAGAAATTAAATCTAACTACCTACATATCCCCAAGGAGAAATATTGTCACTTATTAATGAGTAATGTATCTTGTGCATGCATTATAAAGAGAAATTTCAGATAGCTAATATTTCTTCCAAAACACATGAACAATTAAAGATATTTAAACAACCAGATAGCCAATTGTTTATGAACAACATTCATCACTCATGGTGGTAATTTTCATAAAATGAACCAGAAATCATTCAGACAAGAACATAGGTCCTAAGAGTTATAACGATCTCACAGTTAATGAACATAAAGCTGAAAACGAAATAGTTCCTCTTCAACAAATCCATAGCATAACATTTGAACATCCCACCAAGCTTTCTCCAATAGGCAAACTGTAATTCTCTATTGCAAAAGGAAATAGTTCTTCTTACAATATGTCTTCACTAATCTAACTGGGAAAAAGTCTATTTCTTATCTAAATCTCCTATATTTATACAAGAACCAACAAACTGTTCAGCTACCCATGAATGACTCTTGGCATTCTTCCCACCGTTTAGTCTCCCAATTTTGTTTTCTTATCAGTGCTCATGATTCAGAAAATATGTTACATTTCGGATTAAAATTAACGAGTACTTCATAGAACCAGGCCAACTTAGTAACTAACGGGCCCTTTCCCGAGCATGGGCTTCTATCATCACCGGTTATGCCTTTTCTTTATTTAATTTCAGAAAACTCTGTTTGTCACTCTTCGGTCAACTCTCCTCAACTTTATCCTCCAGTTAGGTCTCCTTGTCGCAGTAATCTGAGTGATCCTTTTGAGTCCATCTGCACAATTTAACAATTAATTAGGAATGCATATTTTCAGTCATAATAAAAATGATTAACAAAATGAGGCTCTGTATTGCGCTTTTGCTGCACAACCTTTAACTCGAAGCAAAAACCCCACTGCCGCCCCAAAGAAAGTTAAAAAAAATCACAAAAGGTGGGAAAAACCTTATCGGCAGCTTGAAACATTAAACATCGGGAAGATAGTTCAAGGATCATCCGCAACGGAGAGCTTCAAATGGGCAATGAGTTCCGTAGGACCACTAATCCTATTGGCGTCCGGAAGACTAAACATTAAAGCATCAGGCGGGGATTCCTCTTCGGTAACTAGGGCGTCATAGCGCCGGGAGGTTAGCAAAGTACGCAGCCGAAACGACGGAAGATGAAAAGACTACGGACTCCGCGGTGAACAAAAACATATCGGTGAAACCAAACAAAACATCGGTGGGTGGAGTGGCTACAAAACAAATACTTAGTTTACTTGAGAGCTGTAATGGTGGGAGGCAATCAGACTACCACCCCCGATCAAAGTCATAAGACCTTCCGAAAATGCAAAACAAGTCGAGAACACGACATTGGAGAAATCCAAACTATCCGGCAGGACACTCATCATCCAGCTTCTGCAATGGAGGTTCCATAAGGAAAGATGGCTCCGAAGCATTGTTTGAATGGCCTCCAAAAAAATAAAAACTAAACGCTAAGTTCCAACAGACCTTTAGTCGGGTAGCGACAAAAAACTTGCTTTACCTCTAGAACGGCGGTGAAGACAACGAAAAAGATTTCCACAAGAAAGAGAACACCAATCAAACGGGAAAAGTCCAATAGTTTCAGACATGAGCAAACTTATGAAAAGCATGAAAACAGTTTTCCTCAAAATAATTCAACTTGCAGCAGTGAGAAAACAGACAGAAATCATGAATCCAAACAGAATTAGGCAATATAAACTAAAAGGAGGGTCCAAAATTTTAAAAATTTGGGAAAATAGTTGCAGCTGCAACAGGTAGTATTTAAGGATAATACTTCTTTCATGATATGTTGTTGAAGGTGAGTGATCCTTTCATTACATTTCTTAATCGATTCTTCCAAGTCAAGGGATGGACTACTCCTCCTCCTTCCTACATACTCCTCTTCAGGGACATAAAGGATTGTCTATATAACTTCCATCCTCTACTAGTTTTATCTACGGGGTCTTCTTGGGTTAAATTATTTAATATGAGCTGCAACGTGTTCATTCTATGTTTTTTTTAAATTCCATTATCGTATTTATTTATTTTCTCAAATAATAATGAATTTTCCAGTTAAGAAGAAACAAAGAATCTAGTCTTCATTTTTTTTAAATAAATAACTAAGAAAAATGTATAAAAGGATATGATTATGTTCAAACATATTATAAATATTCAAAATAACAAATAAATTTTCATCTTTCACAAATATAGCAACACTTTTATATTTAACTTTCATATACACAACATTTAACTTTTATTCAAGGAAGCAAATTTAGAGTGACCAAGATGCCCAAGAGCTGTAGTGTTGAAACCGCTGCTCTGATACCACCTGTAATATCCCCCATGGCTATCAAAGGGTCTCAAGGACATATAATTAGATCTCAAAGGATAATTATATAATTTTATCATAACATATTGGCCAAGCAATTATTTAATTTCATTTCTCATGATTTAATTTCGACAAAATATTTCCTTTTAATTACCAATAAATTAAAATAATTTTAGTAAATATTCCAATAACGATCTAGGGGGTCGTAAAGTTTATTAACATAATTTAACATCATCAAACATTCAATCCAATCCATATCATAGGTGACAACCACTTCTAAAGGCTAATTATTCTTATTCACAGTTAACTAGTAATTAAGGTGTTAATTACAACACTTAATGCACAAATGATGACACTTATAAAAAATCCAATAGTTTAAAAAATAACCATTTATTTTAAATCCAAATGTCTTAACATTGTCTAATTACATGTATATAAGTCATAATTACCAAAATTGCAATAATTAATCATGGTAATTATGAAAGAGAGTACACAAGACCAATTAACCAGTTTTCCAATAGAAACAAGTATTTTTGCACAAACTCAACTTGTAACCATGCCATTAAACCCAAAATAAATCCTAGAGCCATTAAAAACATATTTAAGTGTGTGCCTACAACCAATTAAAGGTTTATTTCTATATGATTCCAATTGCACGTAAGGCAACGTTTTCCATCAATTCCAATGAAACTAGTTAACATTCCCTGCAAGGAATTGATTTTAAATAAATAAAACAAAATGAGATGAATCCATAATTAAAGGATCAAACCTTAAAATTATCCAACTATATAAAAATAACATGTTATAAACAAAGCACATGGTTGTATCATTCCGTTTTTACGAAAACAAAGATTTCAATCCACAACTAGTTATCAATTTTCACCACAATGTACCTAGTTTCCAATTTAGCCTTCCAAATTCCAAATAAAGAGAAATATATGACTACCGTATCTCATGGAAAGAGTAGCAGAGGTAACCTATAGTCATATGTATGTATCTTTCCACCAGTATACAGTCCATTAAATAACTCACAAAACTAGATAATTCTACTCATTTGAATTGACTAGTAATTTTAGTAATCGCTAGAATATCTAAATCCACAGCGCATAGAATAAATAAAATTACATTAAAAATATGAATAACATGTTTTATCATTAATAATATATTTTTACTTCATTCTAACATTTTTCCAAACAATTCATCTGCAAAGTCACAAATCTACTCAAAACAATTCCATTGAAGGAACTAGAAATTAGAATTTGATCTAGAATTTCTGAAGACATTTCCCAAATACTATAAAGAAGATTTAATAACAAATTAACACACACATTTAAAGTGTATTTATCATTAATAAGCATAAAAATAACAATCAGGAAATTTTACAAACACTTCACATGCCAAGTCTCCAAACTATACAAAACAATACAATCGAAGAACTAGTTTTCGAATAAAAGGTAGAAGCATCAAAGATTATTGTCTTAAACCATTTCGAGGATACTGTACAATAGAAATACACACTATAGAATGAAAATGGGAAGAAATATCAATTCTGTAGCAAAGGTTCCAAATAATCATTCCCTCAAATAATTTGTGCACAAAATTCTAAAAACTAGTTTCCAATTCCTTCACAAAATTTACATTCATAAATAGATTGAGTTCCATGAGAATTTTTTGTTGAATGGAGTCGTCATTGATGTCAAAGGAGTTTAGTAATGGCAAAGGAATAAACAAGGACATGATGGCAGGCCAAAATTAGTGTAAGAAAAAAGAATAACAAAGGAAGTGATGATATGGCATTTGTGATGAGGATGGAAAGACACATGAGGTGCTATCATGTCAGTGTTGCAATATGACATCATTATGTTTGAATTTAGAAGGAATATTTATGCATATCTCTTTGTAAATGAATATTTGAATCCTTTTGTTTCTAAATCATGAATTGATTGATAGTTTTAATACCTATAAAAATGAATCCATAAAGATAATGTGTAGAGTCAGCAAGGGGATCAAGTCCGACGAAGTCTGATCGAGCTTGATTGATCGATCCTCTGATCAATAAATGCAGAGTCATGGAGTTGTAGTCATATTATTTAATAGAGGTTAGATAGCTATCATTGTATCAAGAAAATAGACAGATGGCAGGGAAATGATCTGCAAAGTAAATGTGCATGGAAGGTAACATTCTAGAGTGCCAAAGTGAAGTTCCGTGTTTGGAAATTGATCAATGAACGATGAGGATCCTGAAAAGTGATCAACAATTCAAAGGAGTTGTGGAATCCCATTTCAAAAAAATTGGGAGGCACATCTGTAATACATGATCCACAATGCGGAAGGAAGCCACAATCCACAAATTGCGGAAGAAGTCTTGCAAAAGCAATTTCGAGAAAAGTCGAAATGTAGAACCGCAACCCGCAATCCGCAATTGTGGAAGGAAGGAGTTTCTAATTGCGGAAAGTTCGTCATGGAAAGGTAATTTTGGAAAGGTCATGAGGAAGAACACCGTGGGATCTCGATTCCATATGATCCAAGAGTCATATACAGTTAGTCACATGAAATTATTCGGGTAACCAAGTGGAATAATCTCCAAAAGGTGGTGCATCAACTGCAAGGACTCTCCCTTGCACTCCAAGAGAAAGCTAAGTTGCAACCTTCAGCCTCAGTTTAAACTCAGTCTTCTTTATTCTTCTTGTAGAAAGGTTATTGCATAAAGGTAATTGCAGAAAGATCTTTGCGGAAGCAGTTTTCGAGAAAAGTCGAAAAGCATATCCGCAATCCGCAACCTGCAATTGTGGAAGGAATGAGTTCTTGCAAATTGTGGAAAGGTCGTCGTAGAAAGATAAATAGGGGAAGGTTAATTGTGTACGGTCAATTGTGGAAAGGTAATTGTGGAAGGTTGTGACTAATAAATTTAAACCCAGTTAAAATGATAAATAGAGTATGTTTATTTACTGTTAATTAAACATCCTAATGACTGTAAGTACTAAGTACACTCTCATTCTTATTCTCCATACTGCATATTCTCCTTTATTAAGTGTTGGAGCCCTATTGGAATCCATTCCTTCTTGTTGATCCATAGTGGTTTTTAATAGGATCTTCCTTCCAATTATTAAGTTGTAGTGAAGGATCCTGATCTGATACCAATTTTTGGAAAATTGGATGATACTGAGAGAGGGGGTGAATCAGTATTGTTAACTTTTAACTTATTCATTAACACACATGATCAACAAGACACAAAAAACACAACTTTTATCGTGGAAGCCCGATTGGGGAAACCACCAATACTTCCTATTACTACAAAATTATATTTACAAATAGTTTGTGCCTGCTACTACAGACAAATATGGTACTACACCCTATTTACTAGAAACTACTGGAAGGAGGATACAACCCCCTAGTTTATCAACTACTACTGAAAGGATGATTCTACACCCTATATACCAGCTACTACTAGAAGGAGGCTACGACCCCCTTGCAGGAATATATCCTGCCCCAGCACCTCCTAACCACCCTTGTATGTTTTATCAGACTTCCATATCTCCATATATATTTAATAGTGTCACTAGTTTCTCATTACTTCCTTGGTCTCTGTCTTTTGATGTTGCTGCTTGGATATGGACTACAGAAACCTATTACTATCAAATCAAGCTTTCGTTTAAATATCCATCATCATACTGTTGTGCCTTTGCTCAACAGCCTTTAAAAAACATATTTCATCAAACAAAATCCTATTTTGTTTTGATGAAATGTTCGAATTTCTTAGGACAAATCCAATGAATCACCAGCTACTGAAATGATGACTTTCTGTGAGCTACCGAATCAGTGAAATTCTATGTTTTTAAGCAACCTTTGCAAACTATAGATTATTTGACAAAATCACCACTATGAAGTTATTATTTTGGGTAGATTTACATTAAAAATCAAGGGATGAGTATTAATAATTTCCATTTTTTTATCATAACCTAATCTTGAAGTCTTATCCAAACATTTATCACTTGATTTTGCTATTTGATTTTATTATTATAGTTATTGATAAGGTTGAGAATTTGGATGATTGATCATAGTATGGTTTGGCATGTTATCATGGGTTTCGTTTGAATATTAATTAATGGGTATATGTTATAGGTTTATTGAAAACTAGATAAGGCCTAGAATATCAAAAGCTTAATGATTTATGCAAACGCGTCTTATCCTAGGTATATCCTTTAACATCTGAATCATATTTTCTCATGTTATTAATGTTTAGTGTTGATTGTTATAATGTGCCCCATACTATGAAGGTTTGATTTTGGGTTTCATGCTTATGACACGTTCTATCTAAAGCTTGTACTCTAACCTTTGAGTCCTGCATAATCCAAGCGCAAATATTAATCCCGACCTTATATAATATGATTTGTATTGTGACTTATATTATTGCATGAAAGGGATCGAGGTTGACACGATGTTTATGCTGCGTGCCCCATGCAATTTATTTGCCACCTTCGAAGGTAATGCTGTTATACTTTAAGGTCTGTGCATCAACGTTCAAAGGTTTTAATCCTTAGGATTGTTTCGACCCATGCCATCACCTCCAAAGTCGATCCACCTGCTGTAAGGTTGATTTGGTATCATTGCGTTTGTACTCGAATCTGTCCATCACATTCAATGGTTAGTACGTAACCAACGTCGTGGCTTTATCCTCGTTCAACACCTGTGGTCTATGCAATGAGTGGTCTCAATTCAATAGCCCGGGATAAATAATGGCAAGATCAGTTCAATCTCGAGTTGTTTGCCGTCATTTCTTATTTTTGATTGCCTTGTAGTGTTATCATTCCCCTTCATGCCGAAGTTTCAGGGTTATCGACTGCATTTATTCATGTCGCAGCTGGTTTATGAAAGTATCGGGCTCCATTGCTTAGGTTCTCTCCTCGGTCTGCACCCTGAGTGCTCACTCTCTAGTTCGCTGTTGGGTTTTGATCTTTGTTATCTTTTCTAGGTAAGGCTGCGTGCATGTGCACAGTTAGTCATGGCGCCGGTGGTGAGAGTTGAGCCCTATGAGATGAAGCTTCTTGATTCAAACCCTGACCTTTTAACCAAGGTCGAAGCTGTAGGGTGGTTGTCGTTTATCAGTAAGTTCTCAGATTCAAACCCTGAAGTGACGAGGGTGTTTGCTCTATCTTTGGCCGACTCTTGGGTTAAGGTAGGTGATCTTCAGTTGCGAGTGGACGAGCGTTCGGTTGCGCTTGCTACTTGTTTGCCATTAACAGGCGAGCGATCGTTTAAGTACAAGCAAATGGACATAACTGAGTGGAGGCAATTACTGAAGAATCCCTGTCAAGACGTATCGTTCAGAACTGGAGTGGCCTAGAGATACTTTAAGAAGGAGTGGCGACCAATATTGGACCTTATCCATAGGTATGTGACCTGTGAAGGTCGTCTCTCCTCGGCCTATGTATACCACCTTCGGTTAATGGCTGTTTTTATTGGCTTCCTCTGAATTTGCCTCATTATCTAGTCTAGAGTTTGTCTAAGATGTCCGCAGCTATTAAAAAGGGACCAAAAAATATCAGTCACAGTTTGTTTCATCATGGTCTGGTCAGAATGTTAATAGAGAGGGAATTGTCAAAATTAGACCGGTCATGGGATGATTTTATTGAGTCTAATGGCTTCTCAGCCTTTTGTCACTGTCAATTTGACTGTCCGGAAGAATGTTTAAGGCACCAGGAACCTAGTCGAGTTTCGGCTTCACCTGTGTGTAAGTCTGTGTCAAACCCTACTGGCCGTATGAGCCCCGACATTTGTAATAACTCTATTTCTCCTCCTGTGAGAAGTCCCGGTACTCCTGTTCCCTTTAAGCGCATGAAGAAGTCTTCAAGCCTATCTCCTGAGACGCCGAAACGCAGCACTGATATCTACAAACAAACGGGTAAAAATCCAAATGCTAAGCTTGTTGGTAGGTTCACACGAAGCATGGTTGCTAAAGGTCGTCATGTTAAGCCTCATGTGAATAATAGTGTTCATGTTGAAACAGTCGTGCTTGATGACGAAGAACAGAATCCTGTTTTGCCTGATGTTGGTCGTGACATTGAGGATGAGTTTATCCCAAACCCTGCAGAAGACAGTCCTCCTGCGTTTGACAAGGATATTCGGGTCGATCCTGTTGTTGATCTTCCAGTTAAGGGAAAGACTGTAGAGACAAACTTACCAAGTTCTTATCAAGCTGGGGATATGATTCACCCGATGTTCGTTACCTGCTTGTTGGATCAGATACATAGGATGGAAGGAAGAGTGACTAAGATGTTGGCTCATCGTGATATTATGGAGGCTGAGAATTTAAAGTTGAAAGAGAAGGTAGATTCAGACATTAAAACCTTGCTACGTCTTAAAAAGCATAAGAATCGGTTGATCCGTAGGGTCCTGAAATTGCAGAATGAAAATAATAATAATGAGGAGAAAGTACATGAGCTTAATGCTCAAGTTACTCTTATGCAATTTAAGGGTTCGTCACAGAATCCATCAAGAGGTGTTAACATTCAGGTTTTTAACGCTCCTGTGAATTTATAATGGGTTGAAGTGCACCTACTATTGGTTTCAGTTTTGAAGTTATGATAGATTGATAATCAAGTTATTTCCTTAACAGGTATTTGGTTTAATTCATTTATTATTTAGTTTATTGCATTTTCCTTTTGTATGTGTTTTAATTATATTTCTTTTGTGTGCAGTATCGTAGGTAATGTTTTGGATCCTCTTTCTCGGATTTTGATGACTTCCTACTATCTGGATGATCCCTATATAATCGAGGACAAATCGATTGGCGAGGACTTTTTTCCAGGTGTCACTATGTAGTTAGTGCCTTTGTCGCTTTCCTGATTCTGTGCTATGAACTGAGTCTCTCCAATTTCAAAACATTATAATGTATATTAAAAATGACATGTTTCACTTGTCATTTTTAATGAAATTAGTTATGATTTCGATTTTATGGTTTTCGGTTATATAGAACCATCTCTCTATGAGAATAGGTTATTTAAAGAGACCTATTGATAATGAAAAGGGGTCGATAGTTTGAGGAGGAGGAGTCAAGACCACTGTTTGATTTTTCTGTGACTTAAGGCATTTTATTGTCGGCAGCTACAGTATGTTGAACTGATGATACTTATATATGTTTATAGTATTTATACTTCACACATGTGTTTATGGTATCGCTTGGTTTTGTCGCTTTTTCTATATTATTAATGTTTGCCATGATTTCTTTAATGAGTTATGCAAATATATTATGTATAATTGTCGACTTATGCTGATTTCGATTTGCTGATATATGTCATGTTGTAAAATTGATGATTGACATCATAACACATGTGATATATGTGCCTATTGCATGATCTTGTTTGATTTTTGAATTTCTTTGGAATATTTTCAAGATTATTAATGCAATAGTCTCATTAGCATATTTGATTTCAGGTTAATATGTTTAATGCTCCTGATCAGGATAGGACTTAGAGTAGATTAGTAGTTTTATTTTTAATCATTTTAATGAAAACCCATTGAATCAGATTTTTATATTTATATCACATTCAGATTATTTTCTTTGTAATTATTGTATAATTGTTTATAATGTATCTATGTAATTTACTAACTCTGTTGATATTTAGTTAGTCTGTTATTCTTGTATTATAAATTGATTGCTTGAAGTAGATTTGATTTAACTGATTGATCTTGTAATATATAACATTTATTAACTTGTATAGCCATAAGTATAGATCTGATTAATAAATTGTAGTTTTTGGTTTTCCCTTTTTCGTAATACTCTCCTATAGCGTAGAATAACTTAGGGAAGGCAACGGGGCCTTAATCCCATCAGGAACAGCTACTCAAACGACTGAGAGCATCTCGAAAACTCTTGGATCGGGTTGTTCCTCGGTTGACTCTTGTGCTCATAGTCGGTCCGTCAACACATACCTTTTCAATAAGCACGTCTTTTCAATTCTCTTTATCATGCCCTTCCATCAAACCATCACACAAATTCATCGTGTCCTTTCACCACATATTATGGTGTATGGAATGCAGTAATATCTTATTACATTCCACCAAAAAGAGTAAGGACTACATCTCAAAAAGAATCCAAGAAAAATAACTCAAGGGAAATAGAGGCCATACTTGATGGATTACCTCAACCTATCAAAGAAAATATAGGACCATGTCTCTCAGCTAAGGAACTACGTGTCAAATTGAAGAAAAATTACTCATTTGAACAAAGAGCAGACACAAGCTTTTCTCTTTTCAAGAGTGAAAGTGATGATGAAGAATATTGCAGTCATAAGGAATATAAAAGGAGTAAAACCATATACAAGAAAAAAGTTAATAAAAAACAAGAAAAACTTAAATTCTATGGAATATAGTGAAGATGAAGAGATAAAGTGAAAATGAAGAAAATATATTCATGGAGACAATAGCTTCAAAAGATTATTCAGATATGGAAGGAGTGGTGGACATAAAGGCATTACTCATAAGTGATATTGAATAATTGAGAAAGATCATAATGAAGAAAAATTATTTGGAAGAAAAGTTGTCAAAATGCCAAGAAGAGCAGAAATCAAAAGATAAAGGGTCAAGTCAAATTATTATTGATTTGAAGAACCAGATTCAAGAGGCCAAGAAGATTGAAGAGGATCTAGTAGTGCAGCTCAAGAGGAGAATACAAGATTATGAAAAACTTGAAAAAGAGATTATTCAACTTAGAAAAGGGGTTGATGAAGAATCTATCAAATCAAAGTTTGAGAACAACTCAAGGAATTTAGATCAAATCCTAAGTGTCCAAAAACCATCACGCGATAAATATGGATTAGGATTTGACAAAGAAAATATGCCAGGATAGTCCTCTTTCACAAACCAATATGGAAATAAAAGAAGCTATGCTGCTGCACTTAAGAGCCCAATTAAAAGGGAAGAAAGTAAGAAATCTAATCCTCTCTTACAAATAACATATATGATGCCTAAAATACCAATCGCAAGTAGATATCAACAAAATATTTTTGGGTCATTGCTACTCTTGTACTAATTTTGGACATAAATCCCTGAATTGTAAAGCATATGAAAAGTTTCATATCTATAAGAAGAATACACCCAAGCAGCATAAGAATTACATGAATACTAATTCCCATCATCAGAAATCTGCTCATACTCCTAAGATGAAAAATTTGATAAGACATGTAAATGAAAATAGCCATTACAAAGATCAAAGATTCTATAAAATGGCATTCCTGGGATATTGTCATTTATGTCGCATGTTTGGTCACAACGCTGTTTATTGTAGAACCAAAAGAAAGATCAAAGTTTGAGAAGCAAACAAGACACAAACATTTCAAAAGATAAAAGACCAGTAAGTAGGGTACCTCATGGAAAGATGTGGAGAAGGAAGCCAGATTACAAAGACTCAGAAGAAACACAAATTTCAAATATTAGTGAAGCTTCCAAAGATTATGATGAGAAATATAATGGTATAGATAAAAATGACATCCATTCCAAGGGAAAGTAAGATGAAGTTCTAAATCAATACACCAATGGATATGAAGATGATAATGGTAGATGCATTTTCTAAAAAGGTTTCTCATGATCGATAAAAGAACCCTGAAATTAACATTAGAAGGGATCATATACTTGGGGGGAGTTAATATTAGAAAATTGCAATTGCTACTTGAAAAATATCAGTTGGAAAGAAGAAAGGAACGTATTGAGGTTGCCATCAAAACAAGAAGAAGAATATTCATAATAAATACTTGGTAAAATATATCTTCTTCATAGACAAGAAGAAGTGTATAAGTTAGAAATTGAATACTTTGCTAGAGACCATCCATGTGACAAAGTGAAGCAACATGAAAGTATTAAAGTGTGTGATCCATGAAGACCATGAAGTCTGTAACTAAGATAATAGAAGTTTTTTTTATGGAATTAAAAACCCCTTAAAATAAGAACAAGTTATATGATGCATCCTTAAAAGAGAAATCAGGTATGGAAGGAAACTAAAGGCTAGAAGAAAATATCAACAGTAAAACTGATGATTATAAACTCTGTCACAAAAAGAAGGATACTTTATGACAAGTGAAGAAAACTTAATATTTTAAGTCTAAAAAATCCAGGAGCAGAATTGTGATGAAGGGAAGACAGGTGATGATCATGAGAGCTAACTACATCCAATGATTATGAAAATAGATTACCTCTAAGACTAAGAAATTTCAGTGAACTATTTTTTAATCTGAATGTGGGATTAAGCATATATGAAAGCAATGAATGAAGATTAGAATTAATGTAACACTCATGTGACAGATGTTGACGACATGATCACATCTTCATGGATGAACAAGGATATTGAAAGAGTCTTAAGGACAAATTGATGAAGGTCCCGAAGAAGATACGAGTTAGCTGAATGAACTAAAAAATAGACTGATTGAAAAAAATCACAGTCGTAGAGCATCTGCTAGAACTGATTGAGTTACCTAATGAATATGATCACAAAGTAAGAAAACATAGATACTATCTATCCATGTTTTCTGGGAAGCATGAATAAGCAAGTACATAATACAGATGGGAAGACTCACTATGAGAAGACTGAAGACACATATTTGGCATACTTTTGAAGGGAACAATTGGGATTCAGGGATATATCAGTTGATGAAGTTTGCATGGAAGTGCATATATGAAATTGTAGAAAATCTTGTTGTTGAAAGTGTATTATAAATATTTCTATTGAACAATGGAAGGTGTAACCTGTGGGTTGTCCAACTATGAAAAGTGATTGCAATTAAAGTCCTCATCTAGGACAAATGTCATACAAAGATCCTCATAAACAACCTCAATATACATACAAAAACTTTTTGATGAGTAACAAAGATGACATTGTGAGAAATCTTGTAAGATGATGTGAAAAGTAGTGCATAGAAGTCTAGCACTACTCACACATAGAAATTTCACTCTGGACAATCATCACATTGGTTTGAAGTAATGAAAAAAAACATCAATATAACAGAAGGCAACATTAGGATAGGGGGATTCTATGAACATTTCATCCAGTATATTATTCAATGACCCACTACAAGAAGGTAAAGAAGGATCTTAATTAGATTATCATTTGTAATGGTCACCACCAAGTTCAAGTGAACAAGAGGAAGAGAAGAAAAGAGCTAAATTTCTTAAAAGAGGAGATATATTGGCAAGGGAAGTTGTAAAAAAGAAGAAAGATAGGAAATTATCTATCAATATGGTTTCAGGAAGGGCCTTACAGGTTATCCTTTGTCATTGTTGTCAAAGAGGGAGAATGATTGGATGTTGCCATCAATTCCAAAGGGGGAGAATGTTGAATGGAGTTGTCATTGATTTCAAAGGAGTTCAATAATGATAAAGGAATAACTAAGGACATGTTGGAAAGACAAAGGAAAAAAGGAAGTGATGACATGACATGTGTGATGACGCTGGAAAGACACATGAGGTGCTATCATGAAGTCAGTGTTGCAATATGACATCATTATGTTTGAATTGAGAAGGAATATTTATGCATATATTTGTGTAAATGAATAGCTGACTCCTTGTGTGTCTAAATCATGATCGATTGATAGTTTGAATACCTATACAAATGTATCCACAAAGATAATGTGTAGATGAAACAAGGGGATCAAGTGCAAAGAAGTTTGATCGATCTTTGATCAATTAACACAGATTCATGTAGTTGCATTCAACTTATTTAGCAGAGATTGGACGGCTAAGAACGTATCAAGAAAATAGATCGACAACAGGGAAAGGATCGACAAAGTAAATGTGCATGGAAGATAACATTCCAAAGCACCAAAGTGAAGTTTTGTGTTTGAAAACTGATAAATGAACGAGGAGGATACCGCAAAGCGATCAACGATTCATAGGAGTTGCGGAAGCCGATTTCAAAAAAGTTGGGAGGCACATCCGCAATCCATAATCTATAATGCAAAAGGAAGCCGCAATCCGCAATCTGCAAATTGAAGAAGAATTCTTGTGGAAGCAATTTTGAGAAAAGTCGAAATGCAGACCCACAACTCATAATCCACAATTGCGGAAGGAAGGAGTTTTCGATTATGGAAAAGTCATTGCGGAAAGGTAATTGTAGAAAGGTTGTTACAAAAATTTCATTGCGGAAAGGTATTTGCGTAAATATAGTTGTAGAAAGGGAATTGCGGGAAGATCGTTGCGAAAGTAGTTTTCAAGCAAATTCGAAAAGCAAATCCGCAATCCACAACCCGCAATTGTGGAAGGAATGAGTTCTTGAAAATTATGGAAAGGTCGTTGTGGAAAGATAAATGTGGGAAGGTTAATTATGGAAAGGTCATTGCAGAAAGGAAATTGTGGAAGGTCGTGACTAATAAATTTAAATAGAGTTAAAATGATAAAAAGAGTATATTTATTTACTATTAATTAAACATAACATGTGGTGAAAGGACACGATGCATTTGTGTGATGGTTTGATGGAAGGGAATGATAAATAGAAATGAAAGGATGTGATCATTGAAAAGGTATGATGATGGATATTTAAACAAAAGTTCGATTTGATAATAACAGGTCCCTGTAGTCCAAATCCAAGCAACAACAACAAAATACAGAGACCAAGGAAGTAATGAGAAACTAGTGACAATATTAAAGATATAAGGAGATCTGGAAGTATTATAAAAAAATATGAGGGTGGTTGGGAGGTGCTAGGGAAGGATATATTCCTACAAGGGGGTTGTAGCATCCTTCCAATAGTATCTAGTAAATAGGGTGTAGAAGCATCCCTTCAGTTGTAGTTGATAAACCAAGGGGTCGTAGCCTCCTTACACTAGTTGCTAGTAAATAGGGTGTAGTACCATCCTTGCCTATAGTAGTAGGAAGAAACTATTTGTAAATATAATTTTGCAGTAATAGGAAGTATTGGTGGTTCTCCCAATTGGGATTCCATGACAAAATTTGTTTTTATTGTGTCTTGTTGATCACGTGTGTTAATGAATAATTTAAAAGTGATTTTATGATCCAACCAGCTGCCAACAGGTTCACCTTCGAAAGGTCCACCTCAACATGTTCATTCGACAAGTTTGGATTCAACAAGTCTGCCTCAACATGTTCATTCGACAGGTTCACCTCAACAATTCCGTCTCGACGTACATCATACCAACATGATCTGCGACGGTTTAAATTCTGAACCGTTATAACTTCTTTTGTAACTAAACATAACGGGTAGTCACCTAAGCGTCTCAACATCCTATATAAGCATGTACACTAATGTAATATAGACATATTTCTAATCAACAAAAAAAATGGACTAAGAAGCAGACAATAGACATGCAACTGCCAAGACATAACAACTCATAGAAAAAACATTGGCTCGCCAGTGAACCAAAATTTTTGCCCAGTTCAGCAAGATTCTCATGAGAGTCACTGTGAACTCTGAGGAATCCTGGACGTGACCTCACTCTGATAAAATCATCCCCTTCAAAGTGAAAATGAATCTATACATACCGAACCTTGAAGGCAAGATTGACGCGAAATCTGTCGACAATTGGGTACAACAATTGGAATATTACTACGTAGTGAATCAAATCTTCGAAAAGGAAAATATCACCATTGTGTCCATAAAGATGTCAACCTCTGTACAGTGCTGGTGGGAGAATATATAGACAAAGATGGAAAAAGAAGAAGACCCCATAGACACATGGGTAACATTCGTCGAATATGTCCCAAAGGAGTTCTACCCGCCCAAGTATCTTGAACAATAGTATAAGAAGTGGCAACAGCTAAGGCAATTGAAATACCATTCTGTACAGATTTACACCGATGATTTCTATAAACTCATGACTAGACTTGGCGTCCAAGAAGAAGAGAAATTGCTTGTCCTTAAGTACGTTAGCGGTTTATCCCCGTACATCCAGCAAGAGATGGAGTTTCTAACTGTCAATACGCTTTTGGATGCATTTCATTATGCCATCAAGCTTAAAGCTAAACAGAAAGGAAAAGAACACTTCACAAACAATCCAACGGGTCAAACTTCTAACAAGAAGTCACCAGCCGAATCCGAAAAGTTCAAGAACACTTCTCAGTTGACTACGCCAAAGCCTAATCATCAAAAGAAGAACTTTTAGAAAGACAAGAGGTATCACATCAAACAATATCCTCTCGGGAAATGGTGTGATTATCACAGTTCAACATGGCATGATACGTCAGAATGCAAAGATTGGAAGACATTTTCGGAAAAATTGTCGGCATCCAACTTATCCAACAAAACCCTGGTAGAATTTGATCCATATGCATCAACCCTTTTGGCTTCAAACTAGACCACTCCAATAGCCTCGACTATCATCGATGAGGAGGAACAAGAGCACCTATTCCATACACGGATATGGGTTCAGAAAAATCCATTACATATGATTGTGGATAATGGTATCCAGAAGAAATTTGTTTCTGAAGATATTGTGAATAAATTAGATCTTGTCACCACTCCACATCCTCAGCCTTACAATATCGATCGAATGAAGGATGGGAAGGAACTAGGGATCGCACGACAATGCAAACTTGAATACTTCATTAAGCCTTTTGAAGATGAAGTACTTTGTGACATGGCACCGCTTTTCATAGCCGATGCCCTATTCAATAAACCCTACCTATGGGATTGACACGGTACATATCAGTCACGGCCTTAGAAGGTGATTTCCAAAATCCTGAATCAATGGTATGACATATCACAATGACAACCCACATCAACGGTTGCTATGATATCTTCCAAGCAAACAAAGAAGCTTCTCAATCATGCTCAAAATTTCACAGTAATCATGATAAAGCCTCAACATTCTAGGAAGACTACAACAACGAGTCGAATCATCGACCAAAGAAGCTCCCGATGACAACAACAGATCGACAACATTCTTGAAGAATACCATAACATATTTCAAGCACCCTATGGAGTACTTCTGCGTTGTCAAGTAAAACACTCCATTGAACTTGTTCCTACTTCTTCATTACCTAACGCACTTGTTTACAAAAGATCCATTCTTGAAAATGAAGAGATTCGCAAAAAAAATCCAGGATTTGATCGACAAGGGTCATATCCGCCCCATATATTATCCTTGTGGAAGTCCAGTCGTCTTAGTTCTAAATAAAGACGGGACTTGGCACATGTGCATCAACTATCGGGCTCTCAACAAAATTTTCTTGAAGAACATATACCATCTTCCACGGATTAATGAACTCATCTACAATCTGAAAGGTAGTAATTTCTTTACGAAACTTGACCTCAATTTGGGATACCACTAGATTCCAATTGATTCCACTGATGTATGGAAAATGACTTTCAAAACCAAGGAAGGATTGTTTGAATGGTTAGTCATGCCTTTTGGATTAACCAATGCAATTGCAAGCTTCATGAGATATATGGATGACCTTCTACGACCTTTCATCAGTAAATTTATAATTTTCTATCTCGACGATATCTTTATTTTTAGGTCGATCATGGGAAGAACATGTCAAAAAGACTCCAAAATTCTTCGACACTCTCCAACAACATCGACTATATTTGAACATGGACAAATGCTCATTTGCGATGACCAACATTAAATATTTGGGTTATGTAATTGACTCTGCAGGCATTCATGTCGACCCAAAAAAAGTATAGATCCTCAAATATTGGCCCATTCCTCAAAAAAATCATGAAATAAGAAGTTTTCTTGGTTTGGATAATTTCTATCAATGATTCATACTTGGCTTCAGCCACATCGCATGGCCTTTGAATCAGTTCACAAAAGGAAATCGAAAAACTGTCTTCAAATGGACACCGACACAACAATAAGATTTTGAACAAATAAAAAACAAGCTTTGTACTACACCAGTACTTGTGTTACCTGATTTGCATCAGCCCTTTGAGATTGAGATAGATGCATTAGACTATGCCCTCGGTGCAGTGATCACTCAGTTAGGTCACCCAATCGCATTTCATTCTGAGAATTTCAGTGATACTGTTAGAAGGTACTTGACATATGAAAAAGAACTCTACGCCATTATGCACGCTCTTAAGCAATGGAGACACTACATTATTTGCAAGGACACGATCATCCTCACTAACCATAAACCTTTACAGTTTGCTTCATCCCAGTCGAAACTACAGACAACTTGACAACTCAAGTGGATTAATTACTTGCAACAATTTCAGTTGGTAATTAAGTATCGGAAAGGAAAAGCCAATGCCATAGCCGATTATCTCAGTAGACCACCCATTACTCTATTATCTATAGTGATGAGTATGGAGGGTTATGACACCACTTCTTGGCCACAATTGTATTCGGTAGACTTTTATTTCTATGCAATTTATCGACAGCTTCAAACCGACAAGTTGTCGACTATTGACTACTTCTTGAAGGACACCTTACTATACAATCTTGGAAAACTTTGTGTACCGACTAGTGAGCACCGATAGAATCTCATTTGGGATGCACACTATAGCAAGACTGCGGGACATTTTGAAGTCACAAAAACACTTGTTATCCTCCAAAATTATTTTTACTGGCCTTCACTTAAATCTGATGTCAACAAGTACATTCGATTGTGCGTGGTTTGTGCCATTGGTAAACTGTCGAATCAATGAAAAGGACTGTACACACCCCTTCCAATTCCTAGTCGACCATGGGAATCTATTTCTATGGACTACTTGACGAGATATCCTACTACCAAACATCAGCATGACACAACACTATTAGTAGTCGAAATATTTTTCAAGATGGTTATACTCATACCATGCAAGAAGACTACGATAACACATCAGATTGCTCAACTCTTCTTTGAACATGTGTGGAAACATTATGGACTCCCAACTACCATTATTTATGACAGAGATGCTATATTTGTCAGCACCTTTTGGAAAAATATCTTGCAAACACTCGACACGAGACTCTCTTTGTTGACAGTCGTCCATCCCTAGACAGACAAAAAGACAAAAGGTGTAAATCACTTAGTCGTACAATTCCTTCACATGTAAAACCACAAGAATTGTCAAACATGGGATGACAGCCTTCCATAGATACAACACAACTACAATCGTGCTCAACACAGCTCTACGGGAAAGAGTCCATTTGAGATCTCTTATAGATTTCAACCCTCATCGCCTATTGACTTAATCAATTCCTCGACACGGTCGAATGACATTGACTTCGAAGGATGAGAAGTGGAGAAAGAATTGAAGTTTAGAGATCAAATCTAAAACATTCAAAAGCAAGCATATGAGATGTTTCAACAAGCTAATGAAAAATCTAAGGCCCGACACGAAAAAGATCATATTCCTCATTCATTCCAAATTGGGGATCAGGTATGGTTACATCTAAAGAAGGAGCGCTTCACTGGTCCATACAAAAAGATGAAACCTTTACAATATGGTCCATACAGTATCCTTAAACATATTGGAGAAAATTATTTTTAGCTCGACATTCCTGCATGCCTTGGCCTACATCTAGTTTTCAATGTAGATCTACTTCGGCCATACCGTGCACCATTGTTTGAATATAATGACTTGCAGACAATAGAACGTGATGAAATCCATCGAGATTTTCAGGAACCTCTTCTTTGTGACACCATTATGGGACGACACATACGCCATACAAGGACGAACTCCATTCCCTTATTTCAAGTGGCTAAATATGGACAACTCCCCGCATAAGGAAAATGATACTCTGCTACTGAAGTAGCCAACAAGTTTCCTCACCTGAAAAAATACACAATGGAGACCATTGTTTCTTAAGGAAGGAGGAATGATCCAACCAGCAGCCAACAGGTTCACCTTGACATGTTCATTCGACAGGTTTACCTTCGATAGGTCTACCTCAACATGTTCATTCGATAGGTCCGGCTCAACATACAACATACCAACATGCTCTGTGATGGTTGAACTTCTGAACCATTATAACTTCTTTTGTAGTTGAACGTAATGGGTAGTCACCCAAGCATCTCAACATCCTATATAAGCATGTACACTAATGTAATATGGACATGTTTATGATCAATATAAATTTGATTCCTCCATCTTTCATGGAGCATAAGTAATAAATTGGTTTGAATTCTTGCATATTATCTGTGTGTATATTTCTTGTCGACCTAGTGTGTTTCCTACTTTGCTAATTCTTCTTATATGCTTCTTCCATAATAGTACTTGACTCATTCAGTCGACTATTGTCCCTAGCATGCACCTGGCCATGACCTGGATCATTTTAATTGTTAAAAGTTAACAATACTGATTCACCCACCCCTCTCAGTATTGTCCAAATTTCCAACAATTTATACCACAAATAGATCATACATTTCATGTGCATCCATAAATAAATTGTATCATAGACAAATAAATTAAATAAACATGAGATAAATCACTTATCTTTTTCAAATACGCAACTAGAATCGAGCGCGCCATGTTCCACGTAGGCGTTGACACAATGCAAGCCAAAAATCACTTTCAATGGTCACCCCCAAGACAGAACCATGATTCCATAAGAAAGAGCCCACTCAACAACAAATTCTCTCAAGAAATCAGTCTAACCACAACGCAATGGAAATTATGACCTCTACTTACACTCCAGGGAAATTCTAGTGGATCCAGGACAATAGTCCAACCACAACCCAAAGGAAAGTAGCCCTTCTAATATAGGGAAATTCCAGTGGCTCTAGGAAAAATACCGGTGACTCCATAGTAAATCAACTTTGGAACATGCTCAAGAAGTATCTTATTCCAAGAGAAGCAGAGTCAAAACCACAAGTTCCTAACATAAGCACAAGAGCAAAAGCATGAATCAACAAACAAGAGTGACTAACCATCACAAGCAAATCAAATTCCTTCATGAGCAATTCTAATTGGGAGAAATAGGGACACAAGAATGAGAGGTACATTCCAAAACTTTAAAACAAGAGTTACACCTCAAGTGGCTACATCAAGAGGCACACTAATCCAACTCATGAGGGTGCACTACGTGAGAGAGGGACTCCAATCCTCAAATAAAAATTAATCTCAAGGTAAATAAAACCAAGGAGTAACATAACACATGAGGTTACATAGCAAAGAGGGTCCATCAAGTACCTAAGAAGGGTGTACAACATCAACATAGGCCCAACATACATGGTAAACATTTTTTTCACAACCCCTTGCTTGCAACATCATGGTCCCTACTACTCTCTTTTGTGGGAGCGGTTGTCCGATTTTTTTATTATTATTTTTTTTAAAAGATAAAAATCATAAAAATAATAATAATGTGAAAGCCATAGTTGAGGAACCTTGTGCCACTATGTCCAACATAACAACAATAATAATATGTCCATGTGCTAAATCAAATGGTATTACAACCCTCCCCACTTAAACCACTCATCGTCCTCAATGCCTACACATACATGTTACAATATTTCAAAACAGATGAGGGTATGCATCCCTCATCACATATTCCAATTCCCAAGTCACATACCCTAGAGTATAGTGGCTCCACTAAACCTTAACCCGACGGATTTCCTTGTTCCTGAGCAGGTTGGTCTTCTTTCCACAATGGAAACATACTCTACCGAAAATTCTCCTTCTAGATCCACCTAGTCATATCAAATATATTGTTACAGAAAAAACTTCATATGGATTGGGGTGGACCACAACAGACAGTATGACACCAAAAATCAATCCACTTCAAATATTCTAAAGAGATAAACAAGTATTACACTAAGGGATGGAAAGTGTACCTTGTTCTGGACATTCATAGTAGATCCCCTTTGAGCTTTCAACCACACTTGCACCTACATTCCATTCTCAACAACAATGAAATATACAAGCATGATAGATATTAATTGTTAGAGCCTACTCTAGCATATATCAATCCAATATATATAATCAAAGCAATTACATCCATGAACAAGAATATTCATAGTTACACAAATACAATGGACGATAAATGCATATTTATATTTGTTATAAACATAGATATAAGTGACAAACTTTGTCGACACCTCGTCGAAATCAAGAAATCAAGTCCTCCACCTGGGCCTCCACCAATTCAATCCTCCATATCAATGGAAAGCTCACAAGACAATGGAAATCTTGGGAAGAGCATCAATGGTTGCTCAAAGGACAAAGGGTTACTGACTCAAGTATGTAAGTATGGGGCACAAATACACTATAGTTTATTTGCTCTCACAAGTTATCCTCCTCTAATGCATCCAAGTAGATCAATGTATAACCCTCTAGTAGGAAGTTAAGGGTCAAGTCGGAGTATTTCCAAGCATATGGAAGGCCAATAGTCAATTTATTCGTGACTAAATGAGGAAAAGTCCAAATATTTTATTTTGGGCACGTTTCTCAATGTACGTGGGTCATAGTGGAGCAAGTTGCATGTACACGAGATCTGTAAGCTGGTGACCCGCGTATACCAATAAACATTACCTTTTAAATGTATTTTCTAGAGAATCAAAGTTCATTTTGAGCAAAGGGGGTCAAAGGAGACTGCATAGGGAGAGGGAAGGCCATAAAAACATGATCTACCAAGTGTGGTAAAATCAACAATAACATATATATATACAAAACATAATCAACATCATGTATACCTATCGACATGAAATCATATATATACCAACATGCTAACAAAGATCATATGTTAGAATCAAAATAATCTAAGAAACAATATATCATAGCATATGCATCATTATCTAATGTGAAACAAAAGCATTTACTCTACTATTTACCTATACCATATTCTAGTCAATTAGATGCTTAGGATCATGCACATACATTTTCAACAAAGAGACATGAAACACATTATGTACTTTTATGCTAGGAGGAAAGGTTATTTCATAAGCAACTGGTCCTATCTTTTCCAAAATATCAAAGTGGCCACAATATCTTCTTGCAAGTTTAGAACAATTCCCCAAGTTTAAAGTACTCTTTTTCGGTTTCACGTTCAAAAACTCATGATCTCGAACCTGAAATTGTCTGTCAATCCTATTATGATTTGCATAAATTTTATTTCTATCTTGTGATGTTTTCAAATTATGTTTAATCCTAACCATATGATATTCCATTTCCTTTAATAATTTTGTCCCAATGATAACTCTGTCTGTCAGATTGTCCTAACTAATAGGCGTGTTGCATTCTCTTTGATACATTGTTCAAAAGGACTTACTTTCAAAGAAGAGTGATAACCATTGTTATAAGCAAATTCCACAAGTTGCAAATAGTTTTCCCATTTAGTAGGCTGATCCATTACATACATTCTTAACATGCCTTCCATAATCTGATTAACCCTTTTTGTTTATCCATGTGTCTAGGGATGATGTGAATTAATCATATTCAAATATGTTCCAAAACCCTTAAACAAACCTTTCCAAAAATGACCTGTTAATTTTGAATCCCTGTCTCACACAATTGCTTTCAGAATGCTATGCAATCTAGCTACCTCTTTCATATAAATATTTGCTATTTCAGTTGCTTTATGTGTAGTCTTAATCGATATAAAGTGAGTTGCTTTAGTTATTTTGCTTACCACTTCCATAATAGTAACATGTTGTGAACTTGTCTTATATAATTTCATGATAAAATCCATACTAACTACATCCCATTTCCATTCTAGTATCTGTAAAGGTTGTAACAAACCCGCAGGGTGTCTATGTTCAAATTTTACTTTATGAAATTCTAAGCATCTAGCTATGTAATCTGCAATTTCTTTTTTCATTCCCGGCCAGTAATAATACTTCTTAACTGCCTCTAATGTCTTTTAACCATAGTGACTTGCATATGGTACATCATGCATTTCTTTTAAAACCATTTTTCTTGCATTTTTTGAGTTAGGAATGAAGACCTTGTTCTTATACTTGAGTATTCCATATTCTAGTT
This sequence comes from Pseudotsuga menziesii, assembly GCA_001517045.1. Taxonomy (NCBI): domain Eukaryota; kingdom Viridiplantae; phylum Streptophyta; class Pinopsida; order Pinales; family Pinaceae; genus Pseudotsuga; species Pseudotsuga menziesii. The sequence goes on along the minus strand of LPNX010068343.1, from coordinate 225,962 downwards.
AATATTGTTCAAACTTATTTGGTGTGCCCTGTTGTTACAAACCTACGTCTACCTGTTGAAATAATTCATCTGTATTTTTTTCCTCTTGTATTCTCTAGTTTAAAAATGATGTGCTGGTACTGATAGCTACGTGCATCACATGCATTTTCCTACTGAGTGCATCCACCACTTTATTTCATTTTCCTTATATATGTTTAATGTCAAAATCCTATTCACATAGTAGTTCCATCCATCTTCTTGGTCTTGCATTTATCTTGCGTTGTATGGAGAAGTATTTTAGTCCATGTTGATAAGTTCTTAATTCAAATTTCTTTCCCACTAAGTAGTGTCTCCATATCTTTAAAGCATGTACTATTGCTACTAATTCCAAGTCATGTGTAGCATAATTTTGTTCATTTTACTTTAAATTCCTAGACTCATAACAAATAACGTGTCCATTCTGAGTTAAAACACCACTTATACCATGTTGACATGCATCTGTACTTACCATGAAATTTTCATTCGGATTCACAAATTTCAAAATTGGTGCACTACTAAGCATCTCTTTTAGCTTATGAAAACTTGTTTCACATTTAAATTTACAATCAACCTTTATACCTGTATTTTGTAAATAACTTATCAGATGTGCAATATTTGAAAACTCTTCTATAAACTTGCGATAGTAACCTGCTAATCCCATAAAATATACAACATTTGAAACATTCTTAGGTGTTGGCCAATTCATAATTGCTTCTATCTTTTTGGGGTCAACTGAGATTCCTTCTTCTAATACAATGTGTCCTAAGTGGTGAATCTTGTTATAATAAAAATAACACTTACTTAACTTAGCATAAAGTTGATTCTCTCTGAGTACCTGCATTACTAGTGTCAAGTGATCTTCATGGTCTTTCTTTGTCTTAGATTAAATTAGTATGTCATCCAAGAAAACAATCACAAACTTGTCCAAATAGTTTCAAAAAATCCCATTTATCAAGGACATAAATGTAGATGATGCATTCGTCAAACCAAATGGAACAACTGTAAACTCATAGTGGCCATATATATCTTGTTCTAAAAGTTGTCTTACTGGTGTACTCTTCCTTAATTGTGACTCGATGATAACCTAACCTGATATCTATCTTTTAAAACTCTATGGAACCCCTTAACTGCTGAAATAATTCATCAATTCTCGCTAAAGGATACATGTTCCTGATAGTTTCTTTACTTAATTTCATTTAATCTATGAAAAGTCTCAAGGTACTATGTTTCATTCTAGGAGTAATTCTAGGTATGTCTTGAAATACATCTACAAATTCTTGTAATATCGGGTAGTCTTGTAACTAAGGTCCCTTTTCCTTATATTCTTCTAGGTGAACTGCATAAATATGACACCCTTTTCTAAAATACTTATTTAACTATAAGGTTGTAACCTATCTTAAATATATCAGTCTATGTATTCCTTTAACTGTTACTATGCTTCCTTCCTTGTCTAGACATGTGTAAGTCTTATTGTAACAATCCAAGATAGCTCAGTGTTTAGGAAACTTGTACATACCAATCAAAACATCGTAAGGGACTAAGGGGATAACATTCAAATATGCTAGTCTTTAAACCATTTATTTCCGAAGAACACTGTCGTAGTATTTCTATGACTTTTCTTTTAGTTCCAGTTGCTAACTGTACAAGTCCTGCTACCTTAAGGTTACTTTTCCTAAGAGAAAAATTCAAATCTACACTGGGTGCAACATAATTGTTACTAGCTCCTGAATAAATTAAATAGACGGAGTTCTATTACCAACATTACATGCCACTTCTATCAAGTGAGAGTGATGATCTGCCTTCCTACCTTCCAAAGTTGCATAAATCCCCTGAGTCTTACCAACATCGCCTACTATTTCTTCCTGAATGTTGTGAATGTTGTCTCCTTTCTTATGTGGACAATCCCTTGCACAATGATTCTCATTACAATTCCAACATCTAATAGGATTTCTCTTATCTAATTATGGATTCTTATGAAAATTACCACTTCTGTTGATAGGAGGCTTGGTTCCCTTATTTATTTGGTCTTGTGTAATACTCTTCTTATCCATAAAGTTATTATTTTTCTTATTCGTATCCAACTTATACAAATGTTTTTCCTTCCCGGTTACTTCTTTAAGAGTCTTGGGCATATCATACTAAATCCTATTCCTGTAAAAAGTTGACAGTCCACTTAGAAACCTTTGAATATCAAATTTCTCATCTTTTATATAGTTTGCATAAGCTAACAATTCCATAAATCTCTTATAGTATGCATCCATATTTAAATTTCCCAACTTAAGTTCAAATAATTCTTCCATCTTATTATCATAGTATTTCTCTTAAATGTATTCTTGTTTGAAATATTTTTTAAAAATTTTCCAATTTATATTTTCTTCATCAATATATTTTAGTTTAACCAAATGTTCCCACCAAAAAGAGGCTCTTCCCTGCAAATTATAGATAGTTATTCTTGCTTCCATGGTTGATGAATAATTATGCAATTGGAAAAACTTGCGGATCCCTACTTACCATGTTTCTACTTCTGCACCATGTTTAACTTTGCCATCAAAGGTTGGTGGTTTAATATTTCTTAATTATCCCATCAATTGATCATGTTCATACCTTATCCTTCTAATATTATGGTAATTTGAAAATATGGCTGGACTAGTCTATGGAATTCTAGTTGTTTTTCTCAACGGAGGTGTATGATAATTGTCCAGTGGAAAGTCCATCCTAGAGTAAGTTTTCCTGCTTTTCCTTTCTTTCTTGTCTTGGGTAGTCTTTAAGGATCTTAGTTCTTCCATGATCGCTTCTTGAAGGTGAGTGATACTTTCATTAAATTTCTTAATGGAGTCTCCCAAGTCAATGGATGAAATACTCCTCCTCCTTCCTACATACTCCTCTTTAGGGCCATAAGGTGATCTAAAAATCTTCAAGATCTTTTTAACCAATAAAAATTGCATGTGAAATTTGTATGTTAAAAACTCATAAACATGCTTTAAACTAAAATTTAAAATGCTTAAAACACACACATAAGTAAATAAAAATACAAGTATGCAAACCAGAAGATTGAAGGCATAATATGATAACAGAGTCCGTCCCTCCTATACTACATCTCTGGGTCCAGCTTCAATGAGGACTGATCTTATTAGTCTTCAGCAAATGAGCAAACGACTTACAAAAGCCTTCAAATGCACTTTGGCACTATTGCATACAAAAGAAACCTTCACAAATTCCTCACATGATTCTCCAATCTCCCATGCCACTCCTATTCTTTCATAAGGAAAATTACATGGCTTAAATAGCCCAAAAATCCATATCTCATTCCCAATTTGAATGGGATTTACAAAATATTTAATCCCAAAGTTAAAGGGTTAAAATCCATTCAAAATGGAGGAAAATATGGAAATCCCCATAAAATAATACATTTTGGTTAAAAACAAACAAAAATCCAAACACAAATCCAAAATATGATAGATATAGGGTTTGAAAACCATATAGAAATATGGATAGGGTTTTAAAAATAGGATAAAGGGAGCGTGCACCCATATAGGCGTCTAAAACCACCATAAACCAAATTTAAAATGATATAAATTCACATCCATGCATAAACGGTGATCTTGGTGCGATGATTAAAGTGCTTAGCATGTTGGGAGGAGGTCGATGGTTCAAACCCGCGGACCTCTACTCTAATTCGCATTACATATTATATTGTCATTTTCCAAAAAAAAACATTAACCCAAACTTAAATACAAGTTCTATCCATAGAGGCTAAGAACAGACGAGTAGAGGTAACGGTTTGTGGAGGATGGTGGAGTATTGTCTTTTTCCAAAACAAAACATTAACCCAAACTTAAATACCAGTTCTATCCATAAAGGATAAGAACATATGAGTAGAAGAAACGTCGAGGTAACGGTTGGTGGAGAATGGTGGAGTATTGTCTTTTTCCAAAACAAAACATTAAACCAAACTTAAATACCAGTTCTATCCATAAAGGATAAGAACATATAAGTAGAGGAAATGGTTGGTGGAGGATGGTGGAGGCGCAGACAACATGGAGGTCAGGGGTTTGATCCAACTAGACTCACAAATTTTTTGGAAAAACATACAATAAGGCTTCCACATGGCAGTACTTAATTGGTCCACTTGGCAACCGATCAATGGTTTACTTATCAGTCACGTCATCAATCCATGTCATCGGCCTCAACCACATATTTCCACGTGTACCACTATGGATCTGCCACATCATCCACTTGCTGACTATACCTTCCAACTGTTGGAATATATTGTATTCCTTAGAAGGTAATAATGTCTTTATATCATGTCAGAAGTTGTCTACAATCTTATGTAAAATATTAATACAATTAATCCATAGTTATATGGTGTTGTATGTACTTGTGTAGAGTATTTGTCCATGGTATTGTATTAAGAGATGTTATTTTGGAGAATTATATTATCCCACATGCAATATGTGAGACTAATTCCTCCTCATCTCTTAGTATATAATAGGGTCAAGTAAGTCTCTACATATTATGTATTCTTGATGTAGTAGTGGTACTATTGTGACACTGTTGTACATCATCTACATTATTTGGGGTATTTGTGCTTTGCTCTCTTGTAAGATTGGAGAAGACATTCTGGAGATAATAGAAGACTACCTTCTCGTAGATGTAACCCAATAGGGTGAGCCACGTATATTGGTGTTATCTTGTCCTTTTATTTCCCTGTTCTTATCTTTTATGATATGTTGTTGGTTGCTTAGATATGTTAGCTAGTTTAGCATGACTCTACTATTCTAACATGTTATCAGAGTGGGTTGCTATGATCTAGTACCTTCTATAGCTTTCAATCAATAACGATTATCATTTGGGCATTGTCATTTTGTTGTAGATTTGCTTTCTATCTGGTAGCCATTAGGCTTCTCTTCATATTTGGGCATATTTCTGCATTTTTTTTACCCTAACCCTAACTTGTTGTGTAAGATTTTTGCAGAATTTTTTCAAGAGTTTCTTGATGTTTTTTTTGTAGATCTACATGATTTTGGGGCTCTCCTCAATGAGATATTTCTTCTGATTATAAAAAATGACAGTTATAAAAAAGAGATGTAGCTTGGTCAATTTTTACTAGATTTTTTATTCTAACCTATTTCTGGAATTGGAATAGCCATTCTGGATCCACCTACGTGCCCAGAACAGAAAATTGGGTATTTCTAGGCTTCCTTTCGGTAATAAAAATGACAGTTATACAAAAGGGTTGTAACTTGGTCATTTTTTACTGGTTTCTTTATTATAACCTGTTTTTGGAATTGAAACAACCATTCTGGATACACCCATGCGACCAGAACAGAAAACCGGGCATTTCTGGGCTTTCTGTCAGTAATAAAAATGACAGTTATAAAAAGGGGCCATAACTTGGTCATTTCTTACAGGATTTTTTATTATAACCTGTTTTTGGAATTTGAACAACCATTCTGAATCCATCTTCGTGACCAGAACAGAAGACTGGAATTTTCGGGGCACATTTTTTTCACAGGGTTGTAAGTGAAAGTTTCTCCTCTTTTTTCTTTACTGTGTTTCTAACTGTGCTTTTATAGATTCAGATCAGTAAAGTGTAACTTTTTACAAGTTCTTCACTGTTTTTCTGTCATTTTTCAATATTAAGGTTTCTTATTTCTTAACAAAATTTCACTCATTGTGACTTCCAAAGTAGCTTTTGTTCCTGAATTAGTTGGTTCTAACTATCTTGCGTGGAAGAGAAAGATTATTGATGTTCTCAGGAGTAAGAATCTTTGGAGGCTAGTTAATGGTGAACATAAGACACCTACTATTGCTGATGGTTTGGCTATATAGGAAGCTAAAAGTGATCACGCAAGGGGGCTCATTGGTCAAACTGTTGCAAATAGTCTTCAGGTAAGTATTGAGGCAGAAGACAGCTTGGTTCAGGTATGGCAAATTATTTCCTCTTTTTTTAATAAATCTGATGATGTTTCTGCATATTATCTTGAAAAGAAGATCTTTGACCTCGAACCTACTGACTTTGAAAGAGTTGAGTTATATCTTGCTGAATTGAAAACTTTAACTGAGAAATTAAATAGTTGCAGTAAAGATTACAAGAAAGCTAACACTACTCTTATTATTCTTTTAGAACGTAAAATGCCATCTTGTTTTGATATGTTCATCCAAACTAGGGATATAGCTCTAGAATTGTCTCAAAGTACTACGAAGCAAACTTTTGATAATTTTTGTAAAGGATTGATCAATGAGCAGGAAAGGTTAATTGTTTCAGGACAACTCACACCTAATAAAGCTCTAACTGCACTTAATAAGCATCATAAGAAAAGTTTTAATAATGCTAAAGGTTCTAATCCTTCTAATACTAATTCTGGACATGCTTCTCATGCTTCTAATGAAAATAGTAAACAGAAGAAAGTATATGATCCTTGTAAACATTGTGGTAAAACTAACCATCCTAAAAAAAAATGTTTTAAAGCAAAACATTTAATGGCTAAAGCTAAAACGAAAACTTCTCATGACTCTCAAGTAGCTTTATGTGCATCTGTTGTTTTTCCTAATAATTCTTCTTCTAACGTGGAATGGATAATGGATTTTGGTGCATCTAAACATATGACTGGTGATGCTTCTTTATTTACTTCTTATGACAATCGTAAACACATATCTCAGAAAGTTTATATAGGTGATGATAAACAACTTTCGATAATTGGTTGCGGTAATGTTAATGTTACTAATGGTCAATTGGAAGATGTTTTTCATATTGAACACATGCCCATTAACTTACTTTCTATTTATCGTGCTTGTCAAAAAGGGTTTAAATTTGAAGCATGGATTGACAAATATGTTCTTAAAGATATCAATCAAAATTTCAAAGTAGTTTCTTCTGGTCCTATTGATCATACTGTTGGTCTATATAAATTTGTTGGTTTTAACTCAACTAAAAGACAACCCTTTTATTCCTAGGTTTCCCACGTTGATGAACAAAGTAAATTATGGCATGAAATATTAGGTCATTTGAATTATGGTAAAATGCAATTGTTAACTAAAATGGTACATGGCTCGCCTCATATTTCTTCTACTAACGGTGTTTGTGAAGGTTGTGTTCTTGGTAAACATCATAGAGAAATGTTTGAGAAAGGTAAAGCTTGGTGTGTTAAAGAACCTTTGCAGTTAATTCATAGTGACATTTGTGGTCCTCTTGAAGTTCCCTCTTTATCTCGTACAGTCTATTTTCTTACTTTTATTGATGACTTTAGTAGAAAATAATGGGTTTATTTCTTGAAAAATAAAAGTGAAGTTTTTTTCAATATTTCAAATTTTTAAATCTTTGGTTGAAAATGAGTCTGCTAAGAAGATTAATACTTTAAGATCAGATAATGGGGGGGAATTTGTTAAGAATGAATTTGAATCATTTTTATCCAAACATGGTATTCAACACCAAAAGACTGTACCATACACACCTCAACAAAATTGTGTTGCTGAAAGGAAAAACAGAACTTTAGTTGAAATGGCTAGATGTATGCTTTATTCTAAAGGATTACATAAAAAAATTTGGGTTGAAGCTGTAAGTTATGAAAACTTTATTTTAAATCAAGTTCCTACAAAAGTCGTTAAGCATGTTACCCTCGAGGAAAAATGGAATGGTTGGAAACCTGATATTAGTAACTTTAAGGTGTTTGGTTGTGAATGTTGAGCTCATATTCCTAACGATAAATGAAAAAAGTTAGATCCCAAGTTTCACAAATGTATATTCATTGGTTATTCCGGGGATTCTAAGGCTTACAGGTTATTTGATACCTCTACTAAGAGTGTTATCATCCGAGGGGATGTTCACTTTGTTGAAGTATCATCACCACCTGAGTCTGTCGAACCTCATGTTACACTAAATATCCCATTGTCTCCTGATACTCCTATCTCGGTTTCTTCTTCCAGTTATGTGCCCGTTGTTTATCCTAGTTAACCCTCTTCTTCAAGTATTCCATCTAAATGTATTGAAGCTGAAGAAACTTTTGTTTCCTCTAACCTTCATGTTTGGGCCCGAAAAACTCTTGATTCTGCAGGTAGTGAGGTCAGTAACCCTTCCGACCCTCGTAGAACTAGATCTAACTTTTCCCTTATGACAAAAATTTTGGCCACAAATGATCCTACCTCTTATGCTCAAGCTCAAGGTAAACCTCAATGGGAACAAGCTATGATTGTTGAGTATGAGTCTCTTATGAAGAACAAGACTTGGTCTCTTGTTCCTCTTCCTATTGGTAAGAATTTAGTTGGTTGTAAATGGGTTTATAGAACTCAGTTCATTGTAGAAGGACAGATTGAAAAGTATAAAGCTAGCTTAGTTGCAAAACGTTTTAATCAACTTGAAGGTATATATTATAGTGAAACTTTTGCTCCTGTTCCTAAAATGATTACAATAAGAACCATTTTATCTATTGCTTCATCTTATAAATGGGAAATACACCAAATGGATGTTAAAAGTGTTTTTTAAATGGTGATCTTAATGAAGAAATTTATATGCAACAAACTCCTAGTTTTATTAATGATGAATCATCAAATTTAGTATGTAAATTACACAATTCTTTATATCGTCTCAAACAAGCACCTAGGGCTTGGTATGATAAAATTGATGCATATATTTTAAAGAATGGCTTTAAGCGTTGTATATTTGATCCAAATCTGTATGTTCAAAACTTTGGTACTAATATTCTCATTGTTGTTTTATATGTAGATGATCTAATCATCACAAGCAACCAGCTTACATTAATTCAAAATCTAAAAAGGGATCTTCAAAAGCAATTTGAAATGACTGACCTTGGTTTATTGCATTATTTCTTGGGTCTTCAAATATGGCATATGGTAGATGGTATGTTTCTCTCTCAGCCGAAGTATGCTACAGACCTGTTGGCTCGTTTCCATATGAGTGGTTGTAAATATGCTCCTACGCCATTTTAGTCTGGTGTAAAGTTAACTATTGAGTCTATCACACCACTTGTTGATACTACTCTTTATCGTCAACTTGTAGGCAGTTTGATATATTTAACTCACAGCTGACCAGATCTCTCTTTTGCCATCAGTTAGGTTTCTCAGTTCATGTAGCAACCTCATGAAAGTCATTGGCAGGAAGCCAAGAGGATTCTGAGATAGTTACAGGGGACATTACACTATAGTGTTTTTTATTCGAGCAGTACTACAATTTCACTCTCTAGTTACACAGATTTGATTGGACAAGTGACAGTTCTGATCGACGGTCCACTGCAGGTTATGCATTTCAACTTGGTTCAAGTCCTATTTCTTGGTCAAGCAAGAACGTGAAGACTTTTTCTTTATATTCGTGTGAAGTAGAATATAGAGCAGCAAAAGAAGCCAAAGAAGCATTTTGGTTATGACATGTTCTTACAGAGCTTGGTCTAGCTCCGAAATCATCCACTGTGTTGAAATGTGACAATCAAGGTGCAATCCAGCTTGCTTATAATCTGGTATATCACTCCAAGACAAAGAATCTCGACCTTGACGTTCATTACATTCGCGGACTTATGGCAGATGGCATTATTTCTCTTCAGTATTGTCCTACAAAGCAGCAGGCAACAGATATCTTCACCAAGTCCTTCATTGAGGCAAAGTTTGTGCATCTTCGTTTCTTGCTTGGAATGCGGGAAGTTGTCATTAAGGGGGAGCAGTAATGACTCCTTCCTTCCTTAGTGTTAGTGTGGGCCCTTCTCCCAGCCATTATTAAGGGGTAGTGTTGGAATATATTATATTCCTTGGAAGGTAATAATGTCTTTGTATTATGTCGGAAGTTTTCTACAATCCTATGTAAAAGAGTAATACATTTAACCCATAGTTATATGGTGTTGTATTTACTTGTGTAGAGTATTTGTACATGGTATTTTATTAAGAGATGTTATTTTGGAGAATTATATTATCCCACATGCAATATGTGAGACTAATTCCTCCTCATCTCTTAGTATATAATAGGGTCAAGTGAGTCTCTACATATTATGTATTCTTGATGTAGTAGTGGTACTATTGTGACACTTTTGTACATCATCTATATTCTTTGGGGTATTTGTGCTTTGCTCTCTTGTAAGATTGGAGAAGACATTCTGGAGATAATAGAAGACTACCTTCCCATGGATGTAACCCATTAGGGTGAACCACATATATCGGTGTTCTCTTGTCCTTTTCTTTTCATGTTCTTATCTTTTATGATATGTTGTTGATTGCTTAGATAGGTTAACTAGTTTATATTGACTCTACTATTCTAACACCTATTGTGAATTCTACGTGGCAACTCGTGGGTGTTCCACGTGGACTTTTTTTGTCATTTTACCTATTTTGTTGAAAGTCCAGAACTTAATAACTTTCACGTCCGGAGTCCATTTTACATGAAATGAATGTTGTCGAAAAGCTCTTTCCAAGCTCTATGCAGCTACAAGTTTATGTTCACATTTTGAATATTTTAATATTGATCAATCTTGGAGATCATCCTAGATAAAACCTCCCCACTGAGGAGATTTTGGACCACCAGAAGCAGAAATTACCCATAAAAAGAGTGAGAACACCATGGCCCCACTTGACCTATGTACACCATCCAACCTTCTGGGTTTAGAATCATTTTTCTCATCATCATGAAGACAAAAACAACCATTATGTTGTTAACAAACTTAATCATTCCATCATCCTTACATAAATTTGTATTCAATGTAACAACTACCATCCAAACAGAACTGAATAGTAACAAAAGCAGACATTAAACAAAACATACAGATGTCAAATAGAATGAAAGCTTGTTTCTCTTTACATAAGCAGTAAAGAGTAATGGATCTCTTTCCCTATAATCCAAGATGTTTTCAGGCTCGCCGCTCCAATCCCCGATGTTGTTATTGTGGTATATCCTGTAACATCTTATCAATATTGACATGTACTAATTCAATTCCAAGACCATAATCTTCAACTGTCATAAGAGATAAACCTTTACTTGCATTTACTAACATCTTTATCTACCCTGTAGCAACCATAGTCAAATAGTTTTTCATCTTATGAGCTCTTACAATGTATTTATCTTGTTCTTGAAGAAATGATACATATGATGCTCCCTGAAGAAGATTGTTTTTCTATAAAAAAAATATCGACTACCCAACAAAATACCGCAGATGTTGTTATCCACCTGAATGGCACCTCTCCGTCTGAGTGCCAACATCCCTCATGTTGGCACACAAAAGGACATCTATGGATTGAGGGTTGCCCAAAACACTATAGATGGGCTTATTATGAACTACAATCATCATCCATCCAGCCGGTTATTTTTACCCTTTAGCTATGTCAAGTCATGTACGCGACTCTCTATATATGCAACTCGCGTGTTATATGCAAGTATCGGTTGTTGCATCTCGCGTACAAATGTATACGCGGGTTACCCTTAAAGCAACTCGTGTGTCATACGCAAGTTGCCAGTATTAATACCCGCTTATGTCCCTTTGACATTAAAAATAAAAACACACGATTACTTGAGATTAGTTAAGCACTTAACCTTAATCTCCTTAACTGTCTCAACCTCCTCAACCTTCGAAACTGCCTTATTTCACCAAGTATAAATACAGGCCTTGGGGAGGGTGTTAATCACATACACTTAGAGAGAAAAGTTATGCTGGTGGAGTTTATTCAAAATTCTTTGGAGCAGTGGAACTCAAAATCCTTTGGTTGCAGAGGAGTCCTTGTCTCAGGCGTTGGGTTGTAATCTGAACTCTTTCATTATTGTTAATAAAGAGAATCCTTCTTCCATGTGTGTCTTGAATGTCTCTCATATATTGTGGTTTGATAAATACTTATGATTCAGCACTCTGTATATGATTTATCTTACCTGTTTATATATATGTATCATCTTGTATTTGGAGGATTGACTCTTGACAGGTGAAGGAGAAGCATCCCTGAAGGCTTTGGAGGAGAAGCAGAGCGGAAGAGGACAAACTAGGATCAACCGTCGTGTATCGAGTGAGTCTTTTCTATCCTCCTATTTCCTTTACTACACTCTAGAGTCGATTTCTTGCAAGTTTCATGAGTATGTTGGTAACCCCAGACCTTCGGTTATAAGGTGTTTATTCCTGTACAACAGAACTGGCGACTCCGCTGGGGATAACCTTATCTGTTTGGGCTTTCTCTGTCTTTCTTTCAGTCTTTTGCATTGTTTCAGGTCCTTCTTGCCACTTAGGAACACCTTATAAGTCTGATAGAACACTTCCCCTACCTTCCTAAGGCAGTTTTTGACCTTTTTTGGGAGTTTTTCCACCCATACGCGACTTGCATACTGAACAATCGCGTTTCGGGTTCGGTACATGCGACTGTCTATACTGTCAACCCACGTATGATACGTGACTTGTCAGTTATACAACCCGTGTGTGCTTATACACACGACTTGCTGTATTGGCAACCCGCGTATGACATGCGACCTGTCAGTAGTACAACCCGCGTGTGCCCCTAAAACAGTGTTTTTCCTCATTTTTTGTGGTTCTTTCTACTGTTGTTGGTTGTTTGGTAGGTATTTTGGTGTCCTCTACAGGTGCATGACTCCAGGGAGTTAGTGTCATCCCTTTTGGTTGTTCTTTATCTATGTGGTAAGCCTTTTATAGCATTAGGGTTCGTTCTTTGCTCTTTCCCCCACCTCCTTTTCTTGCTATGATTCTTGGCTTATGTTTCTGGTCAGCCTCTGTCAGTGATATTTTTCTGAGTTCAGAAGCTTGTTGGTGTTTGTTTCCTTCTTCTTTGGTTGGTTAACTTCACCATGCCAAAATAGTTGACTTGTCTTTTATGCAAGCCTTCCTTCCAAGTAGGGTTTATACTGACTTTAGGGCATTCTAGACTTTGTTTGGTGGTTGTATAGCATAGTTCCTTTTGATTTGTCCTTGTCATCTACATGCTTTTAGTTTGTAGGTTGTTTTTCTTTTGCATTTATAAAAGAAAAATAAAAAGAACGTATACTTGTTTTTGCTGCTCTCCCCCCCCCCCAACCTCCTTCTTTGGCTTGACCTTGTTGGACAAGGTACTGAGCAACCTCTGTTTGTAGGTTTAGATTGATTCTTGGGACTTCTTGACCTTTGTTTATATCAGGCTTATTTGCTCGGTCTCTTCATTCCAGAGTCGTTGGCTTGTCTATCTTTGTGAGCCTTCCTTTCAAGAGAGGTTGATATCCAACTTTAGGGAAACCTAGGGTTTGTTTCTGGGGTGTAGAGTAGTTGTCTATTTGCTTTGCTTATAATACTTGCTTGCATTAGTTGATAGGCTGATTTTTCTTTTGCATTTATAAAAGAAAAAGACAAAAACACATGTTTGCTTTATATGCATGTAGATTAGGTTTTTAGTCTAGATTGCATGGCATATCATTGTTTTTGAAAAAATTAAAATAAAAAGAATTTGTTCTTTTGCGGCTTTCGAGTTTTCTATTTGAAAAATAAAGAGAATACTTTTTTCTTTTTGCATTTCATTTCTCTTTGCATAGTTGTTTTGTTTCAACTTTGAGTCAAAACACCACATAAGTTTCACGCCATTTACCCTCTGACTAAAAATAGCCCTTAAAATAAACGATATAATTTAAAAATTATTAGTAAGTTTTATTTTATAGGGTTATACACCAACTAGCTCAGGCTAGACTTGTGGATTAGGGAGTTTCAACTCTCCACAAGTGTTCAAATTTCGGACATAGTTGGCCAATCACTAGGTAAACCCTTTTCTACGTTGATTGTATCTGGGAAGCTCCTCTCAAATGGGAGTTAAGCATGAGGCCGCGTGGAGACTTGGACTGAGGAGATAACCCTCTGATTCCTTGTCAAAGTGTAGACCAAGGTTTTTACGCATCTGGGGAGTCTGTCCTAGACAGAGTTTTGGGCTCAGCTACCCTGCCCATGCGTACGAATCAGGCTTGCGACTGTCCCCCCAGACTATCAATATAGTTAAGGTAGCCTTTAGTCTCTTTGACATCTAGGGTTCATACACAGGTACATCGAAAGGCTATTTCTGGTTGACCTTGGACGGGCTTGGAAGGTAACCCCAGTAGAAGGTGTGGTAGGGCGGTGGGTGATTTCTCCGCTTGTGCCTAAGAACATCTACAGGGACACCAAGTAACTGTCTCTTAGCTTTCTTTTGGAAAGCGTATCTTATACCTGTTTGTCTGTTTGGTTTTAGGAATTTTTAGTGAGTGCTGTGTGGTTTGTCTGTACTTAGTGTGCCTTTAGGTGTGTGCTTTGTAATTTTGGTTTCCTATCAACCTCAGACTTTGTCTCCTAGTTTGAAACTATAGCTAACACCCCTTCAAAAACCAACCAAGAGATCCCCATGCTGGGAACTCCTTATACTATTCCTCTCACGGGGAATGTTGGTGTTCCCTTGATGGCCACCCTGAATCTACCTGGATTCACCCTAGGGCTACCGGTGTGGTTGTTTTGCACTCCAACTGTCCTAAATGCTCTTGATGCTTCTCAAGTAAGCTCCTTATATCAAGGGCATCAAAACACTGCTTCCCCTTCACCTGTAGTTGATTCTCCTCCTCCTTCTACCTCATGCGGTGAAAGTACTGATACTAGTAACCAGCAGTCTAAAAGGAGTAAAAGAAGGAGGAATAGGAAGAAGGCACATAAGAAAGGGGACGCTCGTTCAAACTCTGCAAGTCAAGTTGAACCTCACCACCCAGCCTCTGCAATTCATGTTGGGGGCACCTATCCAACCTCTGCAGGTCATGTTGGATCTAAGCACTCAACCTCTGCAAGTCAAGTTGATATTCACCATCCAGCCTCTGTTGATCATGCTGGTGGGATCCTTCCAACCTTTCCAGGTCATGTCGGATCCAGTCACTTAGCCTCTGTGGTTCATGCTGAGGGCACTCGTTCAACCTCTGATGTTCAAGTTGAACCTCCCCATCCAACCTCTGGAAGTCATGTTGGATCCATCCATCCAGCCTCTGTTGATCATGCTGGTGGGATCCTTCCAACCTTTCTAGGTCATGTCAGATCCAGTCACTCAGCCTCTGTAGTTCATGTTGAGGGCACCTGTTCAACCCCTATTGTTCAAGTTGAACCACCCCATCTAACCTCTGTAAGTCATGTTGGATCCATCCACCCAGCCTCTGTTGTTCATGCTAGGGGCACACACTCAACTGTTGTAAATCCTGTTGATCCTAACCATTCATCCTCTGTTGTTCATGCTGGTGGTGCTCGTCAAACCTCTGCAATTCATGTTGGACCCAGTCTCTCAGCCTCTGCAAGTCATGCTGGGGGCAGTCTCTCAGCCTTTGCAAGTCATGTTGGGGGCAGTCTCTCAGCCTCTGCAAGTCATGTTGGGGGCAGTCTCTCAACCTCTATGGTTCATGCTGAAGACAATCCGTCAACCACTGTGAGTCATGTTGACACTATTGAAAAGACTACACGTTCAAAACACAAGCCCAAGTTTCCTTGTAAGCTTTGTGAGGTAGACCACCTTACTTATAAATGCCCTTCTATCACGGAGGTGCGAAGAGTTTGGTTTCATGGTCATCCTATTTTTAAACATTCTGAAGCTTTTCAACAACCAACCTCTCTTAGTCAGGTTGGACCTAGTCACCCAGGCGTTGTACTTCATGCTGGGGGAAAACTCTCACCCTCTGTAGATCATGTTGAGAGAAAACAGTCAACCACTGCTAGTCATGTTGACACCATTGAGAAAACTGGTTGTTCGAAGTGCAAACTTAAGTTCCCTTGTAAGCTATGCGAGGGAGATCATCTTACTCACCAGTGCCCTGCTATCGCAGAGGTGCGAAGAGTGTGGTCCAAGACTCAAGATTTTCCTTCTCTTGAACAACCTATAGTTTCTCAACAACCTACTCAACCTTTGGTTGATCAAGTGGTCGAACAAATCTTAGGTTTGGTCGATCCCACTCTTCTTTCAAAGAGTGATCCTGATGTGATTGAACCAATGTCATATTTGGTCAATCCCACTCTCCCTTCAGAGAGTGACTTTCACGAAGCGGTTGAATCAATGCCATTGTCGAACAATCCCACTCTTCCTTTGGAGATTGAAGTGTCTGCTAGTCACATTTTCTTCACTGCCAGTTCAGAACTTACTAAACAAGGGGGCACTGAACTCACTTCGTATCAACCCCCACCAAGCTCTCGGATTGCTTCCTTTGATTGGGATAGCCTAGTTGAGTTGTGCCTTCCTTCTGATACACCTTTCTAGATAAAGGTCAAAGTTGAACCTTATACGATTGCTCGTTGTATTGTTGATGAAGGAGCCTCAGTTAGTATTTTGTCTGCTCGTGCTTGGTAAGGCATCGGATCTCCTAGCCTTGTGTCGACTGATATTCAGTTACTGGCGTTTGATAGAAGAACTTGTATAGCCTTGGGAATTCTTGCTCAAACACCTGTTACTTTGGGTGGGAAGACTGTCTTAGTTGACTTCATGGTGATAGAAGACCCCTTGGACTTCAATATGCTCCTTGGACGTGATTATGTCTATGCCATGCAAGTTGTGGTGTCAACATTTTTTTGTGTGATGTACTTTAATCATGGCGAAGAAATTGTCACTATTGATCAGTTGGATTTTCTTGATCCGTCTCCTGACCCGACTAGAGACCAGGTCTTTCCTTTATTGGTTCCCAGTGTTTCTATAGACACTACCTCGCCACAGGTGAGCTATGTGGCCTCATGTCCTTTACGTTCAATTACTACTGAGAAACAACCTCTGTTTTCATGCTTACCTTCTCGGGACTTGGTCCCAGCAGTTGACCAGGTGAGTCATCCTATACAGATTGTGGGGCCTAATCTCCACTCTGTCAATCCATTTGAAATTTTAGACATGTGTCCTATCTCGGATGATCTCCTTCCTTTGGATGAAGTCTTCCTAGAGTCTTTGATATAGTCTGATCTTCTTTTGGATGTGGGTTCAGTTGTGACTAAGTCTAACCCTGATTTGCCTAGTAAGCCTGACCTTTCTTCTTATGTTGGTCTTGTTGAGTCTTTTGACTCTTCCTTCGAAGAACAAGTCAGTGATCCTGATGAGTTTGATTTTTCTTATGAATTTTTCAACTCCCGTGACACTGAGTTTGTTCCTGCAGACTCTATATCCCTTGTTGATTTTTGCTCTCCTTCTGAGATTGATCTTACTGATTATAAACCCTCGAGCCTTGGTTCTATAGAATCTTCTTCGGTCGATTCTGCCTTAACTTTACCTTTTATAGAAGATAGCAAAGTCGCACGTGTTTCTTCCAAAGTGACCTGCATCGGATCTTTTCTTCTGAATATGATCCTCATGTTGTTGTTTCTTGGAGACAGGATTTGTAGTTGGATTCACAACTATTTACTGGCCTCGCCTTGTGTTTCAAGATGTAATTGCATTTGCATGTGCCCTGATCGCGCTTATGAGCATGATGCCGGCTTCCACGCTTTTAGTTCGTTGTATAAGCCCTCATCTTTGTTCTCATCATCGCTAAGCATTGTATCATTTTTCCTTTGCAACTTGACACCTTTTACCCTGAGGAGACGTTCCCCGAGTATCCTTATCTTGCTCACTTTCTTTGCATTATGCATAGGTTTGTTCCTTGCGCTTGGAACTAGTTTTGCCTACCTATGACACTCGTCTCCTCGCATTTAGAGCATTATTTCTGCTCTCCTTCGAGCTCTTTAAAAACAATAAGGAGGCCGCGAGTTGACTTTTTTGGACTCGTTAAAACTTCACGGGAAAGATTTTGAGTTTCTTAGGCCCAGGTCTAACTCCTCAAAATAGACTTGACTACCGAGTAAACTTGTCCATTCAGGCTCGTTAGGAATATGTGAATGGGCATCCACATTGGTGGTAGGTTATCTCTTTCTCGGACCATGTGGAATAATACGAGAAAGGAACACTCTCTTTTCTTCAGAATTGAGAAGAGTATTCTCAAGCATAGGTTTATCAATTTTCTAGACCTGAGGGACTAAACTTACGGAAAAGGAACCCCCGGTATGAGCTTAGTTTTCTCTTTTTCGTGCTCTGGACCAAAACATGAAAAAGATTCTGAGTGTACTTTATGTCTTTGTCATGCTTGTTAAACCTTAAAGAACAAAGCATCGAGTTTATTGTTGTAAGCCCCATTTCTTGTAATCAAATGGATCTTTTCGAGTGATCTTGCCTTCCTTCACACTCATAAAACTTAGGCTATATGTTGCTTTTGAAGGAGCATTGGGTAGGTGGTAATTTAACCTTTTTCAGACCTTCCTGACTAAGTACGAAAAAGGTGCGCGTTTTCTTCTTCGAAAGTTAAGAGAGTTCTTCTTTGGTATGTTTTATACTTTTTCGGCCTCAGGAGACTAAATTGTACGAAAAAGCCCCCCCCCCCCCTCCCTAGAGTCTTCTTTGGAGTTTTCAGACTCTCTAAACTATGAAAACACCGTCGAGCATGTACTAGTTCGGGCTCGTAAAATCCAAGAATCAGTGCTTAATCAAGCATTATTTTCCCGTCTCTTCAATCTTGTTAAAAAATGAAGAGGGATTCGAGTTTACTTTCCTGGACTCGTTAAAATTTAACAGGGAAGGTAAGGAAGAAGTTTTCTCTTGTTTTCAGTAATGGCAGCATGTCATCCTTGAACATAGCACTCTTTGTTTTTTGATATCCATGTTTCAGTGATTACTTTTCCGTTCAGCTATTACCTTGAGTTTCTTACTCCTCCTCTTGTCTGTTATACCTGGGTAATTTGATCATGTCTCCTACATGACAGATAGGTCTAGTTGTTCTATCTATAAGTTAAACGCTGCCTTGGGTCATCTCTGTGTTGTGCTCATTGTTTAAGGACTATACCCAATGTCTGATCTATAGCCTGATCCCATCATTGTTATATCTGTTATCTATTATGTCTCCCTTATTTTGCCCAGTTCCTAGTCACTCTTGTGATCCGTTGGAGGATCTATTGCCTTCCTTATCACAGCATGGTTCTATTTCAGTACTTCCTGATGACGAAGACCTAGAGTTTTGACGTTTGTACCTCAGGATTCACTTTCATCATTGGTGAATTCCTTTGCTTCAGTTGTCGATTATCTCCTATTGATTGACAAACTGTTGAATCCTTTCCATGTTCGACTTCAACTTACCCTTATTCACATGGCTTGGATTGTACTGGTTCTTTGGGATCCTTTATGAAGACCTTAGTTCCTCACCTATGGACTAAGTTGCGCACGATTATGTTCTATTCATATACACAGCTTCCAGATCTTTGAAGACTCATCATTATTGTATATTGTGGCTTCAATCCACCTTTGTAATATACGTGGTTTCATACCCGTATCATATGATGTACTCAAATATTGTAAAGGAGCTAGTGTTCTAGTAAATTGAACATAGCATCCTCAGATGTAACTTTGTATATGACATTACGATGTATTTGTTTCAGGTACTCTCTCTGCTCCATTGGATTTCTGAGTTCTCCAAAGATAAGGTTTATAATGTATTTCGTCCATCGTTTCCCTCTAACCTCACACATTAGGGGGCATCTGTTATCCACCTGAATGGCACCTCTCCGTCCGAGTGCCGACATCCCTCATGTTGGCACACAAAAGGAAATTTATGGATTGAGGGTTGCCCAAAACACTATAGATGGGCTTATTATGAACTACATTCATCATCCATCCAGCTGGTTCTTTTTACCCTTTAGCTATGTCAAGTCATGTAGGCGACTCTCTATATATGCAACTCACGTGTTATACGCGAGTATCGGTTGTTGCATCTCGCGTACATATGTATACGTGGGTTACCCTTAGAGCAACTCACGTGTCATACACGAGTTGCCAGTATTAATACCCGCGTATATGTCACTTTGACATTAAAAATAAAAACACGCGATTACTTGAGATTAGTTAAGCACTTAACCTTAATCTCCTTAACTGTCTCAACCTTCGAAACTGCCTTATTTCACCAAGTATAAATACAGGCCTTGGGGAGGGTGTTAATCACATACACTTAGAGAGCAAAGTTATGCTGGTGGAGTTTATTCAGAAGTCTTTGGAGCAGTGGAACTCAGAATCCTTTGGTTGCAGAGGAGTCCTTGTCTCAGGCGTTGGGTTGTAATCTAAACTCTTTCATTATTGTTAATAAAGAGAATCCTTCTTCCATATGTGTCTTGAATGTCTCTCATATATTGTGGTTTGATAAATACTTATGATTCAGCACTCTGTATATGATTTATCTAACCTGTTTATATATATGTATCATCTTGTATTTGGAGGATTGACTCTTGACAGGTGAAGGAGAAGCATCCTTGAAGGCTTTGGAGGAGAAGCAGAGCGGAAGAGGACAAGCTAGGATCAACCGTCGTGTATCGGGTGAGTCTTTTCTATCCTCCTATTTCCTTTACTACACTCTAGAGTCAATTGCCTACAAGTTTCATGAGTATGTTGGTAACCTCAGACCTTCGGTTATAAGGTGTTTATTCATGTACAACAGATGTCCAAAGGGACTACATCCAATACAACCTCATCTACAAAACCAGCAGGGATGAAAAAATTTAAGTTACATTGATGAGACACATTCAATTTGGACTTTTCACATACCCAACCCAACAGGTATGGCTTACTATGATGCTTCACCTCTAATCCCAAACCTCTAACTACCTGCTTAGAAATGAGATTCACCTGAGACCCACTATCAGTAAGTGTGTCTATTTTGGTATGTTTAGAGATCACTCATAAGTGAAATAATCTAGTCCTCTTTATTTCGTCATAGCTTATATCAAGATGAGAAGTAGAAGCAAGTAAACTACTATCAACAATAGCAGTTTTACCTTTCAAACCCATGGCTATCACCTTGGATTCATCTCCGGATTTAGATCCAAGATCATACTGAATTGTAGAAGTTGTCTTCTTCTTACCTCTTTGATATTGATCCCACTTCGGTTTCAGATCTGGATGTATCTTCCAACAATGTTCTTCATCATCCCCGTATTTTTGGCAATGCAAACATGGAATATTTGTATCCCCTTTCTTCATGGTATTGGTATGCTTACTCTTCCCTTTTTCCTTGTCGTCTTTGGATTGGCTGGATTCAACTGAAGAAAATTTATCATGAGCACTATTCCCTTTCAATTCAATGTGTGTCTAATGGATAAAAATGATTTTTTAACGCAACAATAAATTCATACCAGGAAGAAATAAATTTACCTTTTGTAAGGAGGTATTCCCACATCTGAAATTCCCACCATATGAGTGTGGTGCCTCCAAGAAAAAGAGTAGCCAACTGGATCTTTGCTTTATCATTTGCAAGCTTCTGAATCCTGCGATACACGTCAATCTTCCTGATCCAATGATTTAGCTTTTCTGCGTTAAGTTCACCATTATATGTAGGAAAATCAAACTTAATATCAAGTTTCAAATAAGGTCAATTGGATTTAGCTTTCTTAGGTTGTTTCTTTGGATTTAAAGAAGCAGTACTAGAGCTTTTAGAAGCAGAATAAGATGGAGAAGAAGGCTCAGAAGGGTCTTTTCCTTTTCCCAAAGCATTATCCTTTGCTTTCTCCTTCTTCATTTTCTTCTTTTCCAATATCTCTTGATAATATGCAAACAACTTTTCTACTTTGTCTTCCGTATGATAGAAAGATTTATGGAAGTCATTCTTATCTTCTTCTCAATATTCTTGATCCGTCATTTTATTTCTTCGATGTGCACGTCCAATATTGGGATTAAATACCTCAAGCACACATTTACCTCGCTTAAGCCTTGATCTAGTTAACGTTCACAAACTCACAATGCAATGGTTAAGTTGCTCTGATACCAAACTTGATTTGAAAATATTCAAGATCTTTTTAACCATTAAAAATTGCATGTGAAATTTGTATGTTAAAAACTCATAAACATGGTTTAAACTGAAATTTTAAATCCTTAAAACATGCACACATAAGCAAATAAAAAGACAAGTATGAAAACGAATAGATTGAAGGTAGAATATGATAACGAAGTTCTTCCCTCTTGGACTATGTCTCTGGGTCCAACTTCAATGATGACCGATCTTATTAGTCTTCAGCAAACGAGCAAAACAACTTACAAAAGCCTTCAAAGGAACTTTGGCATTATTCCATACAAAAAAAACCTTCACAAATTCTTCACATGCTTCTCCAATCTCCCATGCCACTCCAATGCCTTCCCAACAAAAATTACATAGCTTAAATAGCCCAAAAATCCATATCTCATTCCCAATTTGAATGACAATTACAAAATATTTAATCCCAAAGTTAAATGTGTAAAATCCATCTAAAAATGGATGAAAATATGAAAATATGGAAAATCTCCATAAAATAATACATTTTGGTTAAAACAAACGAAAATCTGAAATATGATAGATATAGGGTTTAAAAACCATATAGAAATATGGAAAGGGTTTTAAAAAAAGGCTAAAGGGAGCGTGCACCCATATAGTGGCCTAAAACCACCATAAACCAAATTTAAGATAATATAAATCCACATACTTACATAAAAGGTGCTCTTGTTGCGATGGTTGAAGTGCTTGGCATGTTGGGAGGGGGTCATGTGTTCAAACCAGCGGACCTCTTTTCCAAAATAAACATTAACCCAATATTAAATACCAGTTCTATCCATCAAGGTTAAGAACCAATGAGTAGAGGAGATGATTGGCAAAATATTAAATACTAGTTCTATCCATAAAGGTTAAGAACCAACAAGTAGCCATAAAGGTTAAGAACCAACGAGTAGAGGAGACGATTAGCGAAATATTAAATACCAGTTCTATCCATAAAGGTTAAGAACCAACGAGTAGAGGAGACAATTGGTGGAGGATGATGGAGGCGCAAGCATCATGGAGGTCATGGATTCTATCCTCCCCAACTCACAATTTTTTTGGAAAAACCTCCAATAAGAGGCGATCAAGGCTGCCACGTAGCAGGACCTGAGTGGTCCACTTGGAAACTGATCAATGGTCCACCTGTTAGCCACATCACCAATTCATTTCATCAGCCTCATCGATTTCTTTCCACGTGTCCCGCTATGGATCTTCCATGTCATCCACCTGCTGAATATATTTTTCAACTTTGCATGCCACGTGGCACCCTGTGGGTGTGCCACATGGCCCTTTTTTTGCCATTTTACCTGTTTTGCCGAAAATTCAGAACTGGCTAAATTTCACTTCCGGAATATGTTTTACACAAAATGAACATTACCGAAAATCTCTCTCCAAACTCTATGCAGCTGCAAGTTTCTATTTGCATTTTGAATATTTTAATTTTGATCGATCTCGGAGATCCTCCTAGATCATAAGGCGTTGTTTGTTTAACTTCCATCCTCTACTTTTTTTCTATGTGGGGTCTTATTGGGTTAAATTATTTACTATGAGCTACAATATGTTCATTCTCAGTTTTATTAATATTCCATTATCAAGTTTATTTATTTTCTCAAATAATAATTAATTTTTTAGTTAAGAAGAAACAAAACATACTATACTAGAGACTTCATCTTTTTTTAAATAAATAACTAAGAAAAATGCATAAAAAGATATGATTCTTTTCAAACATCTTCTAAATATTCAAAATCACATTTAATTTTTCATCTTTGACAAAGATAGCATAACTTTCATAATTAAATTTCATATAGGCAACATTTAACTTTTAATCAAGCAAACAAATTTAGAGCACTTAACAACACTTAATGTGCAAATGACGACACTTATCACAAATACAATTGTTTAACAAATACTAATATATTATCAATCCCAATGGATTAGCATCTTCTAATTACATGTAAATAATACTTAATTACCAAAATTACAATAATTAATTAGGGTAATTACGAAAGAGAGTCCACAAGACTAGTTAACTAGTTTTTCAATATAAGCAACTAGTCTTGCACAAAATCAACTTGTAAGCATTCCATTAAACCCAAAATAAATATTAAAGCCATTAACAACATATTTAAGCATGCACCTACTTCCAATTAAATTCTTATTTGACATCATTCCAATTACACATACGGTGATATTTTCCATCAATTCCAATGAAACTAGTTAATATTCACCGCAAGGAATTGAGTCTAAATAACTAAAACAAAATGTAGTGAATCCATAAATAAAGGATCACACTTGATAAGTATCCACCTACATCACAATAACATGTTATAAATAGAGCACATGGTTGTAGCATTCTGTTTTTTACGAAAAGAGAGATTTAAATCCACAACTAGTTATCAATTTTCATTGTAATGTACCTAGTTTCTAATTTAAACTTCCAAATTAAAAATAAAGAGAAATATATGAATACTGTATCTCATGGTAATATTACAAGGGTTCAGATACATTCATGTTGTTGTATCTTTCTTCCCATGTACAATCCATTAAATAACTCAGAAAACTAACTAATTCTACTCATCCAAATTGACTAGTAATTTTAGGAATTGCTAGAATAATTAAATCCACAGCTCATAGAATCATTCAAATAGAATTTCAACTCTATAAATATTTTTTATCAGTAATAAGATACTTATATCTCATTCAATTATTTATTCAAACACTTCATATGGAAATTCACAAATCTACTCAAAATAATTCCATTGAAGGAGCTAGAAATTAGAAATTGATTTAGAATTTTGGAAGACATTTCCCAAACAATTTCAAGAAGATTTACCCTCACATTATCACACACATTTAAAGTTTACTTATTAGAAATAAGAATAAAATTAACACTTAGGCATTTTTATAAACACTTCATGTGCCAAGTCCCCAAATTATGAGAAACAATCCAATCTAAGAACTAGTTTTCGAATAAAAAGTAGAAGAATCAAATAGAAGTGTCTTAAACCATTCCAAGGCCACTGAACCATAAAAATACACATTATATAATAAAAAGGGGAAGAAATATCAATTCTTTATAATAGGTTACAAATAATATTTTTCTCAAATCATTTGTGCACAAAATCCAAAAAATTACTTTCCAATCCCTTCACAAAATTTACTTGCATAAATAGATTGAATTCCATGTGAAATTTCTTTCACAAATAACTCATGTTTCATCAAAAATTTCATGTGAATCCATAAATAAATAATATCACATCCAAATAAATTAAATAAACATGAGATAAATCAATTATCTTTGCCAAATATGCAGCTGGAATCAACCATGCCATGTTCCACCCAACCGTAGACAATGCAAGCCAAAACTCACTTTGTAATGGTCACCCCCGATCCAGAACCATGATTCCACAAGTAAGAGAATACTCAACCATAAAGTATCTCAAGAAATCATTTCAACCAAAACTTAATGGAAAGTATGACCTTACTTCCACTCCAAGAAAATTCCAGTGGATCCAACACAACAGTCCAACCACAACCCAATGGCAAGTAGCACTTCCCATCCAGGGAAATTCCTATAGCTCCAAGACAAATACTAGTGGATCCAGAGTAACTCAGTTTGGGAACATGCTCAACAAGGATATAACACCAAGAGAAGAAAAATCAAAACCACTAGTGCCAAACAAAAGAACAAGAGAAAAATCATGAACCAACACACAAGAGTGACTAGCAAACACAAGCAAACTGAATTCCTTTATGAGCAATTTAAATTGGGAGAGAAAGCGATACAAGCATGGGAGTTACATTCCAAAAATAGAAAAAAAAAATTTACACACCAAGAGGCACACTAATCCAACTCATAAGGGCACACTAGGTGAGAGAGGAACTCTAGTGCTCAAATACAAATTTCTCTCAAGGTAAATAAAACTAAGGAGTAACATAACACTTGAGGGAACATAAATAAGAGGGTACACTAAGTACCTAATAAGGGTGCACAACATAAACATAAACTCAACACATATAAGTAAACACTTTCTCACACCCCCTTTCTCTTAATATCATGGTTCCTCATACTCTCTTTCAAGGCAGTGGTCATCAGGTTGTCTTTATTTTATTAATTATTTTGTAATTTAAATATCATAAAAATAATAATAATGTGCAAACAATAGTCAAGGCACCTTGTACTACTATGTCCAACACAACAACTATAATAATATGTCTAGGGGATAAACTAGAGGGTATTACACTATTGGGTGACTGCCCCTTAGTTGGAAAAGGGTTGTTGTAAGACAACTTGTTGGGGTTGTGGTGCGTTAGGATCCCGAGGGGGGTTTGCCGCTTTATTTTTCTTTGCTTCCACCAGATGTTGGAAGTCGAGGATGATTTACCAATGGTGAGTAGAGTGAACATGCTATCCACAGATCAAGCAAGAATAAGTTTCCCTTAGGTTATCATTTTTTCCTTATTTTGGGAGGTTAATAACCCCTGCATTCTAGATGCCCGGGTTCTGATTCTGGTTGAGAGGGGATTTTCCCACTTAATCCTGCTTATAGTTGGGCTTGTTCTTACATTCCTTATTCCCACTATTTTGAGGATTATAAGGGTTGGTGATGTTCAATTTCTCAAACTATTGATCCTATTGAGGGAAAGAATGTTTCACTAAACTAACCCTCATGTGGGGCATGGGGGTGGTTCACCAAGTGGACACAAAAACGTGTAATAAGGACTATATCCCTATAGTGGGATATATGTATTTTGTACTCCATATGATATGAATTTAGGAGTTGTTTCATTTGTGGTTGTTAAGAACCTGTGTCAACCCCCCTCTTTATTTTGTTGGTATAATTTGTCGGACGCATATGCTTGGTAAGCCGTCCAATTAGTATGGTGTATTATCCCACATTCATGGGGAGTAAGTAATAGTTGTGTTAATAGGTTTCATTATCCCACATTCATGTGGAGTAATAGTTGTTTAGATTAGACTCAGTATATAAGTATGTGTTGAGGCTATTGAAAGCACGGAAGAGTTATTTTGTATTGAGCTTGCTCAAAGGAGATTGCCCCCTCGAAGTGTCCTGCGATCAATAAAATATCTTTTGTGCTCCAATATTTTTGCATTCTCATTGTTTATTGCAGGAGGTTCTCCACAGTGGTGGAGGTATTGATACTTCTTAGATTGCATTAGGATAAGTGTGACTGTAGGGTCCATATTGTAGATGTCAAATGAAGGATTTGTAACAGTGGTAGGGGGTGCTGACACAAGAGGGATGGGTGGGTACTGCATTTCCATGGTGGGTGGCATAGAAGTAGGTTGAGGGGGAACCTTTCCTATTAGGAAATGGGCCCAATAATTCCATATGTTGAATGTGATGACCCTACATGGGGGGGAACCAAAGAGAAATTCTGAGGGGCATTGATTAGGATGGTGTATAGGTACTCGGATTGTGTATAAATGAGATAGAAATGTTGGGTCTTCAATATGACCTCTTCCTTAGCTTGCAACAATGAGTTTTCAACATATTTTTCTATTGCGGGTTGGATAGATTTTATAAACCAATCCAACAAGAACTGAGGTTGTAGGTTTATTTTTCACAATGTACACCACATATGCCACTCATGGACATGGTATTCTATGTGGGTAGATGTACTCTACCAAAACTCTATGATAATTTTGAGTCCTAGGTCATGGTGGATGGGAAGTTGAAAGTAAGTGAGGAATGTAGTGTCTACTATCCCAAAGGTGGTATGGGAAGCCCTAGGTAAACTCACATACAATTTTACATCAACTCTTGTAAGAGTTCATTGGAAGAGGCAAACACTCACTGATTCATTCACTATGTTGTTGGAAGAACACTACAATACCCTAGATGTTAAGCCCTGTACATATGTTATTATTTATTTTGTTATTGTGGAACAAGTTGTAAGGACTATGGACTTGGACATTATTTTTATTATTATTTAACAAATAACCAGCTTAACATGGAAAACTAACGATAAGGGGGGCCATGGATTCTACATGTGAGGGGGTTAGGGATTAGGAGTTATTGCTCTCCCTAACATTACTTATTGGACCCTATTTTTTATTATTTTGGTTTATGAAGGTACTATTACACCCTCTTTGATGTTTGGTGGGACCGTCTTGGAAAGTGTGCCCTCCTTGGCTATTCCAAGACTTATGTGATTCTCCCCATGATCCCATGCCCCCTCACTGGCTATTTTTAACTTGCACTCCTTGAAAAAATGTAACCCCCCTCTTGTTTCACCATTTTTCTATTATGGGAAAGGGAATCTCTAATTGTAACCTCTCTCTTATGAATTGAGCGACCCCCAATAAATTTGATTTACCTCTCTTGGGAATTCAAATGGCTATCGAAGGATTTGAATTGGCTCTCTTTTACTCTTCAACTTTCTCTCTCAGCTCTCTAGTGCATGGAATTCTCTCTTATCTGGGAAATATATGCTATCGGGTAGGACATGCAATGTATTGTAGGAATATTGAAGGCCTTAGAATGAGGTTTGAAGACCCTGCAATGGGAATTGAAGATTGATCTATTCTTACAAAAACTGAGTCCTTATCCCATTGATTGTCTCTCTCTAATATAGGTCATGAATCCTAGGTGAGGATGGTGATATCCTGAGGGTTTGTGTAGCAATGGGATTCATAACTCACTAGGTAGTGTAGATGGAAGGGAAAGTTGATATGGTGAAAGGAGTAGTTGTGGAATTCTCATGGGATTGAGAAGGGAACAACCATATGTTATGGTTCATATATTTCTAAGAATTCATGCATTGGGAGACACGTTCCATTATGTCCAAAAAATCATGTCCAGTAAGGAATACTTTTTGTTTCATTGAAAAATGTTTGTTTTACTAAGATACATTTGTTTTTGTGTGGCAGTGTTATCGATGTTGAGATGAGCACACCATACCTTTTGGTTTGAGAGTACCTATAACATGCATCTATGGCATCATATCAGGGGTGACTGTCATCTTTAAATATGCAAGAGCATGGAATGTCTATGTTCGGGTCGAACGTTGTCTTGCTGAAGCTAGTTACTTTTCATTAAGATGAGTATTTTGTTATATGTTTATTTACTACAATTTTTATATATATTTGTTCATGGATATGATTTTGTTGTTATTTACATGGATGCATGTGGAATCCATGAGATCTTTTCTATTTATTGTTTATGGATGTATATGACAACCTTCATATCTAGTTTTGTTTTATGTGAGGGGGTTAGGGATTAAGAGTTATTGCTCTCCCTAAAATTACTTATTGGACCCTATTTTTGATTATTTTGGTTTATGAAGGTACTATTACACCCTCTTTGATGTTTGGTGGGACCCTCTTGGAAAGTATGCCCTCCTTGGCTATTCCAAGACTTATGTGATTCTCCTCATGCTCCCATGCCCCCTCACCGGCTATTTTTAACTTGCACTCCTTGAAAAAATGTAAACCCCCTCTTGTTTCACCGTTTTTCTATTATGGGAAAGGGAATCTCTAATTGTAACCTCTCTCTCATGAATTGAGCGACCCCCAATAAATCTGAGTTACCTCTATTGGGAATTCAAATGGCTATAGAAGAATTTGAATGGGCTCTCTTTTACTCTTCTTCTTTCTCTCCGAGCTTTCTAGTGCATGGAATGCTCTCTTGTTTAGGAAATATATGCTCTTGGGTAGGACATGCAATGTATTGTAGGAATATTGAAGGCCTTAGAATGAGGTTTGAAGATCCTACAATGGGAATTGAAGATTGATCTATTCTTACAAAAAATGAGTCCTTATCCCATTGATTGTCTCTCTCTAATATAGGTCATGAATCCTGGGTGAGGATGGTGATATCCCAAGGGTTTGTGTATCAATGGGATTCATAACTCACTAGGTAGTGTAGATGGAAGGGAAAGTTGATATGGTGAAAGGAGTAGTTGTGGAATTCTCATGGGGTTGAGAAGGGCACAACCATATGTTATGGTTCATATATTTCTAAGAATTCATGCATTGGGAGACACGTTCCATTATGTCCAAAAAATCATGTCCAGTAAGGAATACATTTTGTTTCATTGAAAAATGTTTGTTTTACTAAGATACATTTGTTTTTGTGTGGCAGTGTTATCGATGTTGAGATGAGCACACCATACCTTTTGGTTTGAGAGTACCTATAATGTGCATCTACGGCATCATATCGGGGGTGATTGTCATCTTTAAATATGCAATAGCATGGATTGTCTATGTTCGGGTCGAACGTTGTCTTGTTGAAGCTAGTTACTTTTCATTAAGATGAGTATTTTGTTATATGTTTATTTACTGCAATTTTTATATATATTTGCTCATGGATATGATTTTGTTGTTGTTTACATGGATGCAGGTGGAATCCATGAGATCTGGTCTATTTATTGTTTATGGATGTATATGACAACCTTCATATCTGGTTTTGTTTATGTTAATATGTTTGTAGGTTGCAGTCAATAGATCTGAGTTTTAACACTAAATATGGTTGATTATGGCAGCCTGTAGATCTATTTTTTTATGTTATTTATGGTGGCTTGCAAATCTGATTATATTAAAGTTTAAATGGTTGTAGTATATCTACTATTTCATGTTTGAAATCACGTTAATGTATTTATGAAATATGCTTGCATTTATTGCATGCATTTACCTTGCATAACATGTGTATTGGGGAATGATCTGCATTTGTAATTGCACATTTCATTTTAAAAGGTTGAATGTTTGATTTTATGGATCTTTGGCATCCTAGCCTAGCCTTAGTTACCATTATTCCATTATGAATTCCCTTAATTCATCATTCCCCTTGGGTTTTCAGGTGTTCTTGGCCTTGGATTCGGGGCTAGGTACATCACAGAGTGGTATCAGAGCTATTTTTTCAACTCTACGACTGTTAGGAATTTTCTACATATTTGTAACAGTGTTATGTATTTGAAATCATAATGTATGTATTGTGAAATAGATGTGAATTTTTCTAACAATGTTTGATAATGAACACATTGCAGCCCTGAGTATCTCAATTAATGAATGAGCACGTAGTGTGGTTATTGAAATACAATTTCAACCCCAATCGAAGGAGTGAATATCGAAGACTCAATAAGTATAATGAAGAGGAAGGTACAACAACAATATCCTAGATATCATAAGTAATATATAGAGATCAGGGATTGATTTCAAAGAAGGACATATACCATATAATAATGAAGAGGACTTTGGAGGAAGAAAATGTTAGTGTTTGAGAAAAATATGAAAATACTTGAACTTTAAAATTTTTGATAAAAAAAATTCAGTGCATGTAGATATCATCAACAATTCAAACATGCAAATGAATAAAACCATAGGACACATGATGTACCTCGGGAAAACAATCCACAATCCAGAGGATGAAAAAAACCAGCAAACAATCTTTGAGTATGATAGATAATGGTAGAGAATGATTTTACAACACTTGCAGATTGCTTGATAGGAGATATCTAAGAAGCATTAGAGAATAAAGATCACTTTGAATACTGTCATAGCATTTCCAAGTGCATAAGACTCTATCAACAATCTTATTCAGTCATACAATGGAAGGTAGTGAATGGTTGCATGCCTTTTTTGTCACTTTGAACCCTATTCACACTATGTGCACACACCACACATTACCTATTTCTCCTTCTTGGACTTGGTGCCAAGTTGTCACCTCATACACTAAAACAAAATACCCTTTTGGCAGCGGTTTTTCTACCACCTTGCCCCACCCCCCCACCCCCCCAAAAAAAAAAAAAAAAGTTCATGGAATTAGACATTTGGGGGCGGTTGTTTTAAAACTGCCCCCAAAATTTAAATTCTCATTACTTTTGGGGTTTTTTTAGATACCCCCCCACCAAAGACATTTTCAAGGCGGGTTTTAAAAAATTATCCCTCTAAAGGTATCAAGAATTGAACTTTTGGTGATGGTTTGTAAAAATCAACCTCAAGGAGGTAAAATTCTCATGACGTTTAGGGGGGGCGTTAGAAAGGCTACTCCTAAATATATGTTTCAATGAGGTTTTTTGAAGGACCCCATAAAAATCAAAGAATTTTACTTTTGGAGGTGGTTTTTTAAATATTGTTGCAAAAACTTCAATTCTCATGACTTTGGTGGGGTAGGAGGGGGGGTTAGAAGGACCACCCCTAAATATATTTTCCAGGCATGTTCTCAATATCCATCCTCTCAAAGAATACTAAAATTTACTATTAATTATTGTATAATTGACCCCTAATTAACCTCATAATTGACTGCTAATTACCCCCAATTATCACTCATTGCACCAAAATGACCCCTACTTGACCACTATTTACCCCTAAATAATCCATGCTTACTAGTAATTAACCCTTGATAACCTCTAAATGATCCCTACTTTTTTCCAAGGAAAACCTCATGGAGAAACATATTGGATTTTTCCAAATATTCATAGATGGCATATTCCCTAGTAAATCCATCGATGTAGACTAGTGTGCCTCACACACAAGGATTTGAAATGGGCACATGCCACGATGAACCTAACTAAATGCCCAACATCATGGACACCGACTAGTTTAGCTAAGCCCTTGGGCTTAAATGGCCCCTACTAACCCATAATTGACCCATAGGTACCATTAATTGCCCCTAGTTAACCCATAATTGACCCCTAATTACCACTAATTAACTCGTAATTACCCTATAGTTCACCCATTATTAACTAGTAATTACCCCTAAATAATCCATGCTTTCCAATAATTAACCCTTTATAATCTCTAAATGACCCATACATTTTTCCAAGGAAAACCTCATGGAGAAACCTAATGGATATTTCCAAACATTCATAGATGACATATTCCCTAGTAAACCCATCGATGTAGACTAGTGTGCTTCACACACAAGGATTCAAAATGGGCACATGTCTCCATGAACATAACTAAATTCCAAACACATGGATAACCACTAGTTTAGCTAAGATCTTGGGCTTAAATTCCCCCTACTTACCTATAATTGATCCATACGTACCATTAATTTCCCCTAGTTAACCCATAATTGACCCCTAATTACCACTAATTAACCCCTGATTATCCCATAATTGACCCCTTATTAACCCCTAATTGCCACGTCTCATTAGCTAATAATTACCCCTAAATGACCCTTAAATACCCATAATTATCACTAACAAACCCCTAATTATCCCTCATTTACCCATGATTACCCATAAATGACCCTTAACTTTACGTAGGGCCTGAGTCCATCACATAGGCCTTATAGAGGGAATTTTTGGCTTATGAGTGGGATATGGTGGCAATTTTGGGATGTATAACGCCATAAATAATTTTTTACAACCAAGCCATGGTTTGAGATTAACTTCTAGGGCCTAAGTTCATATAGTTTCCTCTAGGTCTCACGGGTCATGTGTAGCACCTCAAACGACCACACATGCCATACAAAGGAAATATCTGGCATATGAGTGAAATATGATGTCCATCATTTTGATATTTAACATACCAAGGTTGTTTCTTGATGCCCATGCATGGTCTAGGGATAAAAGGAAAGACACTAGGCCATAATATATATATCTCTAGGGCTCACATGCCATGTTTTGTAACTCAAGGAATCACACATTCCCATAATACATAATCTTTGGCCTCCAAGTTTGATATTGTAGTGATTTCAAAGTTTAAAAAACTTGGTATGTTTCTTGGGCATAAGGGCATAGTTTGGTGCAAAAACCTAGGTTCTAAGTCCATGGAATCTATCTCTAAGTGTTACATGCCATGTGTGGGGCCTTATGCCACAATATAGGCCATGCATATGAAAAATTTTGAATGTGATTAAGATTCCAAGATTCAAAAGCTTGATTTTAAATTGATTGTATGAACCTCTCTCGACAACAAAAAGCATATGGAGGGGGCCTCACATGTATTTGCAGTAGAGGAAGCTTATTTGACTAGGGATCAAAATATCCGACCAACTCATCTCTCCTTTAGTAGCATCTAGCCTTGGTCAAATATGGATCATATTTAGGACTTCCACTACTCTCCAAGGGTGTAGCATATCCTTACATTTTGGTCTTGTGATGCCTTTGAAATTATCTAAGTCATAAGTAGAGAAACCACTGCTTTGAGTTTTTCGTTTCCTATATT
The DNA here is from genome assembly GCA_001517045.1 of Pseudotsuga menziesii. Classification (NCBI taxonomy): domain Eukaryota; kingdom Viridiplantae; phylum Streptophyta; class Pinopsida; order Pinales; family Pinaceae; genus Pseudotsuga; species Pseudotsuga menziesii. The sequence goes on along the minus strand of LPNX010068343.1, from coordinate 192,039 downwards.
TATTCGCAACAATATTTTATAAGATCAACAATCAAATCTTCGATCTAAGTAAGTAGTCTTAAAGGTTATAATCGTAGAAAAATAGTGTTTGCAATATTTTATCTTCATAATCTAAATATAAATTTTTTTTGTAAAATTATTGAAATAGAATTGGCACTAATCTAGTGAAATTCAGATTGAAATAGAATTGGTGCATCTATTATGTGCATGAGTTTGGTGTGTCACTTTTGTATGTGAGTTAGGTGAATCTATTATGTGCTTGAGTTTAGTTTGTGTATTTGGTGATCTTAATTATTATCATCTTCATTGTGATGTGAAATGTCCTCACCTTTTTTATTCACATATTGGAGTTAATTGTTGGTGGCTAATCCTTCATTCCCATTTTATGAGTGTAATAAAACTCCCATAGTACCACTATGCACCATTTAGAAGGTGTAGGGGTGCCTATTTCCTTCTTGTATACATGGTTTCATTGAGTGACCACTTTTTACTTGCCTATATCATCTTAGATTTCTCTAGGATGTAGTGGAAAGGGAACAAATGGGAAATGTGTTTTTAGGGGTGGTTTTATAATAACCACTCTTAAAAATACTGTTCAAGCCATTATACTTGTATTATTATTTTCCTTGTGTATAATTCCAAAAACCATTATACTTTGGTGGCATTTTTTTTCATTGGTTGATGGACATTTCCTAATCACTATGAAGATGTGCATGTGATTTAGCTTCATGGATAATATTTATTTTCTAAGGAAAGCCTAATGCAAAACCCTTTGAATACTTCCTCATGATCCATGGTTGGTAAATTTGGTAAACCGACAGCCCTGATGATAGAGCCTAATCATAAGGGAATCATGAGCTTTGAAATCGTGACCTTCCCAACTTTGAGGGAATTAATATCTCATGTTTGGCTCATGACAACTTGAGCTAACTCTCGAGGATAGATTCATGGCTAACATGTGCATGTGCTTTAACATTATGGCCAATGACTTGTGTTGTCGTATTTGATGTAAATATGTAACAAAGATTCATAGTGTGGATCTCAAGCCAACTCCCCACTAGTGAAATAGTTTGGCTTATAAGAAGGAAAGCAAGTTTTTTCATTCATGTTCTTGAAAGGCATGTGAAACCGTGAAGATTTTGTAATAGTTAATTAAAAGTGAGATAAAACCCAAAGTTCACTATGCAAGGAAACCTAAATTGAAGGAGATATGATTTCCACATGTGATGGAGTTATCCTTGGTGGGGGATTCCCAATGGAGGGGATTATTGTTCACTAGAACAAAATATAAAGGGGGGGAGAGAGGAGAGACCACAAGGAGGGTACAACCTTGTGGATACCAACATTTTTAGACTAGGGAGACTACCTTGAATATGGCCTGTAGTGTGAGATTGAACCTTTGTCCTTGTGATGACATAGCATCAATTAGGGATGTCATCTACATTGAGAGATTATTGATTGCAAGCTTGCCTAAGGTTGGGTGGTGTGTGCCTCTCCCACATTGATTTTGGGATAGATTTCATTAAAAAGATAAGTTCCCTAGAACTTAATTGAATTATGTATATTGATAAGTGCTCTTGAGAAGATAATCAAACCACCACACACACTTGAAGTCAGGATTGTGGCTAAAGGGTCTTGACGACCATTCCATGGTATAAGGAAAAAGCTAGGATCTTATTCCATAACATTTTAGTATGGATCTCATGGTCCATGTGTGGGGTCTCAAATCACCAGATTGTCCCTCTATAGGGAATCTTTGACCTACAAGTAGGATATGGTGCTCATTTTGAAGTTCAGAATACTAGATATGGTTCCCAGTGCTTTTGATGTGGTTCAATTCCTGCAAAATATAGGGTATTGTACCATAATATTTGTCTATGGGGCTCATGATACATCCTTGTGTCCCTTGGGCACCACAGAGGTCCTTCAGAGGGAATATTTGTCATGTTATCAAGATATGATGGTCTTTTGGAGTTTGGCACATTGAGGATGGTTATCGATACCAATCCATCATATATTAATCCTTAAAATGATGCACATATCTCTTTCTTAGGTAAATATTCAGGGCCCGTGTGGTGGTCAAATGCTCTACCCATGAGTCATAATTAATAGTTTATACTAATTGAGGATTTGTGGAGAGTTAGTTAGGAAAATTTCTCCAAAATTTTAGATATCATCATTTTTTATTTCAAGCCATATGTTGACTCCATATACTATGTTATTTTCACACAATTAGCAAATAAAGATCAGGACCAACATGTACAATCTCTTGGATGGGTTTGGGTGTTTTAGCATTTTGTAAGAAGTTTTAGGGAAATCTATCTATGTGTGTACTTATATTAGTTAAACATATGGAAAATTAGTTAACATGCCTTATATAAGTGTAGGCACTCAATGTTATCACTAGATCTCCTCTTCAGGTTGATTTGTTATATTTTGTATTGAAGCATATTTTGATTAAAAACTCACAACGCTTTTGTGAAATCCCAATTGGGAAGGTTTTAATTGGGTCTAGTGGTTTAATCAATTCATAGAGCTCCCATTACTTAAGACCAATATATGATTGCTTCAACACTGGAGTTTTGTTGTACAAAATCATCATAGAAATGTTGGTATTGAAGTAAGTTACAAGGTTTTTACACAAGATATTTTTCAATTCGTGAGTTCATTATTATAGGGAAATCACAAATGCACATCCACTATGAAAATGCTAAGGGAATTTTGAGAAAATGGTGTAAATCAAGAGATTTCATTCACCAATACATGTTGTCTTAGCACTATCTTTCAATTATCGATAGAACATTTTCTTTCAATTTAGAGACTAGATACTATGTCAAACCTTGTCTCATTGAAAATATTACTCGCAACCATTTGAAAAGCATTACTCATAAACTCTAATTATGAACAAACAAGATGTAATTAGAACAAAAGGATTATGTCACCTTTGTATCATGAGGAAGATAAGTAATTTTTCTTTCTATCCTGTGGCAAACATTGTAAGTTTGATGTAATTAGAACAAAAGGATTGTATCATGAGGAAGTGAATTCATTTTTCTTTATATCTTGTGGAAAAAATTGTAAGTTTGTCTTGATATTTTAAAGACCTAAAATAGTTTGGTTCCGAAAGGAACATTAATGTTTTACGAACTAGTTTCTCTATACCTACATCCCTTGTCACCTAGGAATAGATACTTTATGATGAATGGTTATTTAAATTAGATATAGACTTTGAGTTACATAATTTTTGGACGTTGCAATTTTGAAACAACAAATGGATCTTATTTCTAAAATAAGTATGAGGTAATTAGGAAATTTAGATGCGTAGATATCTTTACAAACATATAATTTATAGTGTGTTTCTACACAATGGAATCAAGGGTATTTAGACATTAGGACTTCTCTTTAGATATATTATTGGATACTTGTTTGTAAGAGTTCTTATCACATATTTAGGTAATTGGGCTCATTTTCAATGCATTTATAAGAATATTATATCGAAATTATCATACAATGATTAACATAAAGGGATGGAAGTTTTGAATGTGTTTGTCCATATAAAAGGTAGACGGTACACTCATATATAATCACTAAACATTTTGGAGGATTGTGTTTTTTGCACATTACAACTACCATCAACAACAATTCATAACCATTGAAATAAAGAGTTTGAGATGAATAATACCAACAACAATTGAAATATTTGAACTACCCATTTTGATCCAACCTCCATTTATATTCCTCCTATTCTTAACACTATAAGTACCCTTTCACATTCCATGCCCAAGTTTATAAGCAACCTCCTCTCATTTCCACACCTACTGTGTCACCTAACCACATGCAGAATAATGACAATCATCAATAATTGATTGGGGACCTTATCATTGTGATACAATACGATAAAAAGGATGCCCCATTCTACTCCTTTTTTTTTGCGAATCCCAATGGCACATATGTTTGCAATTTCGTTTGGGTGGAACCAATTTATATATTGAATGACATAGATCATACCACATATTCTTCACTCATTTGATGTATGCGGTTTACCTACATTGGGAACTCTTTAGAAAGTTGTGTATTTGATGCACTAACTAATTCCATGCTTCTAGTCTAGGATGCACCATTGTAGAGAGGAAGTATTTTTACGCCGTAAGGCGTTTAACAAATGGGAGTTGACTCCCATCAGTTAATGCGTTTTTTTTTCCTAGCCGTAGATTTTTTTCGTCCGACGATTGGAGTAATCACCATCATTGATCAGTTACCAACATACCTGCAACTGCACATGTCCCTTAGTCAGTGTACTGGACTGTCCAGCTTTACAATTTTGATTCAATGAATGACAGTAGCAGAGAGCCTGTGAAGAAATCCCTGCCCACCATCATGCATCTTCTTGCTACGTCCATTGATGAGAATGAGAGGAAGAAATAGTCCATCCGACGGCTTATTCGAAGAACTGGGCCTTTCAAATGGCAGAGAGGCCGAAGAAAAACAACGGAGGAGAAGGGGCCGAGGTTGAATACTATACCTAACGATCACTGCGGGGAGTCTGAGAGCAGTACTGAAGAAATCGATTTTGATGAATTTTCGGATGCTCTGTCCCACACACACACGGAGGCTTGTAGTTTGAGTATGGTTAGCCATATAAACAGTGTAGACGATGACCAGGGATCTGTACACGCCGAATCTCGTAGAAGTTTCATCATGGATCACTTCCTTCCTGCTGCCAAGGCCATGGCGGCTTCGGAATCATCAGCCCAACGAACGCAGGCGGCGAAGGAGTGACGTGTTTCAATGGGCAGGGCTGGTAGTCGATCTGCTGGGCCTCTGCCACGCCAGTCAAGACCATATGTTCTTGCGAACCCGAGCTCGGCTCTGCACGAGACGGATGATGATGAAGACGATGATCGACTGCCCTTCAAGATGGCCTGTGGAAGCTTCTTCGCCTGGCATTTAAAGAACGCTTTTGGTCATGTTGTTTATCCTCCAGTCTGTGCTCGGAAGAAGACTATTGATAGGCGCAGTCTATATGAGGACGAAGAAGATAAGGACAGCTCCAGCGGGACAGATATTATTGATGAGGTAATTCTTCTTTGTTGCTCACTGTCACTTATACTAAGCCCTAAGCCCAAATCACAGATCTACTTAACTGAAAAAGAAGATCAAAACACAATTTCAATGGGGTTTTTTCCTGCAATGTGCTTGGATGGTGGGTTTTTTCCTGCCATCTACACAAAATCGAATTGATGAGAAAACTGCAAATCACCTCACAGTAAGCGTATTCATGGTCGAGTGGGTTTTTTCATGCCATCTGGGCGGCATGCAAGATGGGCATGGAAGATGGGCGACACACGTCGAAGGGCACTCCACGGTTGCAGATGGGCGAATATATTCTTTGGCTCTTGGTCACATCAAAGGTATGCATGCTTTTTGTGGTAGAGCTCGGCTCTACGTGAGACGGATGATGATGAAGACGATGATCGGATGCCCTTCAAGATGGCCTGTGGAAGCTTCTTCGCCTGGCATTTAAAGAACGCTTTTGGTCATGTTGTTTATCCTCCAGTCTGTGCTCGGAAGAAGACTACTGATAGGCGCAGTCTGTATGAGGATGAAGAAGACGAGGACAACTTCAGCGGGACGGATATTATTGATGAGGTAATTCTGCTTTGTTGCTCACTGTCACTTATACTAAGCCCTAAGCCCAAATCACAGATCTACTTAACTGAAAAAGAAGATCAAAACACAATTTCAATGGGGTTTTTTCCTGCAATGTGCTTGGATGGTGCGTTTTTTCCTGCCATTTGCACAAAATCGAATTGATGAGAAAACTGCAAATCACCTCACGGTAAGCGTATTCATGGTTGAGTGGGTTTTTTCATGCCATCTGGGCAGCATGCAAGATGGGCATGGAAGATGGGCGACACACGTCGAAGGGCACTCCACAGTTGCAGATGGGCGAATATATTCTTTGGATCTTGGTCACATCAAAGGTATGCGTGCTTTTTGTGGTATTTTATTAGCAACTTTGGTTCTCCTAACGTAGCAGTGGTTGCTGAATGATTGAAACGGATGGGTCTCTTGCTTCTGGTGGATGGCACTCTCCGCATATTCTTGTAGTGTTTTAGTGCACTGACGCCTATGGAACCTATGTGCCTGAGCTGTCAATGCTATCACACTGCCTTGCATATCAACTGGATTGAGGAACTACTTACTGCCTTAACTTCAGAGATGAAATGGGAGTTAGCATTTAGAACATACGTATTTACCTTTTGAAGCCTATTACCATTGTGCAACAGCAACCAATAGTTTTGGATCCTTGGAACCGGCTTGGATGATTTCAAAACTACAACAGCCAGACTTCAAAGATCTGGAGTGCTTGGGTGCATGGGATGGGCACTTCTTACAGCTTTACTAGCGCACATAATATTACCATTTACAATAAAGCCAATAGAGATAGAAAGAACGCGGAAGTGAATAGTATTTTTTATTACTATATAACTATGAGCTAATAAAGATAATTGATAATAGGAGATATATAGTGTTTATTTGAAATAGAACCAACTAGGCTAACTAAATAGTGTATGCAAAAGGATAGTGCCATAGGAAACAAATAAAAAAAAGAAAGCTAATAGAGCATTATAACGAATATAATAATAAAGAAAGAAAGAGCTAAAGGGAATGGTTTATTTGGAGGAGCTAGAGTGGGTAAAACAATACTCATTATGGAGTTGATCAATAACATTACAAAGGCTCATGGAGAGGTATCTGTATTTGGAGGAGTAGGAGAACGTACCCGTGAAAGGAATGATCTTTACATGGAAATGAAATAATCGGGAGTAATTAATGAACAAAGCATCTCAGAATCAAAAGTGGCTTTGGTCTATGGTCAGATGAATGAACCACCAGGAGCTCGTATGAGAGTCGGTTTAACTGCTCTAACCATGGCCGAATATTTCCGAGATGTCAATGAGCAAGACGTACTATTATTTATTGATAACATCTTCTATTGCTTCAGTCAGAGCTAATTATTGATAACATCTTCTATTGCTTCAGTCAGAGCTAATTTCTTGTAAGTGGGAAGACTGGAAATAATTCTATTGCTTCAGTTCAGGTGTAAATGATAATATGCAGTCAATTCTATTGCTTCAATAAGAGCTAATTTCTTGTAAGTGGGAAGACTGGAAATAATTCTATTGCTTCAGTTTAGGTGTAAACATCTAGCTTTTCCTAAATTTAGCGGGACTAAGCTCAGGCGCTTTAAAAATATAGTATTGCTCTTTCCTGCAGTCGGCAAAACAGTGTTTTCTACTTTCTCAGTACAGTATGCTTTTCAAATATAGGACTGTTCTTTACTAGACTCACAAAAAATAACAATCCATTCTCATTTGGATGAGCCAAGAATACTTTTCATGATTACTTTTGAAATGTCGATAATGTAATGGCCATTTATGTGAAGAATATAATGTCTTGTTGTATATGTCGACATCTCCTTGCTTAGCTTGCAACACGGCGTTCTTTTATTGCACCCCTAGGTACAATTGCTAGTTTATTTTATTTTATTTTATTTTATTTTGTTATCAAGAAGGTTCAACTCCTTATGGCCACTTCTCCACTTCCTACTATGCAATGTTTCATTTAAACCTCCTTTACATCAAGAATTTTTTTGCATCCAACCTTCATTTAGTGCAATCCTTCATGAGTGTTGACACCTTCCATCATTAGAGGTAAATTTTGGATTGGAGGTAGCACCCACAATTTTGCCTTCTATTCCACCTCATCAATATGTGTAGGCAAGACTCCAACTATAAATGGGTGTTTTCTTGGAAAATAAGTGAAATCCTATTCTTTCGTGGTCAACATTTTTATATTGATTGGCTCTCTTAATTTTTGGTGGACACACTACTACACATTGTGTCGAAATTCGACGAAATATTACAACTAGCAGGATAAAATCCATTTTCGGTCTAATTTTACTTAAAATTTATGAAAAACATTTTTTTCTTTGGGTGGCCTATGTTTGTTGTACTTACGATCATAATGTTGGATCATTGTAAGAAAAATGAACATTTGTCGTTCTTACGATGATAACTTTACTTGTGTGGAATTGATGGTATTACCATTTAGGAGGTCACAACAATCCTTGACTTTCTAATAGTGATTTGGTTTTCTCAAGAGTAGCTGTTGGTTATATTCAAGGAATAAATATTCCAAAAAACTCATTCCTTGCTCACCTAGCTAGAAATGATCCATTATTGTCTTTCATATATATAACCAATATGATTTTGGGCACCATGATAACTTGCTCATAGAGCTCTTTAAAGGCTAGGCATAGTCGAATGATTGCCATACATTAAATACTTTTTCCAAACATATAACGTCCATATATTGGCTAATACCCCTTCTGTTGACCGAGTTTTCGCCACCTGCTAACGGTTTACTTATTATCTCGGCGGTCACATGGGCCCACCACCATGTTTTCCTTATTCCCTTCCCTTTCCTTTAGTTGAATCCATTTTTCTTTTTATTCCTCCTCCTTCCTAGATCCCCAACTTCCACAGTCAGATGGATGGAAGAGCACAACCAACTGTTACAACACTCAAAATTGTCAAGAATTTACTAGAAAAAGGAACAACCGGTTTGAAGTTCGAATTAGGTGAAATTCATCAGGTCTCTGGATGAAACAGGCAAAGCAATATTAAGTTTTATAGTATTTTTAGCTTCTCCTGCGGCTGGAACAATTTGGACGTGGGAGTGGTTCACAAGGTTTGCAAAAGATCGATAGTCGAATTCCCTGGCGAGTAATCATGTTTCAAGATTGGACATCTAAGCGCATGTACAAGTTCTTCCTGAATAGTTTCTTGCAAAATTTATACAGGGGAGCTCGATTTGGAAGACCTCGAGGTGCAAATGGGGGCAAGAAATGTGCAAATAAATGGTCTTACATTAAATACCGATTATCTCAACGAATAGGTGCAGTTCTGTTTAAAATCTAGTTTCAATTTTGTTATTTTTCATAGGGAACAATTCAATTTTCTGTTGGATTTGCACAACTTGTTATAGCGGTTTTTATGTGGGCAAACTGAATTATTTGGATGTGATTTTACTGAAACATAGTTTAGCGTAGGGTTTGTGAAGCTCGTTTGTGTAAGTGAAGTAATTTTTTCCTCAAATTTTTGGCAATGATTTTGTAATTTCCATGTAGAGACGTGAATCGTATGTCGAAATTGTTTGTAAACTAGTGGAATTTAAGGTTTTGGCAAATTGGATTAATTCAGGGCAGGATTCCCCAACTTTTTATGATCGTATTTGGTTTAACTTGAATCATACGCTGGAATTGTTAATGAAGTTTAACTAAACTTTTTGTTAGAGTTATTAATAGTTTAAACAAGGAATTTTGGAAGCATGTTCATGTAATGAAGTGAAAATTTTGTATAGGGACAAATTTTGGCATCTCATTATCTTAGTTTAGATTTGGTAAATGCCAGTAAATTTAGGATTTGGGGACCTTGATTTTTCATAGTTATCCCCTGAATGAAAGTGTAATTTCCTTAGGTTTTGCTTAGCATAGCTACGGTTTTGATAGTTTACTTTTGGTGGACGTGAGTTGTGTATTGGAGTTGTTTCTAAAACTTAGCTTAATGTAGGGCTTGTGACACTTGCTTCTTCATGGGAAATATTAGTGAATGGGAGGGTTAGGAGTGTTTTTAAGAGCTGGGTTTTGGTAGCTGGTTATGATAGATTTCTCGACCAATATGAACTGAAAGCTGGAATGTAGTATTGATAGTTCTATGAAATAGTTGAACCCAACAATATCAAATAGCTCAAATTGAAAGTAGTAATAACACTCATATAATACCGATCTTCTCTTATGTCTTTATATTCTCAAATATCTATAAAACATCTAGTTTGAGAACTCCAACCTGTGTTTCCTAATGACCACATTCACTGACAAGTTAGAGGTATCTTGTTTAAAAAAATGTGTATTATATACTTGTGAGTAAATATGTGAATCAATTTTTAAATATTTTGTTCAGATGGCCAACTCATCCCAAGCATCCTTGTTGCATTTCTGTTGCTATTTTTTGTTTGTTTGTAAAAATATGTATAATTATATACTATATGTGAGAATATTCAATACTTATTAAAGATGCTTGATCTTTTCCAGTTTGGTGTGACACTAGTGATTATCAAAGAAGGATTTATTGGCAGCATATCAATCAAATTACCTTGGAAATCACTGGAAGCTGAAAAGTGTGAGATTAATGTGGAGGAGCTTGATCTTGATCTTGTTCTTGTTCCACAAACAGAGGCCAAAAAATCTAGTAATTCGGAAGAATGTTCTACTTTAGAAGCATATTCCAACACAACACCTTCTCGGTTGAATTCAAAACATGTAGAGGGATACGGGGTCCATGAAAATGAGGGTTACACCTACCTTGGTGTTCAATATGACATTACACCTACCTACCTTCAAAATGCTCTCAAAGTGTTCATAATTATCCATTTGATGCTCAGACTTGATTTTAGGGTTGTTTATGCCCATAGGATTGTCCAACATAGCTCATAGTGTCCTCAGAACTGAAAATGAAAGGGCTCACTGCTATCACACAGTTAATTTAGGAAATAACAACTCCCCAAAGTTCTCTTATCTTTCTCTAGCATGTCCAAGCCTATGGATCAGTTTTATTGAATAGAAAACCATCTTGTTGAGAACTAGCCTCTGGTCAAAATGAGGGTATTACATAAACCATTTTAGGGATAGGGAGTGGGAATTGGATATATATATATATATATATATATATATATATATATATATTTCAAGTGGTACACGGTACACGACACCAGATATTGGTGCTTGCTAGATCCACAAAAAAATCCTGTGATATTCCGTGAGGAATGTGGGAAGCTCAGTTATTATCACTACAAAGGTGGCTCAACAAGAACATCAAATATGCACATTCAAGAGCTCAACATGTCTACTACAAGAATTGAACATAGGTGAGGAAAGTAATACTAATTCCTCCCCACCATGCAAGTTACGTCCAAATTTTATCCTATGTAAATCCAAAAAAAATTCAACAAAAATTAAAATTCCATCTAAAATCCGGAAGGGTTTTGGCCTATTTAAAAAAAAATCACATTGGAATATATGCAACATTGTCTCTTTAGCATCTAGCTAAATATACAATGTGAAAAACATCTAGCCAAATCCCAGCGTGGCTTCCCAAGATAGGACAATTTGAGTACCCCTTAGAGTGCATCTTCTAAACACTCGAAATGACTTCAAAAGTTGGAACAAGCCTATTTTTCTCTAGTACCGTGAGCTGATGTGATTACAACTTCGAATCTCATCCATGGAGGACTAGGACTACAATGACTTTGACGGAGGAGATGTAGGGTAAGAGGCCCCTTCTTCACCTTTCACTTATGCCAAATTAGATGAGCATGTACACATTACTTTTTCACACCGATAATTCTTTTGCATACATGCCTAAGGGTTTCGGGGGATTTCTTTCTTTCTTATAGAAGGTTTTATATAAACTAATTCGCTCATAGAAGGGCCAGCGAGGGTTTCTGAAACTTCTACAAGGGAGGGTTTTTTATGGGTCTCTAAGCTCTTTTGGAACAGAGGGTGTTACCGAGTTTCGAGGGTTTATCGAGCTTAATTTTGTGTACATTGATTCATTACACCTCTGGATTTGATGAATTTATGGTTTTCAAATGCTTGCAGGTACGAAGAGGAGCCTCCCAAACCTGAAATCGAGTCGAGGTATGGTGTTGTCCATTTTTCTTCTGTCTCGGTCCAAACAAAAATTGGGAAAACTCTTTTATGCTAGAGTTGAATTCATACTCAAAATGATGTGAGCTCTTGGGATTTCATAATTTATTTCTTCAACCGGAAGAGTTAAGGGAAAAGGTCGGTGAACATGAATAAGTTCAAATTGATACACTTGGAGGGGTTGATAAAGAACCCGCAGGACAGGAACAACCAAGCGATAAGCCTAGAAAAACCTCGAAGTTCATGACGAAGTATGAGCGTGCTAGAATATCAGGCACTCGAGAATTGCAAATCAGGTATTTGTCAATGAGTTATTTAGGCCAGTTAACATAGAATTTGATGTCTTTTAACACAAACTCAACTTCTTATATTAGTAACTGCGGATTTTTCCTATTGATGATTGTGTTTGCAAGAGACTTGACTAGGAGACCATCTCATTCCCTTGATTTACATTAATACATTACTAATAAGTTTTATACGTATAATATACATGTTGGGAGAAGTGACATCGGTTCATGTTCTTATGGCCAGAAACCTCTAGGTCTTTTTCTTGCTTAGTTTCTTGTTTTTGGTGAAGTATCAAAAAATAGGATCAAATACAAGTCAAAATTAAATTAGAGAACTCTATTTCCGGAAATCTCAGGCTACATTCTAGTTCAAGCATAATAAATTTTGGCCATCAACTTGAATTTTGCTTATGGCAGCACGAATGACCTGTCACGGTCGAACTTGAAGGCGAGACTGATCCATTGGAGGTACATTCATTTTTGACAGCCTTCTTTTATTCCTTTCTTTTTTTCACTTTGAATAAATTTGTAGTCATGCGCTGGATTTCTTTTTTGTTAATTGCACATTGAGTTTATTGCAGCATTTGGTAGGAATTAAAATTATTATTTATTTGTCTTTTTCCAATTTTCAGATGCAATAGTGTTTTAAAAGCATTTGTAAACATCTTGCCTTTTTTTGGGTGATTGAAGATTGCAATGAAAGAACTCAGAGAGCGAAAGATTCCCTTTACGATAGGCGTCGTTATTTGCCTGATAACAGGTGAGATGTATATTTATTTAGTTGCATGGGATTGTAATGTTCCAAGAATATCATCGAGATTTGTATACTTCCATTCAACATTTGTGAGGCCGAATTAAAAACTCAGATCAATAATATAATATGGAATTTCAACAAATATAAATCATTAGAAATAACATTGTCTACGGCAAATTCATTTGTTACGCATGTATACAGTCAACCGTTCCAGTCATATGATTTGCTGATTACATTGAGTATTGACTGGCGACACAGCAGAAACACAATTAGCAACTTAGCATACGCAGGAAATCATTTGCCATGAAGAGTATTCCAGTTCTCTATTCGTTCTGACATCTTTTTGATGCCCAGAAGCCACATATCTAGACATGGTTGGCATAGTCGATGCTTGCTTTTAATAACATAGATAAAGTTAAGCCCTCTGCATCCCACATTGGTGGTTGAAGCTACCTTAAACATGCACATAAACATCTTCTAGACATCCAGATCATAACCTGAACATATGACAAATTCCAAACTTGTATTTCCCAGTTAAGTAGAAAAACACATATTTCTCAAACACGTTAGATCCACAAACATTAGTTGTCAGCATATAAACGGTAACAACCAAATTAATTTTCTATTTAGTGGATGCACCTGGGAAATAGTACCATAGGAGTTATTTTTTCCCATTTCATTACTGTTTTGTGTATTAGTGCTTATGTTATGTGCGATCTATGTAACATTATGTTACGAGGGAGATGATACTGTGGGAACTTTTCGAGCCTTAATCAGTAGCCTAACCTCTAAAATTACTGTTTTGTGTATTAGTTCTTATGTTATGTGCGATCTATGTAACATTATGTTACGAGGGAGATGATGATGATACTGTGGGAACTTTTCGAGCCTTAATCAGTAGCCTAACCTCTAAAATTACTGTTTTGTGTATTAGTTCTTATGTTATGTGCGATCTATGTAACATTATGTTACGAGGGAGATGATACTGTGGGAACTTTTCGAGCCTTAATCAGTAGCCTAACCTCTAAAACTGGGCAATTTTCAGACGAATAACAACAATGATGGGGCCTAAACTTAGGAAACAAGCATCATCTCTCAAATCTAAGGCAAGTTCTGAGCAATCTGGTTCAATTTGGACAATTCTGAGTGGTAGGATAACAGTAAATGATCATTTTGGGGGCATTTAGACCTCCATATAGTATTAAACATCCAAAAAAAGGAAAACCTAGGAACTCTTGTAGCAGTTCTGAGCATTGTGCAGTCAACACGACCATTGTAATTGCATTCGATAAATCATTCTAAATAGTCAACAACTAGCTACAACAAATTATATCAGATCTGTCAGATCTGGGCAGTTTCTTGGAGTAACAAGAGTCATAAAAAACTTGGAAAAACCTATCCTCAGCCCTGGCTTTATCTCAGCATACCTCATTCAACTCTGTCTCAGCACTATGAAGGATACCACATACCATATAGGGATGTTTGAGTGTCAAAAGGCATGCCATACTGGAGGCGTCAAACCTAAAGGAGGATTGTCCTGTAGAAGCGAATTGGAGGGATAGATTGCAGTATTCACCATTTCAGAATAGTCAAAGAAGTCAAAACTTATGCATTTGCGGTTCTATAAGACTAGAAACCCAGTGATTCCTTTAATGCAAATCTCAATGTGCCAATAGTGCTCGTCAAGGTCGTTGACAATCCCATATCTTATAACTTACTTTCATGTTTCTCCCAAGGCACTATAAAAAGTATAGAAAATAACATAATTGTTTCAAAATAATTTATGTAATATAAATTTACTTTCAAGTTCCTTACCAAGCACTAGGTGTCAAAAAAATCACATAAGTTGGTCAAATTTAGTCCAATCTATTTTAAACAACTCTCATCTTAATTAGTGTAAAGTTGCAAATATCCATTTAAGATGGATCCCCTTTTAAGATTGAAATATCACTTTTTTGTTTGATGTTTGTTTGACATCCTCTGGTAAAACATGAGGGCGCACCTGAAGAGGATATTAACCTTCTTCCAAAGTTTAAGTTTCATCGCACTGTTTCTTGTGAGAATGTCGTTGGTGAGAAATCTGGACCAGTTGGTGGAATCATGAGTTCAATGTGTGCTAAAGACTCTTCAATTGAATGTTTTCTGAACACATAATATTTCTTTTTAGTTGGATATCTCCATTTGCTTAGACAGTGGTTATTTTTGTGGCCTTCCTTGAATGAAAGTAAGGCATAGGTCTCTGTTTAAACTTTATTTAATCACTGATTTTGATGGAATGGGGAATTTTTTAGCTATAAAACAAATATAAGTAGGATCAATATTGGAGAGATATTTTTATACTTTGGGGTTTCTTTTGTTGCATCGAAGAGGCGAATTCGACAGCTCAGTAGGGGGAGATGTGTAACTCCTTCTATTATCATCCTAGAGTTGACACGTGTCCTTTATAAAAAATTATAAAAAAATAATGTCTACTCAAATTAGATTTAAAATATTTAGAATTGCATAAATATAAAACCACACAAATTAGATAAATTAAAGCTATAAACATTGCATTACACTCTTTCTCAACATTTCCACTCTAAAATGAGGTTTGAATATAGAGAGATTTGACCCCTCTGGGCACTAGGTAGATCCCCATTTAATATGGAAATATTACCTTTTTGTTTAATGTTTGTTTGACTTCCACTGATAAAACATGAGGGCTCACCTGAAGAGGATATTAACCTTCTTCCAAAGTTTAAGTTTCATGGCATTATTGTTTCTTGTGAGAATATCGTTGGTGAGAAATCTGGACCAGTTGGAGGAATTATGAGTTCAATGTGTACTAAAGACTCTTCAACTGAATATTTTCTTAACACGAAATACTCTTCAACTGAATGTCTTCTTAACACGAAATATGCAGTAAGAATCTTGTTTTCTAATATAATTTTGTTAGAGATCATTATGATAATTCTGAAATATAAGATGATTACGAGTTTTCTATGTTTCACTAAATCATGCTTAGTTGCATACTCACGAAATATGCAGTAAGAATCTTGTTTTCTACTATAATTTTGTTAGAGATCATTATGATAATTCTGAAATATAAGATGATTACGAGTTTTCTATGTTTCACTAAATCATGCTTAGTTGCATACTCTTCTAATACATGTTTATTGTTTTCTCATATAAATTTGTTGTAGAGCATTGTGATGTTTCTGAAATATAACTTTATAAGATGATTACGACAAAAAGAAATATAAGATGATTACGAGTTTTCTATGTTTCACTAATTCTACTTAGTTGTATACTATAATATACCTGTTTTCTAATATAATTTTGTTATGGATCATTGTGATGTTTCTGGAAAATAATATAATTTTGTTATGGATCATTGTGATGTTTCTGGAAAATAAGATGATTACAAGTTTGTCGTGTTTCACTAAATCATGCTTAGTTGCATACTATTTTTAATTTTTTAATAACCATCCTTCCTTTTTATATGACAACGAAAATGTTTTATCTTCGTAAAATATGACTTGTTGATGTCTGATTTAAAAAATCGAGGTAGACTGAAAAGCTCAAAAGGATCATTACTCAGAGGGTTAGAAAGGAGATTGAGTAGTCACTAGTCACTCGAACTAACACTTTCAGCGCACATAATATGAATAAATACAAAATGGTTAAATCTTTGAACAACCGCTCACACACTTGGACGGATGATATTTGGCAAGTCAACTCGTCAAATGGACAGAAAATCTGAAAACATATTTTTTGATATAAATCTACGACTCTTCAAACTCGGCAACGAACTTGGATTAGAGATAAGGAGCATGAAATCTATATACAATCTATGCAAAAACCTAGATAAGGAAATAAGGATAAAGGGAACCTAGAAGACCTATAGGCTGGTATATGGGAAATGTCCAAATCATAAACCTAGATAAGGAAATAAGGATAAAGGGAACCTAGAAGACCTATAGGCTGGGATATGGGAAATGTGCAAAACATTTTATGATGCATATGGAAAACCCAATATGTAAAACTCTTCGTTGTGATTATAAAAAAAGAGGAGAATAAAATCTTGGACCCAAGGCATGGTAATAGGTTAGTACAGTAATGAATAATATAGGTCTCTATCTTCAAGCCTTAAGGTATTTGTTTAGGTATCTTTAGTTCAGGAGGAGGAGATCTATCTTCAAACTTTAAGGTATTTGTTTAGGTATTTTTAGTCCAGGAGGAGATGTGTAACTCTTTTCGTGCTCACCTTAGAGATGACACATGTCCTTTATAAAAAATAATAAAAAAATAAAAAAAATGTCGCTCAAAGTAGATTTAAAATATTTAGAATTGCATAAATATAAAATTACACAAATTCTGTAAATTAAAACCATAAACATTGCATTACACACTATCTAAACATTACCATTCTAAAATGGGGTTTGCACCTAGAGATATTTAATCCCTCTCTACAGTGGGTAGATCTCATTTTAAGATAGATTTATACTAGCATGTTTAGCTTTTAACAATTTAGCTATTTATTAATTATTAATATGAGTGGAACTAGAATCGCAACATATCTAGTGATAACTCAAGTCTCATACCATTCATAACTTCACAATCACACGAAAAATGACCACATTTGTGAATCTTCATGCTGTATACAGGTTTTTCATATAAATAAATATAAATTCAAATCTCATAAACAAGAAAGATTTTGGAGAGCAAGATAAAGTTAAAAATAAACACACACACACACAAAATATATATATATATATATATATATATATATATATATATATATATTGTAATACAATAAGAATCATATTAATAGTAATTTTAAAGAGACATTAAGAAGTGATGAGTCTTTTATTGAAGAGTGACAATTTTACGTGAATCATTGTATAACTAAAAGTCTCCTGTACAGGTGATCTGGACAGATCCAGAGTTGATCTTCAGCATCCTTTATGGGGAATTGCGCCCTCTCTCTCTCTCCTCCACACGTGTGGGTTCTCCTGGAAGCTCTGTGGATTGATGTGTTAGTCTGTGGGTTGATGTGTCAGCTCAATCAACCCCCCGATTGACAAGTAGGCTCAGTTCGGCTTCAAATCAGCATTGATTGACTCTCCCTCAGCTGCAATGGTCGGTCTCCTTGTGATTTGCGCCCCCCCTGGGCTGGATCTCCTGTTTTTTGTACAAATAAAACTCAGGCTGCCTCTTTCAAGCTAGTTAGAACTAGGATTGAGGTGTTGTTGCTCTTGTATTGTGTTATTGTTTATTATTCTGGAATAAAGAAGCTTTGGAGGCAAGATCTATGGTGTAATGCTCTTCATGTGTGGATGGTGATTGTCAAATGCTTATGAGGTATAATCTGTGTTATTTATCATTTGATTTTGCTGGTTAATTGTTGGCCTTGAAGGAGAGAGCTCCCTCCTGTTAGGGTAAGAGTTTATTCTAGTTTGATTTACGCTCTTATTGCTTCTTGTTTCAGATCTATTGGAGTTGTATGTATTTTAAGTTTAATTGCATGCTTTCCAATTATCTCTTCCAACAGCACCTATGTTTTAACCATCTGTTTGTGCAAGGATTTCTATGTTGCAGGTGATCTCGCTTGTAGAAGAGGTTGAGTTGGTTTGCATCTTCCTCATCTTCAAGATCTTCTGAATGACATAGTTTCTCGGTGTTCCACCAAAGAAGACTCAAAAGCCCAACATTCCCAGGCTTTCAACACTCTTTCTCTCTCTTTCTCCTTCAAAAAAATCAATTTTCTTACCTGATTACTGTGTTCTAAAGATTTGTTATATTAAAGTAAAATTTACATAGATCTGCTATTTCAAAGCTCAAAGTTTAGATCTCAATTCTGAAAAATATCATTAAGCATTATAGATCTAGCATAAAGAAATCGTCCATTTTGCATGGCAAGTTAAGGAAAATCAGTAGGTTGCATGCTCTAGATTTCTTTTTATGTTTTAAAAAGATTAAATCCAACAATCAGTGCATATTTCATTGGTTGCACAAATAGAAAGCCAAGATCCCAAGGAAAGCTTGCTTTCCTTGGTTTTTTTTTCACCTGTTCAGCTAGTTTTAACTTAGTCTTTTTTGAGTTATGGTATGCTGGCCCAAAGATACTCTTAAAGTGCTTTTGGGCATATTTTATTATAACATGCTTGTTGGTTTTTAGCAGGTGTAACAGAAAAGAAAAGAAGCTGCTGCTCGAAAGTGGCCTCGGGAGTGTTCAAGTCCCCCCAGGGGTCTCCCCTTTCACTGAAATCTCAAAATTTTGGAGAGTTGTAAGATCTTGGTTTCATCCCGTATAAGGACCAAGAGGTTTCTGATATTTCAGTTTGCTGACATTGTAACCAATAATAATAAAAAATAAAAAAATTTGAGTAGGCTCTTTCGATCCCGCTCCCCATCCCCCGCAGGGGGGATCTGCGTCCGTTTCACTTTTTTGTTTTTTTTTTCCTTTTTCTGCTCTAGTTTAATACTGACATGCACAATTGTATACTTTGATATAATTTTGCACTATTCCATACTGTAATTTCAAAAGTAATCATACTACTTACCCCATGACTTCCCGATTGACCCATAAGGGGAAAGAAATGCATGGTAGGACTAATTAGAAAATCAGTGTTGTGTATCTTTGTTTCCTTTTTCATCAATCGTTTCATTAGCCATAATAAAATTAACCCCTCCTTGACTCCCTGATTGAGATCCACTTGGATCGAAAGAGGTTCCTGGAGGGTTTTCTTTTTAACAAGAACACCTCCCTTAAAATTGATTAAAAATAACAAAGACTCCAGTGTGTATGCTCTGCACTTGGCTGCAGTTCGTTCGATCAGTCAAGCTGTATCAAAA
Source organism: Pseudotsuga menziesii (assembly GCA_001517045.1). Lineage (NCBI taxonomy): Eukaryota > Viridiplantae > Streptophyta > Pinopsida > Pinales > Pinaceae > Pseudotsuga > Pseudotsuga menziesii. The sequence goes on along the minus strand of LPNX010068343.1, from coordinate 172,388 downwards.
GCACTTGAGTGACTAGATTAATTAGTCTTCATCTTCCAAATTAACAAACCATCAGGTGAAAATCCAACGCCTCTAACAAACTGTAAGCGGTGGCAAAATACCCAAAGGAGTGGGAACAACTAGAAAGTGACCTTGAGGCGTCGATCTCTGTCACACCCTGACAGGTGCGTTATGAACAATAGTCTATGAAACTCCGTTCTAGCCCACAAACACCTTGCGGGTAGCCGTTAAAGTTCACTTTTGGACATACTCCAAGTACCCCTCGGGTATATCTGGAGTCCCATTTTCGCCTAATTTAATTCATTCACATTCCACATTAATTTAAAATCTACCAAGAGACATTTGCAAAACATTATTTCAAGCGCATGCAAGCACATTATTTTCTCTGTTGACTGGCACTGGTGATTTATTTATTTCGATTATATATATATTAAGTGTCATTATTCTACTTATATGCTTTAAATCTTGCATCTTGTTATCTTTTGTTTCCACTGGTTAATTTCAAAGCTCATAAACAACTTAATCAATATAACACCATCACACTAAGTAATTAGCCTTAGTAACTTAATATGGTCTACCCCCCTTGGCTTCGTTAGGAGTTGAGCCGAAACGGAGGAGTCAAGAACAAGGTGACAACCTTGACTCGAGACTAGCCCCTAGGGACACACCGAGTGGCTTGAAGATTTTTGCCACGTAACCCAGGTGTGTGAAAGGTGGAAACAAGTTAAAATTCTGATTTGTATAGCAGCAATAAAATAAACAATCAACCACAAGATTATGCACAAGAACACAATTTTTTCACGGGGAAACAAGAACATAGATTTGACAGAAACAAACCTTGAGATGCATATTTAGTAATTTTCCAAGTTGCCATAAAACACAAACGCATTTTGAGTAAAAAATACACTTTGTGCCTAGAGATTGCACAATACCGATACAAATCATGTACACCATCGACACCCGGCTAAGGGCACTTTATTGATCAAAGAATCCCAATATCTAGATCCTATAGCTTATTGTGAGTTTATCTCAGCATTATTACCATTACGAAAGAGGTTATGGTGTCCCCTTCCACTCTTTTTCTTTATTGTTCGTAAATAATTTTCTGTGGATATAAGGCATATTTTCAAATAAAAAAAATGTTAAAGGAAAAATAGAAATCCACAGTCAATCATGAGCACAGTAAAAAAGCCAAGATGGAAATTGAGATGGGAGAATCCAGAAAGACCATCACACAAAGCAGGACCATCATTCCTTCAAAAAATTTGTCATTATGGAACTAGGCCAGTTGAAGTACACCTTGATGGATAAGTGATTGGGGAAATACTACATATGTCAGAAACCAGATTAGAACCCCGTTGACTTCATGGAAAGCCTCAAAAATGGTTCATGAGTTGTCACTAAATCAGGAGGTTGCAGGAAAAGAGGAAGGGATCCTGGATCTGTAGTTGGTATTGTTCGGGAGACATAAAATATATTGTTTTGTATGGTTACTGTAGCGATAATTAAGGATGACAAAGAAAGCACAATTTGGAAGTAGAATTTTTAGACCATGGTCCGCCTATAAGACGAAAATATAAGCTTATGTTTTAGTACTATATGTAAATCTCTGGGCTTTTGTCAGTGAAAAGAATCTTCTTTTTACTGATTAAATAACAAATTATCTATTACCTGATTAGGGCCCAAATTTGTTGAAGTAATGATGACATGCATGATGTCCCTGCGATGTAAAAGAAGAATATTTGGATGATGACACCCAACACCTTGTCTTTTACCTTTAGTGAACACAATTGTATTAGGAAAGAGTGTGTAACTAAAAACATCGAGTCAAAAAAGATTACATAATAAATATGCAATATGATGATTATTTTGTTCAACATGAAAGATTCAATTAAGAACTTGTCACACGAAATTTACTGTGTGCATAAGCTTCATACATTAACTAGTCGTCAACAAAAATAACATGTATTAATATATTTTTACTTACACATCTATTAGGCTAGGCCAATCAGCATATGGTTTGGAGCAACATTGATCATTGCACCTACTCCGATAACATTCAGAGCTGTGGCATGCAATAGTTACATGAAGATATTTTGGTACTTCACATGAAAGCATAAAACAACAAAGTTCTTAGCACTAAGATACTAACCAAAATAAACTCAAATATCGATGAGAAAAAAATTACACTGTTTTACATCTATGGGAAGAAAACATGCTTTCTTTATCCAAACTAAAAAATCAAGTTTCCAAGATGATAAAGGATAACTTATAGATATTCTGATGGCTATAGCTTTCCTTCCATAGGCATAGTTATCCTCAATAAAGATGTAATTATCTAAATTATGCATTTAATATTTTCTTCTGTGTATCCCTAATCACCAATCACATAAGGCAAAATGATTCGCCTGCATGCTATTATAACTACTAATTTCTATGTCCTCCCATTACATTACAGTCACTAAAGCACATTATGCATCTATACAGAGGTCCTTGAAGTTCTATTGTTTCTTTGTTGATTTTTGCATAGCCTTTGACACTTTTTCTAGTAATTTCCCATTGTGTTACCTCCCAAAAATGCATGGTTCAATTTTTCATTTTTGGAGGCATTCTTCTTAGTAGTACATGGATGAGGAGTTGAATAGTTTGGACTGGTCTTTGGTTTGAAGGTCGTCTTTTTTTTTAAACCAAGGCACTTCCTTGTTCATCATGCTTCACTAGATCTAAAGTAATTTCATCAATTTGGAGGTTTGTTGGCTAATGTGGCAAAGTTACTACATCTTTTGATGCATATATAACCTTTGAGATTTTAATTTTTTAACATGGATTTGAATTTGATAGCAGTAACAATATTTTTAACTTTAGAAGACTTAAAATAGTAAATCTGAGATTATGATAAAAAGCAACAAATGAGCAGTAGATAATCAACAGTAAAGTAAAATACAGCCATCCACAAGAACACAACATTTTACCTTGGGAAATTTTTTAAGGTATAAACCTTTTAAAGTATAAAAACCCCATCAAGAATAATCTTCTTAAAATATGAGGTGACTGAGTTTTTACATGAGAAGATATAAAGAGAAGAATTATACATCAATATGCATTTTCCTCTAGGGAACATAGACCAAGAGAGACTTCTTGTAGATGATGAAGTAAACCCTAAATAGAATCATTGTTGCCACAAATCAGACTGTCATACATTTGTCAAACCCTAACTTTCAGTCACCAATCGTGACTGTTGTTGGATACCAATGAAGTTGAAGGAAGTAGTTATTGATGCTTGATGACGAGATTGTGCATGTAGCTGACTGTTAAAACCTCAGTAACTGAGATAAACTTTCAAATTCTTCAGTTAACCTTATGCTTCTTGTTCTATGCCTTCGGTGAACTGAGATAAGGGCTCAGTGTTGAGTAGAGGCCCTAATAGGGCAGATGGATGCCATAGCCTGGTGGTGTAGGCCCTTGCAAGACCTTTCGTGAGCTGGAGAAGCCCTAACAAGGTTATTGAGACTTGAAACAGACCTTAAACAGATTTCGGGTGGGGTGAAGAAGGCCCTAACAAGGCTTGGATGGAAGCAGATCAAACTTTAATTGTTGCAGCTACCTTAAAAAAAGCATACCTCACAAAGAAGAGAGAGAGAGAGAGAGAAGATATTGACATAGAACCCCACGAAATCAGATGTGTGTTGTGCAAATGAGATTGCCTCTCTATGAGATAATGGGTGCAATTCTAGATATTCCAAGATTGCACAAGATTGATCTTTCCTTAATTAGTTTGGTAGAAACTCAACCTGCTTGTATTGAAGATCAAGACTTGCACCCGTTAACCATGACTTCATCCATCCTGAAACACCTGGCTCAAGTGCACTTAACCATGTAGATTTTCCCCTAGTTAATCCCACTTAGATTGTTATCCCATTTGCAAAACCTTAGCTAGTAGCATGCTTTGTAAATTCTTCTTTCATCATTCTATTCTCTGTATTTAAGTATACGGGGAGCTACTGCATACCATGAATATGTCAAGCCTTAAAAAATATCCATCAATTTCATTTAAGCTAAGTAGTCATGCATACTAATTTGAATGGTAGTTTGGAGGCCATAATTTGATTGCTTACACAACTGGATGTCAAATAAAATTATTGAACTTTGCCACTACTTTGTGAATATTCTTTGACATTTTAATGCAACTTTTAGGTGGTAGACAAAGGTAAATAACATTATTGATAGTGGACGGACTGGAGGATTGTCTAGACATGTCAATATTTCCTCTCAAGGTAGGGTTGGTTATACAAACATGGATGATTTTGAACGTACTGCAGGGACTATTTACAGTGAGGTCTGTGATCCTCCTATTCCAATATTCAGATTAGAAGCTTCTTTATCAAATGAAAGTTACAACTCAACATAGAGCTTGGGTGGTACACATTGTAAGCAACTTTGAATTTTTTCTCAATTGTGGTTTACCCAGTTATATATCTAATTGGATCTACAATCATGGTAAGTTCATACATATCTGAAGGAGATTAGCCAAATGTATCCTTTGTTTTCTTAACACTAGATTATCATTTGATTAAACTAAGGAAGTATTGTGCTTATTACATATTCCTTCTATCTAAGTCTTTGTTTTGTACTAAGACAATTTGTTAATATTTGGCACTAGATGATAAGTTGCAATTCTTATTCTCATCCGTTTAGAATAGAACTAGCCGGCTCCGCATGACACTTGAGCACCAAGAACTAGATCTTGATGCAAAACTACGTGATTCTGCTTCTTCTGCAAACTTGGAAATTGTAGAAAGTGATAAGATAATGAGTGCAATTATAGATATTTCAAGATTGTACAAGATTGATCCTTCCTTAATTGGTTTGGTAGAAACTCATCTTGCTTGTATTAAGGATCATGAGCTTGAGTATGTAAGGAAAATTATATGCAATGCAGAACTAATGTATAAAGATGTAGCCTTGTTGGGTGAGGAAGACAGACCTAGTTTTCTTGTATATCCTAATTTGTTCAACAGAGTAGAAGTCCAAGAGTCGTCGATTGATGGTCAATTTCCATATGTTTTGAAGAATAGTTGTTACAATTCGACTTTTAGGAAAGTAAAAGGGTCATGGAAAAATAGGGAGCTTCTTTTTAATTGCATGAAGGATTATCTATGTTCATCGTACAACATTAGATACAAAGGAGGTTATATGACTATGATTAATCCTATCACTTTTTGGCACTCACCTTAGTTAACATGGGAAATTAATCTTGTCACGTTTTGGCATCGTCAGTGGGGAGGTATTCCAAACCTCAAAGGAGTTGACAATATTAATTAGTCATTTTCTTTTATATACAAATTAAGTAGGTTTATTGTCGGTACCAGAATCCGCCCCATCAAAATTTTAAGTTTATGGCAGTGCGCATATAAAGAGGGACCTTGTTTTTTGTTGCCGAAAAGACCACGAGTGTTCCAATTAGCCTGGTTTGTTCTCCTTATGTAAAATCTATCAACTTGGTGGCACTTTGAAATTTATTCTTATCTTTCCATGCAATACATGCCTAGTATTCAATAACTCAAGGTCAAACTTATTTTTCTAAACCTTTAATTTCTTGCATTAATTTTTTCCAAAGTTTCCCTTGATCTTTAATTATCCTTTGATGAGATCTCACTATTTGTTTTTGTCAAGATTCCTTGGTATTCTTTGAATTTCCATTTGCAAACTAAACCATATATTAAAATATACATGTATTAATACAAACTAAATATACAATTAATTAATTAATATATATATATATATAGTTAAATGTTTTATTTCAACATATCTTTGTTTATTTCTACATCTTATGTGTAGTCATTTTATATCTAAAATGGATATTATTTACACAACATATTCTTAAAAGCAATTGTTATGAATATTTAATTATTTTATTTAAATAGTAAATTAGGATATTTGAATAGATGTGACTATTCATAAATAGTCACTACAAGGCCTATATAAACTAGGCCCAACATTCATTGTAATCATCAATTAATTATTATACATTTATATATCTTTTTATTTAAGATGGAATATCTTCCTCCCTAGACCTGGATATAGGCTAGCTTAACCCGGGCTGTCATATTACACCGGATACGGTTGTACTAAGAGTCCAATCGGATACGGTTGCTTCAAGTAGTATTAGAGCAGTTTTGCACCTCCTCTGAGCTCGGATTCGGCTCTTCCCACCTTTGAGCTCGGTTTCGGCTCATCTCAACCACACATCACATTCTTCTGCTGCTCCATTTCACCTCTTATCACTCCTCACATCGTTTCTTCCTTCTGGCCTGCTCATTTTTCATCGCTTCTCACCTCCCTCCATCACTACTCGTCCATCTGACTCCACTCGTAGCTTGCTACTCCTCTCCCATTTTACACATCCCCACACCATTCCACCATCCGCACTCCCCCTCCACTAGCGCCCAACACCTTCCCCATCGACGCCACCCATCTCCTTCCCTCACATCGCGCGCATTCCATTTCCCTCGCTCCACCCAGCGCTGCATCCTTCGCAGCCATCAAACTCCACTCCTCCCCACCAACCCGACTCCCTCGGCCCTTCCACCAGCGCAACATTTCTCCCATCTGCTGCGCACGCCCTTCGCTCCCCGGCACCTCCATGCTGTTTTCCTTTCCCTCTCTTGCACGCTGCCACCCCCGCTCTCGCCCGCGTCTGCTCCACCGTCGCGCCACCTCCTCCGTCCTCCTCACCACACCATCCTTCCACTGCTCCCTGCCGTCGCTGTCCAACCTAACCACGCCGTCACCAACCTTTTGTCTCCTCCACGTGAACTTTAAAACACCAACTTCCTCCACGCTAAACCTAAAAATCTGTAAAAAAATCAAATATTATATTATTATTATATTGTAATATTTATTTTTAAAAAACTTAAAACAAAATATATAAAATATTATATAGTTTATATAAAAAAAAAATAATGATATTAATTAATTAATATTTATTATTATTCAAAAAAAAAATATTATTATTAAATATAATAATAACCTTCTTACCTCTAAGCTCAAAGTCCCTTGTACAAAGATCTATGACATCTTATAGCGACGAATTCATAAATCTCCTTGAGAAAATCCTTAAGGATAAAGATGAAATAAAGAAATCTATTGACTAAACGTTTAAAGAAAATGAAGATGGATGTGAAAATCAAACCACCCAAACTAATGCAAAAGCTGAAGATACAATAGACTATTATGTCATTTCCACTGAGAGTAATCGTATAAATCAAGATATTGTACAAGACAAAGATATACCATACCCTATTAATGAAGAAAATGACAACGAATATTTGACAAGGAGAAAGATGATTCTCACCAATATTGTGATAAGAGACAAGCCGATGTTACTAACAATAACGATGATCAATGCATTAACAATAATATCACAATAACAAACACACGAAGGACATATGTCATCACAAGGACTGCTATAAATAATATCAATGAAAACAACTATAATATCTATCAGACACACGATAAGGTTAGTGTTCTTGTGAGCATTATAAGCACAAAGAACCCATTCAAGGGAACTAAAACAGAATATGCTAAGAATGACAACACAAAAATAGTTAAAATAAACAATCACACAGGGGGAAAAAGCGTAAACAAAACTTCACTAAGTTCTTACTTAATGCAAAAGCCAAGACAAAAGAATCAAAATAAAGCAATGGTCGTAATCAAAATCACATGTCTCAAATCATAAGTTCGACACAGAGCCAGGATAAAAGATGACATAATCAAAGCTCAGCTGTGAGGATAAAGCTTTCATTAACGGGAAGGCAATGTTATGAATATTTAATTATTTTATTTAAATAGTAAATTAGGATATTTGAATAGATGTGACCATTCATAAATAGTCACTACGAGGCCTATATAAGCCAGGCCCAACATTTATTGTAATCATCCATTAATTATTATACATTTATATATCTGTTTATTTGAAGATGGAGCATCTTCCTCTCTAGACCTAGATACAAGCTAGCTTAACTCAGATACATGCTGGCATATTACACCGGATACGGTTATACTAAGAGTCCAACCAGATACGGTTTCTCCAAATATACATGTAATAGCACAAACTAAATATATTAAAATATACATGTAATAATATATATTAAAATATACATTTAATAATATAAGCTAAATATAAAATTTATTTTTTTATTTTAATATATATATATATATATATATAGTTAAATGTTTTAAGTAAACATATCTTTGTTTATTTCTACATCTTATGTGTGTTGTAGTCATTTTCTATCTAGAATGAATATTATTTACGCAACATATTCTTAAAATCAATTCATTTACAAGTGCATGTCCGGATTGAACTTTTGTATTCAAGCACTCTTATTTTCATGAGGGAAGACTATTCAATGAAAGTATAATCAAAATTCAGTTTTCTTCCTATTTCAAAATTTTGGACTTTGGCACTTCTGCTTTCATGGGGGTAGACTATTCTATGCTCTAGAACTACGATCAATTGCATGTGAATCATTCCCCATTGCATTGTTTGGGTTGCATTTGAAAGTCATCTCCTATGTCTATAGTGTATTTTGAGGATTGCCTCATTTAACCAAAGGGTCTATCCTTTATTGAATTAGATACAAGTCACAAGAGGAATCCTTATTTTGCTCTTTGCTTCTTCATTCATAGTACTCCCTTAGGTCTCTCGAGGTAGAAACAATTTTTGGAATCTTAGTCTTTTCTTAGAATTAAAAATGATGCAATCGTGGATTTAATATTGCCCCTTTCCCCAATTCTTAAAGGGTTCTAGCTCAATGGAAGAGCGTCTGTTTTATAAGCAGGAGGTTGAAGGTTCGAATCCTTTGTACCCTAATGATATTGCAATATTGTCATTTTTAATAAAATAATTTTATTATGGCTATAGGGGAGGGGTTTCAAACCGTTTTTGTATGGGGCCTACAAATAATATTCAATTGTAGTGTCGAAAACCTTTTGGGCACTCTTTTTTCCATGGTATCCATTCACCCATTTTTCTTTTGTTTTCCTTCTAAATATCTCTCTATTTGTAATGGATTAAGTATCTATATATATTTGATAGGTAGACAAGACATACATAGGTTCCATGTTAAGCAACGAAGAGCACAAAAGAGTTTCCAGGATAGTCTCCATTTATAGTTGGAGGTGATAATTCAAGAGTATATTGTATAGGTGATTATCGTTTTATATTTTCTCAGAAAATTTATTACAAATGTTTTCTCTGCAGGGTTTGTGTTATTTTCTAGTTGATGTATTCCTGAACAACTCCCTTGATAAATAGTTGGACCATGATATTTGTAGATAATCTCTATGAGGAAAAATTGAGACTTGTTGCAGTGAGATAAATAATATTTTTGTATCTCTTAAATGCAAAAATGTACAAGAAATGGAAAGAATTGATTTTTGTTCGACATAGGAGACTTGTTATTGGTCAAATTCCCATTGCATTCTAAATTGTTACTTTCTATCTATATGCTAATGGTTGTTTACGAAGCAGGGGGTGTAATTTTAATAATTCCTTGTCTCTGGAGCTCTTC
>LPNX010068343.1:148412-162739 GCA_001517045.1 Pseudotsuga menziesii | reverse complement strand
TCAATAACTTCTATTTTACTTTTTAAGAACACAACAAAGTTAATTAGTAACATATATGAAAAATTCAAGAGACAAGATGTAATACAATGATCAACATAACATTGCCATATCATTAGATATTAAATGGATAATAGCAATATCATGTGACCATTAATGGACTTTACCCATAAGGGAGATCCATTATTATTAAGTGGATAAGAGATCGAAGTATATTGAACTGAAACACCCTGTATTGTTGAATTTGGATTTGGGATTGATCTATGGACATGATTTGAAGGTAGATTTTGTTCCATATGAGGAATCATTACTATCAATAATGCATGCAAATGGTTCTAAATTTTTGCAATTAAACACCCAAGTACAAGTACCTACCATCGCAAGTTTGGGGAAGAATGGCATCTCAAGTGTGGGGAAATCCCAATCATCAACACATACCTAAAATAAGTTGTATCATATGTTGTTTTGTAATAATATGACAAAATTTACCAGATTCAAACATGAACAAGGAAAGAATAGAAAACAACCTAGTAATAAGTTGAAACTGTGACCCCTAGATGTTTCCAGAAAGATCCATCCTGTTCCTTCCATGTAGTAGGAGTCCCCACATGAATTTGTTGCCACTCGTGTCTACCTAACTTATCTATAGTGGGATATCCCCAAACATGAAGAGGTGGGACCACAAGAGTTCCATGTTGTGTATGATGTAGCTGAACTCGAGAATATGCAACAGTTGTTCTAGAAGCAGTATTTCCTTTCTGACTCCAAGATTCATCTGGCTTAGTTCTAGTCCAGGCAAGGTCAAAATACTACGAATATCACCTGCGTTTACTTTAATATTCCCTTTAAAAAAATGTGCCTTCTATGAGAATGATATTTTTGCATATCATATCCCAGTATGTCATCAAATATAAATGAATCATTGGTGAACAACACCGTCACAGATTATGTGGCAATGTGATTATTTGATGTCGTTGTTGGTTAATATTTTTGATAAAAAAGGAAAAACGTGATTTTTTTTAATGCTTTCTATTGTTAGATGATTTTTTCGTATTTCCTGTCTATGTCACTAATGTCCCAAGGTCATGACCCTTAGTGATTTTTTGTTGAATTTGATATTTGCAACAATGCTATAAATATATTCTTGAATTCCTATCAACCAATCTTTGTATCTTCACATTTATTAATATTATTTTCTATTCTTTTGTACAATATGGGTTTGTCCCTTTTATTTGAATTCCTTAGGAATCTCATGACTACTGCAATGTATGTCACAAAGATAAATCACTTGATTATATAAGTGTTACCAATTTTGACATTTTTATTGTTAAGAGACATTGTGTTCATTCTTGCCTAACATTTATGTTTTTGTCAAAGGAGTTAATTGTTGCACTCTAAATAATTTCATTTACCAAATGTTATGGCCAATACACCGTTGTTGATGAATATTTTATTTGTAATCTATGTGTATTCAACTATAATTGTCAATTGACAATTCTAGCAATTGTCAACCATCTTGTGTTTATGTCGTAAAACTATCTTCCTACAAATTGAGGTTATGATTTTTAAAGTGAAGTCGTCTTCCTGTGTATTGGTGTTTTTTTACGTTGGAGTACTTTATGGTTGACGCTGCCAAGAAGTGATTAATCTGGAAATGTTGGAAATAGTAAAATACAAAATACCCTCTGCAGAACATGTTGTTTCCTTGAATCATGGACAACTCTTCTCATATTTTCACTTTTTCCTCCTGCATGTTCTCATATGTTCCAAACACAACCGAAATCCAAGTGCTTTGTGCTTTTAAATCATTTCACATTGAACTTTCCTTTGTTGTGAACTACACATGTGTAGGTTGAAACTATATAGTAGAAGGTATTGAACAATGTTTATTTTAGTTTACTTTGTTGATCTTGAATGGGTTCAATGTATTGTAACTTGGTAGCCAACTAGAGTGATGGAAAAAACAGTTTGAAATTTAAACTAGTTCATTGATTTCTGCATGTGTATAATTATAATACCAAGAGTGAATCTTATGTATATCGAAAGCTTGGTTTTTTAGTTTAAGTGCAATAATTTGTGTTTTATGGATATCCAGGTTATAATATGTTGGTTTGTGGGTATTTTGGGCTAATTCAAAGTAGTCTTTGATTAGAATATGTCATTTGATTAGCATTTGTTTGGATGAATACCATGGCAATATCATATTTAATGATCAGGTCATCATGAAAGAATTCTTGGGCGGGTAATATTATTCCATTGTATTTTCACTTGTCTTAGATGCTACACTTCGAGCCTGTTTTCCCGATATTATATTTCATTTAGTGCAACTTAAAGGTTAATGTTAAACATTGAAAAGTATCCACCTCTTTACTATTTTACAGTTTCAACTCCCATGTGGCTATATATTTTTCCCTTATAGGTGATAGATTGCTACATCAACGCTTTCATACATACATCTTGCTATCCATGTGACTTCATGCATTTGGTAAGACAAATATTGTATCCTCGTATTTATATGAATTAAATTATTTTTAGGATGAATTACTTGGTCTTGTATAGGATGGAAGTGAAGACCCAACTTTCAAGAATAAAGGCTTGGACATGGATATCCTTTATCAACTTGGAGAGACATCTCAAGTGAATACTTTGATGCTTCATATTTATTTTGATATTTAATATTCAAGTTTTAGTGAATTGCAATTGTTTATTAGGCCTCTTTTGTTGCTTCTTCCACTTTTCCAATGTCTTCTACATTTTTGGTGCTGCAAATAGTCCTTTTGCTTTGGTAACTTGTCTATTTATATTCTTAGATGTTGAATAATTTCTCATATGTTGAAATTATTTAGAAACTTGAATTAAAATTGATGTAACTTTATCAACATTAGTTGAAACGTGGTAGTATATGAACTCTAGGACTATTAGGTCAATATAATTTTAGATGCAAGTGAATTCTCTAAAGTTATCTTCTCGTAGAATAAAAATTGTCCACATAAGTAAAACTTGATGAATTGATTTATGAGATGTGAAGAAAATATTTTTTTATTAATGGCCTATTAGCACATCTATAGTCTCAATCATGGACTATAAACTAGTAACCCTAGAAGTAATTCCATTCCCTAACTGATCGCTTGTTATGTCAATGGATTTCAACCCAAATTGGCTATTAGTTCTTTTTTTCCGTGATATTCTATACATGCTTTGAGTTTCTTTCTCTAGAGATGTTGTGTTATTAACTTGTGATGACCAAGTTGATGTTTCTTCAACATCTAATATTACTTCTCTGATAGTTTCATAATCACAATTATTCTCAGTGGGTGTTGTTCCAACCTTTAACTTTGTGGCATCGTCTAATCTAATAGTTTTATACTCCTTAGAAGGGGATCTAACTCGTTGTTCTAGTTAAGGAGTTGATGGTGTTGGAAATTTGTCACTATTACAGAGTTCAATTTTTGTCTCTTGTTGATTTGTGTTAAGTGTTGTACTTAGTATTTATACAAACTCCCCTTCACATGTGCCTTATCGAAAGTTGTTTTTGGTAAATTAATCATACAATGATATGGAAATTGGACCTTGTAATGCACTGCCCTATATTCTTTGTAAATATTATTTAGAAATCAATCATAAGATAGTGGTTTCTTGTTGGCAATAAGGTATTTAATTTAATACCATGTGCATGAGGTTTCAAGATAAATCTAAGTATAATAATTAGTTAGGCAACTTTAATTGTAGTATAGAGAGAGTTACTATGTTATTTAAAGTATCATAGTGTTTTATTTAGGGCTCTAATTTTGTACAATGTTATATTTCCATAATATTTGTTGTGTTTTTTATTCCAAACAATAGGATTATGAATTTATTTAGTTTCAGAAGAATTGGTGATTAGGGTTGTGAACATGATATTTTGAAGAGGCCAACACAGGAAATGTATTTAACATCCTTGTGTATTAGAATAAGAAAGAAATATATTTTTATAATGATCATCTTGAATATTTATAAGTTAGTTCATGTTGTATATAGTCTAAAAGATTCATAAAATTATATGTGCGGGTAATTTACTTGCGTCGTGCTTCTAAAGTTGGAGCATAATAATGGATATCTAAAAAATTTCTACACCAGACAATAATGAATGTCATGTAATCCCTAACAGATAATGTCACTTTATTTTATTTTTTTTGGTTCTCTCAGTACAATATGAGTGTATTCCCCAGACAATACTTGGGATGGATGTAATTTTCCAAGAAAATTCTGGAATGGGGAAGATTGTTTTTCTGTACTTTCAACACTGCAAAAAATTGAACATGTTGTAGGACAAGTTGTTGCTCTGGTCTTGTGTCATACTCGAGAATCGGCATATCAAATATTTTGAAGATCCTGAAATGCTAAAATGCATATCTTGGGGAAACCCACCAAGCATTTCTCTCGTGACATTGTTTCTTTGATCCTTCTCAAAGAATGCTCCTGACAATTTTCAAATGAGACATCAACTTCTTCATATAAAATATCATAATTTAAAACCTAATTCCTTTCAAGTATTTCAAAAGAAATATCACTATGTTCTTTAATAGAATCAAGCAAAATAATTTTTGAATTCAAAGGACATAAAGAAATATCGCATTTGGAATCCTCCTTTTCTTCACGAAAATCAGTGGAAATGCACTCTTCTTGACATTCTGAAATTGAAAAACATGAAGAGGCATCCCATTTAGGACCCTCATATTCTTCTAGGTGATCCAATATATTATTGCAGACTGCTGGTTCTTCAGGTGCATTATCCAAGTAGCCATCCCCATACTCATCATATATAGTCATGCTGAAATCTCCTTTAAAACCATCATAGACAGAGTTTGTAACAAGCTAACTACATTCTTCATAACACGAATTGTAACACTCCTCATGTACAACACTAGACTGATTATCTTCTTACTCATAAAAAGGAGGACTGGAATGCACATCAAATTCTACTTGTTCACCCTTCTCATTATTCACTCCCAAAAATGCCATGGAATTATTCATATCCTCAAGTTTTTGTGCTTTCTTAGAGGCTTTTAATCTCTGTTTCAGATATTCAAACGAGGAAAAACTAAATGGCAAACAATTGTTTTCGGCCTGCTCATTGCAATCATCATAAAGAAAAAGGATATGACCCTCTTCCTGTACCTCACCTTCCTGCTCACCTTACTGCTCATTATATACATGTGGGATAAGATTTCCTTCAAAACCACGACTAACATAATTTGAAACATGCTGATGATATTCTTCATAAAACATATAATGTCTTTGAAGAAGTTGGTGCTACAAAAGGGTGTTTTCTATTTGAACAGGGGCATCCTCCTCTTGTAATAGAATTTCAGAAGTTGAATGATATGAGGGGAAATATGAGTGATATTCCCCATTTCCTTCTTGGCCACAAAAATATTGACAAGAATGCTGCAAACTATCATTGGTTTCAGAGAAAGAAATATAGCCGGTTGAATCAGATTTTTGGCTTATCTCCATTTCCGTCAAGGAAGACATTACCAACTGCTGGGAGTTTTCTTGAATATCAGGGCAATTGGTTTGTCTTTATTTTTGAAATGAGTATTCATGAAAAAGTTCTAGAAGCTCATCATCCATAAACTCCTCCTCACCATACATGTTTTTCAAATTTTCAAGGAAACCTTTATCATGCATGCAACAATCTTGAACTAGCATCAAAGAAGGATATTAATCTTTACAATGTTCATGGAATACTGTATAAAAGTCTCTAAGGGAATAAACTCCCTGCTGGAAACTCCTCATACCATGACTTTGCATTTCCTTTTAAACTAACCATGAACATTTTCATTAAAGTATCTTCATGCAATTCAACTCCCATCCTATATATATGCTTGTGAAATCTAGCCAAATGAAGGGCGGCATCATCACCCCTTTGATCTTTGAATCTTGGAAGATATGCTTGCCAATATAGATTAGGTATTTGATTTGGAAAACCAAGAATGTGAGCACGATTCATAGGAGCATACCTTACAACTATAGAATCCATCTTGATGATGAAGAAACTGAATTGACTTCTCAAACTTTGCAACCCCTTTGACACTGGAGTTGCTATAGAACCTTCAACAGAATGGATTCTTTGAATATGGAGTCGCCAGGTGAAAGAGGCATGACCTTCTCGATGTTTTACCATTGTTCACCATCAATAGTCAAATCTAAAACTATGTCTTTAATACTTGAGGAAGATTTGAACCCTCCTCCCCATATCGATCCTTCTGGCCTCCAGTCTACCTAGTGCAGTCACCTTTCAAAAACTTTGAGTGGATTCGCCAGAGCATATACAACCAATGTGTGTCTAGGACTGACTACTCAAGATGTTATCCCTACTCCCGAGAAATGGCGCCAAGATGTTATCACCCTATAATTTGTCCTATGTTTCCGGTAGGAGAATCAAAGGGGTAACCATTTCAAACCAATATTTAGACTGTAGTCTAGCCTTACAGTCAGAGAGGGCTCTCTCTTATCATAGGGTTATTCGCATATACATTTGGCTTTAAACAAGTAGTCAGAAGGATAGATTCTGGTGGGAAATAGGTTTTTGGGGTTTAAAATAGTGTAAGACAGGTAGGCATACAATACCATTTGGAAATGGAGTCAAATCTTGAAACAATCAAGGACTTAAAACAAGTAATGACCAGATATAACCTTCATAGTCTGAGTCAAAATAGGCATCAATATTCAACAAAATATCTTTTGAGAGATGGTAGGGGGAAAGGAGAAGAATCCCAGTGAATCAAGAGGCACCTATATGTGGATGAATCTCTTGCAAACACCTTTAGCAGAAGAAACAATAAATAATGATAACTGCAATGGAGCATAGAAGATGAATTCCAAAGAATTTACCAGAAACACAGACAAATGCATTATCTGATGCAAGGAGCGCTAAAAAGAGAATGAAGTCCTTACATTCAACTAGAAACACATTAGAAGAAAATACACATACATGGAAATGAAATATACAGAGGAAAAACAGACTGAACATTGAACACTGTGATGAATCTCAGACATTCAAGCTATGCTTTCATTAATGCTCCCAAGGAAAGTTACAGAGCTGTAAAACCAAGCGCACTGTTGAACAACAACATTTTTCTTCCTCTTTAGAGGGTATATTTATAGTGTAAACAGGATCCCAAGAAAAACCTCGAAACATAGCCAAATTCATTTACCCTAATTGGGAATCAATCACACAAACATAAAATCCTAACAACTTCTGATCTGGTGGATTCACCATGATCACAAAACCAAAATAGGAAAGCATGCTGGGGCACGCATGATGGAAAAAAATGGGAAATTGAACACCTAGAAACAACACCCGCTAGATGAAATGATGGCTCAAAGCACCTTTGACAGTTTGCAACAACTTTTCTCCTTCCCTGCATATTTAACCAGCGAAATCATCATGGACCTGTTGCAGCTGTAACTTTTTCTCAGTTTTTTTTTAAATTTTGGACCCTCCTTGTTGATTTTATCTTGCCTGGTTTTATTTGGTTTCCCAAACTCGGTTGTTCTTCTACTACAATTTTGAATGTTTGATTTTGATTCGAGGTTAACTGTTTTCTTTCATTTCGGAAATTAGTTGATTTAAAATGCTTTTGTCCATCTAAAGCTTTCGACTTTGGAACTTTAAGTTTTGATGTGTAGAGGTTTTTATTTATCAATGTCGGAAGTCATTTGAATAGTAAATCGGGGCCGTAGTTCTCTACGCATCCGCCATTGCGGAAGCTAAAACAATGAATGACCCGATGGATTGTCTTGACTTTCGCCGATTCTTTGGTTTTATTGATCAACTTTTTACTTTGCGATGTTTTGTTTTAGCACTGTCAGAAGTCAGTTGAGGTTTGATTCGGAACTTTATTTATCTACACAGCCGCCATTGCGAAAGTCAACTAATGAACGTTCCAACGGATTAGTGCTTATCCTCGCCGATCACCAATGATTTATGTGGACTGCGGAACCTTTAGTCTGTCTGCCTCCCACCGTTGCGGTTGCGTACTGAACTATTTTTCCGACATATTATGGTTAGTCCTTTCGCTCGCCGTTGCCGTGGTTTTAGTGGGTAATGTTTTCGATCCCCGATACATCGACAACAACTTTTAATGCTTTGTTTCGTCGAGGTTTTATTTGATCGCGGAAGCCGCAGTCTGATGGTCTTCCGCCGTTGCGGCTCTTCAGTGAACTGATCATCCGATGCTATAGTACTTCCGCCTGCCGAAGTGGATTGTTTTCCCAATGCTTAGTATTTATTACTTCTGACTATCGGTAGGGTTTTCACACCATTTTTGTTGTGTTGTTACTCTATTTTATGGGATGGTGGAGTTTTCCATTGGGTGTTGGTCGAGTCGAGGATTCTGAGATGAAGAGCGCAGTTTGGGGGTTTGGTGTTTTGAGGAGTGGTGGTTACTTTGTCCTTTTTTATGCTTTCATCGGAGGTTGTCGAATTGGCCCAGATGCGGCTTGGATTGAGATAAAAAGTCTGTTTTTCAGACTTGTGTTTTTAGTTCGGACAATGGATTTAGAGGATTTTCAGGCCCAGCTTGCAGGATTCTCTTTACCTTATCTTTTCATGCTTTAAATTTGTTTATAGTTCATTTCACAGAATGCATGTATTGATACAATTTGTGTTACTTTGTCAAACACTAAGTGATCTAAGTACTGGTTATTCATGACAGGGTCTTTTGTTGCTCTGAGAGAAGACATGTCTAGAAGACAAAGCAGAAAAAAGGAGGCAGCAAGGAAGGAAGAGAAAGAAAATGCAGAAGCAAATATGAGGAAAGAAAAGAAGAAAGTTAGGTCTAAGCTCAACAGGATCTAGCAAGGGACCAATGGATTACTGAGCATAACCAATAGAAGCAGAGGCCCAGGCTTGGAAAAGTTTGTCAGTTACCAAGCTGGTCCCTTTTCATAAAAGTGCTTTAAATCTTAAATCTGAAATGTAACGTTTGTATGAATTATGAGCACTCACAAAAGGACAAAATTGTGAGATTAAAACAGTTGGGGGAGCCCAAAGGTCACCGAGGGGAAGCCCAAGAGTTTTGCTTGTAGTATAAGTATAGGAGAGTTAGATAGTAGAAGGACTTTTTTCCATTGATATTTGTGAGAACATGTTGTAAGAAGAACTATTTCCTTTTGCAATAAGAATTACAAGTTTCCTGTTGGAGAAAGCTTAGTGGAAATTTTCAAATGTTGTGCCATGGATGTGTTGAATGTGAACTATTTCGTTTTCATCTTTGTGTCCATTAACTGTGAGATCATTCTAACTCTTTGAAGCTATGTTCTTGTATAAATGCTCTCTAGTTTATTCTATGAAATTTCCACTATGGGTAATGAATGTTGTTCATAAACAATTAGCTATCTGGTTGTTCATATATCTATAAATGTTCATGTATTTTGAAATAAGTAACAGCTATCTGTGATTTTTCTTAATGCATGCGCAAAACACATTAATCATTGATGAATAATAATCTTGCTCCCTAGGGATAGGTTAGATAGTTAGTTTTAGTTTTTCTTGCTGTGTGTGATTTAGATGCGAGAGAATTAAGACGAGAGGTAAGAACCTGTGCATCACATTGTGACTGCTCCTCGTATTCTTTATCAATCTGCATTCGTAGATAGGCAATTGCATCTCATACTTAAATAATAAAAAACTAAAACATACACGGTGGACCAGGTCGTAACCGGTAAAACCTTTTATTTTTGTTACTTGACCTACGGTAGCCAGACCGTAAACCGGACGGATTCCCCATACCAAACAGTAACGGGCTAGTTGGGAACGTTTACTGGGGAGAATCCCTAACTGTTGTTACCTGCGATTTTCCAGGCCTCAACAGGACCATTGATATTTTTTTCAACCTTTGATCACTATTGTTAAAAACTGCGGGGTTTACCCAATCTTGCATGTCAGGAGGTCTTATTAACTCGTGCACATGTTTCCCTTTTTTGCGCCATCGATCTTAGGCAGACATTCTCCAAGCCATTGATTTGAGATAAAGCTATGGGATGGTGGAAAGTGGAAAGCATGATCGCTGCATTCTACGACCAAATTCTTATGTTTCTAACTTCCGCCTTTCTCCACCTTTCCGCACTGTTGATCTATGTGGGAGCCTTCCTAAACGTTGGATCTGGTGAATAACGAAAGGCGAAAGATCAACCTTTTATTCCCAGAAAATTTGTGTTTCTGCTTTTCGATCTTCACCCCTCTTCTCTCTTCTGGACTGTTAATCTTTTTGGATGCGCTCTGAGTCATCAGATCCTGATCACGAAAAGTGGAAATCAGGATTCTAACTTTCGAGATCTAACTTATTTTCCTTTTCTGCTTTCGCCATTCCACTTCCATTGTTTTCTTTCCACACCGTCGATTTTTAGCGGAAGCGCTCTAAGCTATTGATCTGGCAGATCGCGGAACATGGAACTTCAACTTTTCATGATCAAATTCTTAAGTTTTCACTTTCCGGTATCTGCCCCTATGCTCTCTTCTGGACTTTTGATCTTTGCAGACGCGCTCTGATCCGTCGGATCCTGATTGCAGAAAGGGAAAATCGAGATTCTAACTTTCGAGATCAAACTTCTTTTCCTTTTCCGCTTCCTCCATTTTCTTTCCACACCGTTGATCTGCGCGGGAGATTTCCTGGCCGTTGGATATGGAGGGTCGCGGAAGGCGGAAGATCAACCTTTTATACCCAAAAACTTTGGGTTTCTTTTTCCCCCCTTTGCACCTTTCCACGTTGTTGATCTTAGGCAAAAATGTTCTGAATCGTTGGATCCTGGATCGCAGAAGGCAGAAGTCAGAATTCCACTTTTCATAACCAAATTTTTACCTCTTCCGCACTTCCACTCTCGATTTTCCTTTGGCGGAAATGATTTTTGGCACTTTTATCTCTTTTGTGGGTTGGATCTCCACCATCTATTCTTTCCAAGACCTATCCTTGAACGGATTTTTCATATCAAGCTTATTTCCAAGGTCGTGCCTAAGGATTTTTACTTTTTTGACATTCAAGCTTAGGAATAATCCTCCCAAGCAACTTCAACCCCCTTTTTTTTACCCTACCCCTCATTTTTACTGGCTTATCCTTTTGTAGAGGGATTCGTATGGGTGTATCTATAAAAATCCTCAAAATTTAGCATAGGTGCTAACACCATGTAATTTATAATGTTGGCCTTGCTGGTTAAACTCCATAAAATATTCTTCAAGGTTGGTGGTATAAGTGCTTAATAGTAGAAAAAGTTCTACGCCTAGCACCACATCCATCCCATTAAGTGGAAATGCATAGAATCCTCATTGTATTTCTAGTTTTTGTATTTAAACATGTATTTTATGACATCTTCCTATGTTGTCAACTTGGTTTCCATCAACAACCTTAAGAATAAGGTCTTTGGTAGGGTACACAAAAAGGTTTGATTGTTTAGCAACATGGATGTCCATACAATTATGATTATTTCCATAATCTACGAGGATAAATATTTCCCTATTTTTACAATTCCCTTGAGCTTCAGTGTCTAAGGCTTTGATTTTTTATCTTAGTTGTAACTGGAACTGCCATTATGCGTGCCTCTTTTTTCTTGGAACCTTGATTTCATCAATCAGCCTAAGATGAGGTGGAACATATTTTGTGGGTACTTCTTTTTTTTAGTAGTATCTTCCCCTTATGACACACCATCATCATTACTATTTGTTAGTATGCATGAAATAGAAGATAGAGATACATTTTTTGTTGTTTCATCATTTTTGAATTCGAGTTGTATGCTACAGTGATTCATTTTCTAGGTTTAGTATTTCCACTTTCTTCACATCCACTATTCTATAGTAGTGTAATGACATATCTTCACATCTATGACTAGAAATCCAGTTCTTACCATATCTATGACAATTATTTTCCTTCCTTTTATCCTTTTCTCTTCCTGAGTATTGATTTTGAGTGTATTTGTAGTGATGTGATGCAATATAACTAGTTGTCATTTTTTGGACTTTAGGGGTGACATCACTAATCGAGTAATAAAATTTCCTTAAATCGTCTTTTCCAAGATTTTGGATTCCACCAAATTCTTAGGTTTTGATAGTCTTAGATCACTACGAATGGTGGGTTATAATACTGAAACATACAACTTTAATAATTGATCATTTGTAAGATACAGAAATATGGTAGCCAAGACTTCTCATTCATCCGTATATGCTTTCATTGTTCTTATTTGTAGTAAACAAGTAAACCTAGCAAAGGTGTCATCTTCTTCACCATCATGAAATATTGTATGAAAATTATTGGTGAACACGTGCCAATTAATTGATATACCAATGGGTTTTTTTGACCACCAGGTGAACCAATAATACACACACCTTCTTCTTTAATTCACTAGAAAGTGGGTTTATAACAAAATTTCCTTCAATTTTGTTAATCCATGTGATAGCATTTCGATCATCCCACCCATTGTATTTAGGGATCTCAATTTTGATCCTATTTAAGTAATTTGTGTTATCTAGGTATCCAATAATTTGTGTTTAGTATTTCTTAGATGGGTGGTTGTCTTTCATGGGATAGGGGTTATGCAAATAATGCATATACCCTTTTGGTTAGCTTATCAATAATTTCCCTATTGTCGTTAAATATCTTTGACGTTTCTTGATCCCTATCAACATTCCTTAGTCGTAATAGCAGTTTCCATATAGCGTTGAATTATTCCATTATCTTGTTAGTGCTCTCTATAAATGTTTCTGCTATGTTATTAATATCGTCTCTAAATGTCTGCTACCTTGTTAACATTGTCAATCCCCCCCTAATTCTCCTTGTATATTGTTATACCAAAATCCTGTCACCATCATGTGATAAGAACTTTGACATGCCTACTTGCCCTGAATCCCAGCTCATGGAGTGGAAAATCATGGTTATCATCAATCTTCTATGAAAATTCCCAGCACCGCGCTTGCCCCTTTATCTAGAAGCGATACCCTTGTTCGCACCGCCCATCCCCTGTTTCCCACAAGCGGTGCCACCGCTTATGGCGCTTGGTCCATAAGCGGTTATTACCAGAACCACTCTATCATTGAAGGAGAAACACGGTACCCTGGGTAAAAAGGGAAAAAGAGAAGTTTCTCGAGGCTTCTAGATGATAAGCCTCATGTCCTTCCTTATCCCTACTATTGTGGGTTAGTTGAGCTCGAGATCCCTCATCCTAGGATCTTAGAGGCCACCTCACCCACTAATCTCTCAACCATATCTATCCATTAAAGCCTTATAAATATGAGCTCATGGCCATGGTTGAGGGGGAGAACTCTTAAGGTATTGTTATGCTGTTGGATTGATCACTTGACCCAAGATCATTTGGGAGAGCATAGAGAGCTAAAGTCGGAGCTTTTGGGGATGAAAATGCTTGGTTTCATGGAGATGCATGTCAACACTAAGGCTTGGTTGTAAAATTATTCATATTTCTTTAATGCAAGTTGATTTATGTCCCACATATATTGTTGTTGTATGATTTCACATGTATGTTGTTAGATTCCTTAGTCACTAACATAGATTAGTAGATTATATTCTGGTGGTTTCGATATGTTTGTGTGTTGAAGCTTATTGCAGGTACAGAGGGTAACGATCGAAGCATTACATTCTAGGTATCTACAACATCTAGGGAGAGTCTTCAACCTCTGTCCTCTATTTGTTCTGGATCTGACCCATTCAGACCAGTAAAACACCTTGCTGTTCGCAAGACGTGAAATATTCTAGCTAACAAATCTGGCGACTCCACTGGGGAATAGAATTTTGTATCAGTTGTTCTGATCTTCCTCAATCCCCCCCTAATTCTCCTTGTATATTGTTATACCAAAATCCTGTCACCATCATGTGATAAGAACTTTGACATGCCTACTTGCCCTGAATCCCAACTCTTGGAGTGGAAACTCATGGTTATAATCAATCTTCTATGAAAATTCCTAGCACCGCACTTGCCCCTTTATCCAGAAGCGGTACCCTTGTTCGCACCGCCCATCCCTTGTTGCCCATAAGCGGTGCCACCACTTATGGCGCTTGGTCCATAAGCGGTTATTAACAGAACCGTTATGTCATTGAAGGAGAAACGCAATACCCTGGGTAAAAAAGGAAAAATAGAAGTTTCTCGATGCTTCTAGATGATAAGCCTCGTGTCCTCCCTTATCCCTATTGTTGTGGGTTAGTTGAGCTCGAGATCCCTCATCCTAGGATCTTAGAGGCCACCTAACCCACTAATATCTCAACCATCTCTATCCATTAAAGCCTTATAAATATGAGCTCATGGCCATGGTTGAGGGGGAGAACTCTTAAGGTATTGTTATGATG